>JAVJIX010000121.1:2555000-2992294 GCA_036785185.1 Paratrypauchen microcephalus
ATGTTTAACACACAGATCCTTCATATTTAGGTTGAGTTCTCAAACTGAAAACCAGGAATTTCAGTCCAGGCATTTCCAATCTCTATTAAACAAAATATAAAAGATAGCTGTTAACTTGAAAATTACCGCTTCATGACATCACAATGTGGAACAGAACATTTTGAGCTTTGGAGATGTAGACAGACTAATAATAAGGGTTACTCAAACGTGTGAATGAAACAAAATCCAACTCCAGGTATGGTATTTTTAAGTTTTTTTTTTAATTTATTTATTCTAACATGGCTTAAAGCTCACATGTATCAATTTTACATAATATAGAACCATTAACATTAAGCTAACTGAAAATAATTTGAGTTAAAATTATGACATAAACACTAAATCTTTTGTCTATCTACCTAATATGATCTCTCTCTCTCTCTCTCTCGTGTTATTCTAAGGAGTACTTGACTCTCGTTAGAATATTTAGGCTGCCTAGATTGATACAACCCCCTTCATGTCTCTTCATAATACGCTGTAAAGTGGCTGCATGGGCTCTGGTCTTAGCTGGTGCATGGCTGGTGCTCCCGCGGAGTGTTTTGGAGTCTAATGATGCCCGCCTTGTATCCCCTCTAGCCTCCTGCACCCCCACATCAGGATAATTACCATCACACTCAGATGGCTGCAAACTACACGGCTCTCATTGCACATCCCATTGCACTATAAGCTCCCCTCTGCCATATTATGAAACAACTGCAACCAACACTAAATGAGAGCCCTGCAGTATATTTGTATGCAAGAAGTGTCCCTTCTACTTTTATTTGCACATAAATTGGACTATAAACTTTGCTAACAAGTTGTGTTTTCCTGCCATAAAAAGCAAAAGTGCCTTATTAAACAGGCAGACAAATGGACTTTACGGTTGCCAGTTTTTGTTCCCAGATGAGAGTGGAAATGGTTAGCCCAGCGCTGTCCAGCAACTAAGTGCACTCCAAATACTGGAGGGTCAATTAGGGGTTCTCAGACTGTGGTAGTGGCACAGCAGGTATACATGTTATAGTATAGGTACAGTTTTATTTTTGTTTTAGACTGGCTAGCCATGATTAGTGTCCTGGCTCAATTGTGGTTTAGTCTCATTATAAGACTTATCTAGTTCAGATCTGGTTTAGACATTTAAGATCTGCTTATGTCTTGGTTTACACTTAACTCTCACTTAGTTTTGTTATTGTATTGAGTTTTAATTATGGTTAAACTCTTTTTCAGTCCTGTTTTAGCCTGGGTTTTGTCCAGCTTTAGACAACACTTAACACACCTTTTGTATGAGACATATTAATGAATGTCTTGTTTTATTTATTTTGAACACTATGTGGTTGCCATTTTAACATTTTCAGATGAGATTAGATGCTGTATGGAAAAGAGACAAAAATCTTTTGGGGGACAATGGGGGCACTTTGGCCATTCAAACCTCTCCATGGCACTGTCCCTGTTTATTAGTCCTGGTTTAGTTCTGTCTTGGAGCTGGTCAAGTTTCTGAATTGATTTATTTGATTGACAAAGCACAAAACCATTGACCTTATAAAATTGTTCATATTTAGTACTGTCTGTAATAGTGATTTAAATGGTCTTCTGTCCTTTATTTATTATTTCCTTTTGATATGCTCTTATACTAAAATGAAAAACATTTTACTTGGTACTTTATTTAAAAAGTAAAAAGCAGAATCCTACTGCACTAGTGTTGGGCACTACCTGATATACTGCATTGAGCTCCTCCTGGCCTGATTCCAGTTCTTGTATAATACACTCTCTCTCTCTCTCTCTCTGTGTGTGTGTGTGTGTGTGTGTGTGTGTGTGTGTGTGTGTGTGTGTGTGTGTGTGTGTGCGTGTGTGTGTGTGTGTGGTGTGTGTGTGCATGTATGTGTTAAAAAACAACCTTTTCGTTGTGATTCCCATCGGATGTGACTGTAATTAGGAGTGTTGTCTCTAACTCTCGCCTCACTGTGCTAATGAAAACACCTCCATATCAAAGTGGAACACTCTGTTGGCCCTTACCTCCACTATTTATGTCATGTCTTTACACTCACACTCTCTTCATTAAAAATAATTAAAATGGCAATTGTTGAGTGGAATAAATGTGGTGTTTATTTTCCATAGCACAGAATGAGCAGTATGAAACAGTATGAAGAATATCATAGTTGAAAGAAGAAAAACAAAGAAAAATATACATTAAAAGGTCCCTTCTCTGCAATACTTTTTCTACTGCTGAACAAGGTTATACACAAGTCCGACGAGAGCTGTGATATATCTGATTTATTGAAATATTAACTGCATTTTCTTCTTAGATTCTTTCTTTCTTGAGTAGCCACATAAAATCCTTCCATTTTGCCTTATATCCTCCTCTCACACACAAACAAACTAATTTAATTTTTTATCCAAATCTGGCCTTTCTCTTTGATAGGGGTCTCAAATCTCTTCACCTTTGAGTTATTTTGACAAGAGGAGCTATAGCGGTGCTATGCATGTCTCTCATACAATGACATACATAGATCATTTTCTTGTCATATGTGTCCAACTGCGGCAAAACCAATACCAAGTCGTTCCGGAGGCGTTTTGAGTTATTCACAGATTCTGAAAGTACAGGTTCTAAGCTTTCCAATGATTAAAAACGCGTGTATCTAAAATTGCCTAATCCCAAGTTGTGCCCTCAAAGTCCGTGGTGCGTCATATATTCTTTTGCTGTGAACAGGTCAGACTCTCCAACTATTCAGAATGTGAGTGCTTCCAGCTAGTGACCATGGAAGAAAGTTGGAGAAAACACTTCATTTTAAAACAACATAATACTAATGTTTACACTTAAGAAGAGTTCAGAAATCAATATTTGGTGCAATAACCCTTATTTTTAATCACAGCTTTCATGCGTCTTGGCATTCTCTCCACAAGTCTTTCACATTGTTCTTGGGTGACTTTATTCCACTCCTGGTGCAAGAACTGAAGTAGCTCATCTACGTGTTTGTGTTGGAATTCAACAGACGCTGGAATGGAATGGTTGTAATACATGTAGAGATGTTGATTTCAGAAAAAAATGCAGTGGTCTCTTATGTTTTTACAGAGCTGTACATTCTTTATGTAAGCAGGGTCACTTCCCCATTGATCTGACCTCTGAACTAGCCCTGTGGTATCACCTGCTTCTCTCCATGGAGATAGGACAATTCAGTGCCCCGCTGTGGAACATGCAAGGCACATTTGGCAATAACAATGATAGCTGTGTCCCATCTCCATAAATTATTATAAGCCAGAATGTTCTTATGTCATCAGAAAACCAGTTATTCTTGGGTTTCTTCCTATGATATCCAACATACTGAGGACTTTCCAGTAAAAAGATGTAGTGGTTTTAAATGATTCATTGTTATGCCAACCAGCCTAATTTTTTTTTTTATAAGTCTGAAATTCCCAGCTCTACAAACATTTCAGTTCCACCTGTCTGTTTACTTCCAGCATTACCTTTCCTTGTGACATGTGACATTAAGTAAATGGCGTTATGAGACGATCCGACTGTTGTGACATTTATGTGAATCTGCTGCAGAGCCATGATGTCACTTCTGCCGCTGTGATTAATGACATCTTTCATCTGATGTTTGAACAAAGCTGCAATGTACGGGCTGTCTTCACTTTTCCTCCTTGTAATATTGTTTTTGCAGAATCACTCTTTAGCAGAACACAATTTGTGATAAGAGATCAGATGCACAGACAGATGGGAGTTAGGAAGAAATGAAATACTGTTGTGCTGTGTTTTTCAAATTAAGGAACAGGTGATGATGGATGGTGTATGGACATTTATTTTATCTTGCTTATTTGAGCGTTCAAGAACATTTTTTCTTTTTTTTATCTTTATTTCAATAATAAAACAAGCCCCTAAAGGAGTAGGGTGATGCAAAACAAATGTAATTATGTGCAACTATCCCCAAACCAGTCTGAACTAATATTGAGAGTTATGTATATAGAAAGGACTTTTTTATGGCACAGCATGACTATAACATTTCTTTGTTTATGTAACAATGTAACTTAAAAGTCCTGTATTATGTAAAATTTAGTCTTATGAGTTTTTAGCCATGTTGGAATGGTGTTACCTTATCAAAAACAAACCTGAATTTGTATTTTGTTTGAGTAACCCTTTTATTACACCTCAAAGCTCAAAGTGCTCTGTTCCACCTTGTGAAGTCATGAAGCGGTCGTTTTCAAGTTAACAGCTACCTTTTACTTTTGATTCAGTAGAAAAAGGCAATTTCATAGGCAATTCCAAGGCTGAAAATATCCACATAATTGTAATGAAAATGTATGGAGTTTAAAAACACAGTGGAGCACTTCCTTACATCCACATGATATCAGTAATGTTTTCTGTTTAAGAGAAGAACTCAACTCTATGTTTTTGATGAGGAAACACAGATATAACACAGATAACAGCGTAATATGGGCCCCAATCAGGGAAAAATAATTGATTATCTCAGTAACAGCAAAGTGACAATTAATCTCAGAGTCTGAACACTTTCATTTGGCATGTCACATTCACTGAAATCTAGTTTTACTCTCAATTTAGTTTCGGTGTGGGTGGAACCTGCATTTGAGCTTCTAGCTTTCTAGTTTTGTCCTGGTCTAGTTAAGAAAATGCCAGTCCTTAATCCTCCAGTTCAATGTTTGCCTTCTCCTAGAAACCAGGGCACTCACACGTCAAAGACAAAGACATCTGCCGAGGTGTGAGGCCTTAAACAAAGATGACGGGCTTTAATTTGTGGTTTTTATCTGTTGCCATAAGTCTCCCCTAGCCCTATCTGACAATCTGTCCGTGATTAGTGGCTGCAGAGTGTTTTACAGCTGTAGTTTGGGACATTTGTAAAGCTGTCTTGTGCTCATGCTTTTCTCTGGGATATGATCGCATTACTTGGTCTGTCTGTGAATGTGTGCTAAGTCGTTGTTATCTCTGCAGCATCTGTTATGGATTCAGCCCAGATTTTGACAAATAAAATGCATTTCCCTTATCTGGAGGATAAACATTAGTATGGTAATGGGGCACAATAGAATGTTGTCGGTGATTTGCTTTCTTTATTGGTGCTGCTATTATATACAATAATGGATTGCAAAACTATTTTCATTATAGGGATATGTATAGCTTTATGCCGTATTTTAACACCAAAAGAGTGCCTTGTTCCACTGTAGTATTTTTAACTATGTCCAAATCAGAACTGCACTTGTTTACCCAAGTGCATTTATTTGTGTATCATTTGAGTGAAATTATCCTTCTTGGAATAGTTTTCAGACTCCATACTTCTCCAACTTGAGAGTAATATATCTTTTTATGTTAGGGTTACTCTTTCCACTGTCTAAATCTAAGACACAAGTGACAAAAGGTTTATTTTATTTCATGTTTTGAATATTTGTGTGCTACACTCTGTTAGTTAGGATTACATTTTTTGTTCTTACTTGAGTATTTTTTTTTATCTTGTACTTCTACTTGAATAATTAGTATTAATAGTATTATTTTGAAAAAAAAAAGTCCTCTTATGAAATACACCAAATCTGGACAAATGGACGAATGATAAAATAATTCGCTTTTATGAATTAGCTTTCATCATTCGTCTATTTTCTGTGAGGATATGAAACTACAATGAGGACATACTACAGCTATTATAAACACTAAAATGTGCCATTTTGTCTTTCATGCATAAAGATGTGCCCAGGTAAATGTAGAAATGTAATCCTATCTGATCTTATCAAACCTTTGTGTAGTCTGCTGTCCACAGTGTTGAGATGAGTGTCAACAGGTGTAGTTTCCCGGTCTGTTCTCTTCTCACAGTCTCCTGATGCATTTCATCTCGGATCTCTGCTCCATTACTATTGCAGGGGCCTATCATGCCTCTGCACCGCGATCAATACCCCTCCATTACGGTGATGAACGGCCAGATTCCCCGAGCGACAGTGTGAGCTGCTCATCTGAATCCGTCAGTGTTGGCAAGACTGGCAGAGCACTGAACATGGAGCTTAAATAGGACATTGATATTTATACCGCAGACTCAGACAGAGAAATAAAGTTTTCAAGACAAGAAACAAGTTTTATCCTTGTTTTTAAAGGAGTTCTGTCTGGATAAAAAAATGGGACATTTAAAGTAGGAATTGAAATGATAAAAGGAGAAGTTCAATTTGTCAACTGGACAAAGTATGTTTGGTTGAAAACGTTTCGCCGCTCATCCGAGAGGCTTCGTCAGCTCTAATTAGAATGCTGGTAAGACACTTGCTTATATCTTGCTGCAGGGAGGAGCTAACTAGCTAACTACTTTCCGAAACTATCTCATTGGTTTCCGTCTTTTGTTTCTCTGGCGTCTAGGAATTGAAATGTTTTTATTTCTATACAAGTGACAATTGAGGATTGCATATTTTGTTGCATATTGTTTAACACCAGATGCCCTACCAAATTTATTCATCCAGGCTTGGGACCTGCACCAAGGGACTATTGGAGAATTAAGCTCACATCAGACAAAATGCGTAGCCTGTAGACCCAAATAACAATGCGTCTGTAACACAAAATTACATAAAATGTTTCATAAAATTTGTGAGAAAAATTTTACAAATTGGACCTTCTGTGTTTTTACACAAGAAAGGAAAGAAAAATGCCATACATACCTTTCTACTGAGATCAAGACAGTCCAAACTTGTTTGCCATTCCTTTGTATCTCACTCACACATAATTTCATTGACCTCCAGCTTCAATCACTATTTTCTCAGGTCGCTTCAATGCAAAGGCCTTCACTAACTTACTGTGGTAAAACAGTTTGAGGTATTAGTCTGGCAAAGACCTATTTCGTTTCAGTTGAAATAAATATCACCTTTTGTGCAGGAATTTCTACTATTTAGGTCAAGTGCCACTCTCATAATGAAAAGACAGCCATAGTAAAACATATTCCAATGACTGTAAATAGGTCAAAATGAAAACGTTTAGGTCCTGTATGTAAACACCAAAGGATATATCAGCTTGTCCATCACCATGGTTCTTTTAAATATTGTTTCTAAAACAATATAAAGGGTAGTGTTCTTTTCTCAGTTCTGTCAGGGCATCTCATAGGAGACTGCTGTTGTAATCTCTCAAGTGGTGGCAATACCCAGTGCTGTCAGTCTGGACCAGGTCATTTCCTCCTGTCTGAGCAACCTCCGCTCACAAACCCAATCTAGAGTGTTACTGCAACTGAGAACACTGTAAACATATAAACACCCGTATCTGATCTGGTTTCATCTGATTAATACATCATATTATTTTAGGACATCATTTCACCTGTATATTTGGCTGAGGTATATTTTACTTTTTTATGTATTAAAGAATAGATTTTTTTGCACATAAAAGTGGACAAAATGATCTTTACAAAGAACACAACCAAATTCAATTTTCTGTAGCCAGATTTTCCCACAAAAGATGTAAAAATGCACACACATCAAAACAATAGGCAAACAATGCAATTATATTGTAATATTACTGTAAACACATAATGAAGGATAATAATTTTGTCTCATTTTGACATTTCATAAATGAACATGCTGATTTTGCTTATTAAAATTATTTTTTTACCCTTTAAATTTTTATAAAACATCTGTATCTGATGTAAAAATGTAAAATAATGTGCAGCCAGACCTGTGCTTCAAGTGTGTGTGTGTGTGTGTGTGTGTGTGTGTGTGCGTGCGTGTGTGTGTGTTTAAGACCTTTAAGAAAAATCTTTTAAAAAATCTTTAAGAAAAAACTCATAGCATATATTGGTATTTGGGTACTTACTTAGGTTGCTATGAAACTAAATGTCCGACAGTAAGTGCTTTTATTCATATACAGTGGTACCTCACCTTACGAAATTAATTCGTTCCAGAAGTGGTTTCGTAACGTGAAAAATTCGTAAGTTGAGTAGCTATTTCAATGGAAAAAGCCTGATCCGTTCCAAGTTTTTTTTTTTATAGTGTAACTTTTTTTTTTTTTTATAGTGTTCTGATTCCTGACGGGCTAAGAGACTAGACCAGGACTAAAAGAACGTGGAATAAAGCAGGTCTGGCCAGAACTAAACCTGGATTGGACTTGTTATTATTATAACATGGCAGTGCCGTTGGAGGAGCGCGGTGCTCGTGTCTCCGCGCACCTTGCGGTGCGGGGCGGGCTCTGCTTCTATCTGACCTCCAGAGCCGGGGCGCTGACACTGTAAGCTAACAGGCCGAGGAAGGTGCTCTATAGGCAGTGTTGTGAGATGTGTCTATCTTGTGTCTATAGCTCAGTGCAGAAGAGAGAGTGTGTGCGCGCGCGCCGTGTGCGCGTGCTGGATGAATGTCTCCGCGAAGTAGAGGAGACAATAGCCCCCACTCTGCAGCAAAACTGCCTTTTTTTTAACTTGCATTCTCCACCACTGTAAGCGCGCGATGTCCACAAAGGAGTTAACCCCGGAGGGAAAGCTATCTCCGGCCCTGGAGAAGACGATCTCCCCTGTGTCTCCCAACCACGGTTAGGAGATGAGAGCAGGAATGGATAACAGCGGGCAAGACCGCGGGGTCTCGCTCAGGTCGGGCGCTGGTTCTATGTGACTTCCAGGTCTAGACCAGAACTAAACCAGGTCTAAACCAGGACCGGAGCAGGAATAAATCACCCCGTGCTCGGCCCGCGCGTGCTCGGCCCCGAGGAGGAGGCACGGCTGCATCCCGCAGCCCCGGTGTAGCGCGGCCTTGCGCCGTGTCGACGTGATCCTTCGATGTCGGCTCTTCCTATCACTGTGAAGCAGAATTCACCAAGTGTTGCATTGTTCACTCACTAAGGGAACGTGAGCTGGGTTTAGACCGTCGTGAGACAGGTGAGTTTTACCATACTGATGATGTGTTGTTGTGTCTCGTTTCGGGGCGTGCATCTGAGCGCGCATTAATTGAATTTTTGAGATTTGTTGTTTTTAAAGTGCTTTATAAATAAAGTTGGATTGGATTGGATTGGAGATTTCGCGTTTCGTAACTTGAAATTTCATTCGTATCTAGAGACCAAAATTTGACGTGAAGCCATTTCGTAACTTGGGTTGGGTCATTCGTAAGGTGAGGTACCACTGTAATCTGAAAAATGTAGACCATTGTTTTTCCCTACTGTATTACATCTTATGCAGCTTTTATACAGCGCTACTGAGCTAGTCCAAGTGCTCCCTCTACAAAACTCCACTTGGGTTATAAAGCTTTTCAATAACATATAATGTGAGTCATACTTTTTCCAATGTGGGCAAACGGAAAATAAAAATAAGGTGTATAAAAATGACTGCACTTGTCGATTCCTGTCTCTTGTGTGGTTTAAAGTAATGGCAAGCAAAATATCAATTAAAAAAGAAAAATGTGTTAGTTTTCTTGAAATACAGGCTATTTGAATACAGGCTGTTGGAATAATTTCAATTTCAATGTGGCTTTCTTTTTTGAAGTTTCTGTGTGACCCTTTGGTAAGATGATGTTCAACTTGCACAGTCTTCTTTCCCAGAGCCCAGGTCACCTCTGGATAAAATACTATAATGCTGCTGCCACTTGCTGCTAAATTGTTTACAGTGCCATGTGGAAATGCCCTTCTTGTCCTTCCACTCGGTCACACTGCACAGTTGACCAGCCTCACAGCCTGCGATAGGAACAAACTGGACAATGATAAACTGGCACTGTGTCTGCTCCCTAAAAATACAGAGACCATTCAAATGCATATGGTTTTCTATTACAAATGATCTAATACGTAGTGTTAAACCAGCCCTGTGTGCATTAGGCTATGAACATTCCATAATACAGTTGCAGAGATAATTGTAGTCAGAGCTGGGCAATTGCCTTGGTGGTGCTCAGTATAGGGGGAAAAAAAAGGTATGTTTTTATCTCGTGAGAAAAATCTTTCTGGTACCTGATAAGTAGCCTGGAGTATTTGCAGCAAGGTTTGGAGTTAATTGTTTCTGACACCATTATGTTACATTTGGAGCCACACTGCCCCCTCGTGTCTCATTTGGAAATGGTCGTAATGGACCAAAAAACAAACAAAAAAACACTGAGAAGGACTACAGTTTATGTGGACAACTTTGTGATCAAGTCAAGTCATTTTATTTATATAGCACATTTAAAACAACTGTAACAAGTTGCACCAAAGACATCAAACACATCATAGTGAAACAATAAAACAAATGTAAAATACAGCTCTGGAAAAAATAACAGACCACTGCAATTTTTTTTTCTGAAATCAGCACCTCTACATGTATTACAGACAGGTCTGGACTGGGACAAAAAAATGGCCCTGGCATTTTTGGCTTAGACCGGCCCCTTATAATTCGTCCTGATTTAGTCCTGGTTCAATCCTGATTTAGTCCTGATTTAGACTTGGTTTAGTCCTGGTTTAGTCCTGGTTTAGTCCTGGTTCAGACCTGATTTAGTCCTGGTTTAGTCCTGATTTAGTCCTGGTTTAGTCCTGGTTCAGACCTGATTTAGTCCTGATTTAGACCTGGTTTAGTCCTGGTTTAGTCCTGGTTTAGTCCTGGTTTAGTCCTGGTTCAGTCCTAAATTGCGGGCCGGTCTCTAAGTAAAAAAAAAAAAAAAGAAGAAGAAGAACGGCATCGGCCCCTAGGACAGTCGGCCCACCGGGAAAATGCCCGGTATGCCCGATTACCAGTCCAGGTCTGATTACAGCCATTCCATTCCAGCGTCTGTTGAATTCCAACACAAACACAAAGCTGAGCTACTTCAGTTCTTGCACCAGGAGTGGAATAAAGTCACCCAAGAACAATGTGAAAGACTTGTGGAGAGCATGCCAAGACGCATGAAAGCTGTGATAAAAAAATAAGGGTTTTTGCACCAAATATTGATTTCTGAACTCTTCTTAAGTGTAAACATTAGTATTATGTTGTTTTAAAATGAATTTGATCTTGTTTCTTTGCATTGTTTGAGGTCTGAAAACATGTATCTTTTTTGTTAATTTGACCATTTGTCATTTTCTGTAAATAAATGCTCTAAACGATAATATTTTTATTTGGAATTTGGAGGAAATGTTGTCAGTAGTTTATAGACTCAAACAAAAATGTTCCTTTTGCCCAAACACATACCTATAAGTAGTAAAATCAGAAAAACTGATAATTTTGCAGTGGTCTCTTATTTTTTTTACAGACCTGTATTTAAAATATTACATAAAAAAGTGGCTTAATACACAAAAGATACAAATCTAAAGTTGACAGCTTCAGAGTAGGGCTCATGGGCTGCTGAACGCCATCTTGAAAAAAAAAAAAAGTGTTTTTAGGAGGGTTTTAAAGAGAGGTAGGAAGGAGCATGATCTCAGATGAAGAGGGAGGGCATTTCAGAGCTTAGGGGCCACAACAGAGAAAGCTCGGCCTCCCTTGGTGTTGAGGCGGGATGGGGGACAGACAGTAGGTTGAGAGAGTTTGACCTGAGAGACTGAGGGGCAGTGTGTGGGGTTAAAAGATCAGTGATGTACTGTTGCACCAGTGAGTTGAGTGATTTTTCTGTGTAAAAGATTATAGTAAGGTTATGTTATACCCAAGTCAAAAAGGTTTGATTTTTACAGCCATCTAATTTCAATTTATATTTATTTTTCTGATTTCTTAAAAACAGTATTTAAGTTTTCAAACATAAGCCTGGTTGCATTTAAATAATGGTTACTGTATTTTGCAGCAATATACAGTATGAATTGTAGTTTCCCTCTAGTGGTAGAATAGTATCAAAAAAGCAAAAACGATTTTACAGTAATAATCGTAAGCTCTGTACACTCAAAACTACAGAATATTGTTGTTATTATTATACTATTATACTATTCCTCAACTACTGTATACTACTAAAACTTCTTAATCTTGTTCAAAACTGCAGAACCGTTTGATAAATGGCCATATATAATTATAACACAAATATAATTATATGTAATTACAAGGTTGTGAGGGGGAGTAGGTGAAAAAAATGAAATTTTGTGAGAACTTAAGCCTTAAATGGAAGAAAAAACAGGATTAGTCAAACAAGTCCAGAATGATATCTCTCTGTAAGGTCTTGGAGAAGTGAGTATTCTGGATCCCAGGCAACATGCACAAACAGATCAAAATACAACTTTTGAATAAAATAATCTTAGCTAATATTTTTTTTCAAGACAATAAAGAAAGGTCAGGTGATCTTTAAAATACATTTTATTTATCATTTTGTAATTCAACAGTTTTACGATATACATGACAGGACTAAGACATTTCAATGGATTTTGGCCCTAAAGGTTGAAAAACAGATGTGTTAAATACAGATATGATAGAATCATTGCATTCTCTCTTTCATTTGTGCTTTTTCTCTGCCTAAACAATTTACAGTGGCACAGGGACATCACAGCGTTTGTTGAGCGCTTAAATCAGCAACACAACTGAACAAGAAATTCAGTCATTTCATTGTACAAATGTATTTCCATATCGGCTGAAAAACATGACTAAAGTGCTGAGGATGAGAATTGTGCTACATGAGCCATACTAACAATATAAGAAGAGGTAATGTTTGGTAGCTTGTGGAGAATCAGGTCAAGTCACAGTTTATAAGTACAGTGTTAACGGTTGTGCTTTGAAACATCAGTGCAGACTGCATAATTCAACAACAAGTAAGCTATAAGCATTTAGTGAAGCGGCCTGTTAGCAAATGCTAAAACATTCTTGAGGAACATATCAGAGCTTTAAATATGCACTATGTAACTTTTCTGAACGGGGCTCCACCACCTTGTTCACATGCCTTGGTTGGAATGTTCCATAGTATAGCATTAAAATTATGTATCTTAATGATGCAAGCTGAATAAATGGATTATGTTTAATGCTATATTGTTGAATACTCCAGAAAAAGCAATAACGTTTCCATGGAGAAAAGCAGGCAGCCCCCAGCAGAAATGTTGCAAAGTTCACCTTTAACCAGGGGACAGTATTGAGTGGTGCACCTCTATCACAGAAGTACATTTAGACAAAATAAACACTGATGCAATAACACATGTGAATGGAGAAATGATTGAGTAAACCTGGTAGCAGTCATTTGGTGTTTTCTTTTGACATATCCGTCTGCTTTGATCACAAGTCAGACAACTGTACAATTGTGAGGCAACAGCATCAAAACTTTGTCATGTATCTGTACTTCTGCCCACTGGGAGTTCACAGTAAAAACATCCCATTTTTGTAGTTCAAGTTTTCATCCAAGTGTTTGGCAATGCCTTTTATATCAACTGGCTTTGTCTTTTTAATTTTGATATAGCTTTAAAAAAAAAAAAGATTTAAAAAAAAAGGTAGTGTCCTAAACATGGATGAACAATTAAAATCCAAAGATAAAATATGTACTTTCTCTCCTTTAGTACAAAATACACTGAACATGTTAGTAGAATACAACTTCTCTAGTTCCTGGCATTATTAGATACATTGACATCAATACTGACTCTAAGCCTGCGCTACAAGCAGGCTACACAGCTAAACTACTTCACAGTGATCACATAGTATAAGACATCTAGGTTACACTACATGAAGCAAGTCAAAAATAAAACAACACTCAGGCACCTCCTTTGGGTCATCCTCCTCAACTCCAAAAAGAAAAGTACACAGCAACTTACAGTCTGAATATATATATTTTTTACATTACTGTACAAAGGGCAGCCGCGACTGTAAATGTGAGATAATAAGACATACCATGACTGCACAACGTTAAAATCCACTTACTACAGCAGCAACACAAAGGTAAACTGGACGCACTCACGCTCTCATCACAAAACACTGCAATGCTCTGAATGCAAGTATGTCAGAAATGGTCATACTCAGATGTAGTGGACACTAAAGAGGAGCATACAGTAGATGCTGCAGTTTGCCAGATACAGTTGGCGTGTTTTGGAATGCTTTTTATCTTAACTAACTTATTGTTGTTTTATTATTGTTTCATTGTGAACTCGTGTGCTTATTTGTGTTTTGTAGCTTTTTATTATTTATTCCAGATTTAAAATATTTAGCTCACACTGCAAACTGATTGTTCCTTGACTGCCCTGAGAGTTAGCAGGTCTCCCTCTTGTGGTCTGACAAAGAAACTGCACAGTTATAGTTCTGGCCAATACTGTCAAAGCGTCAACAAACTGAATGTAAATTTAGTACAGATAGTTTCATGTTCATAAAAACTCAAATGCCCACCCACATTTGACAACAGGAAGCATGGTACAGCATGGAAGCCAGCTTCTACAGGCATCACCTCCCCACACGAACAAACATCTGCCCGAGCATTACTACAAACAGCTCCTTCAGATCAGAGACACACAGTTATTGGCCTGCAGTGAGTGAGCACCCAGTCATTCTGTGCTAAGCCACACCAGCTTCACCCAACAGATGTAGGCCACACCAATCACCAAGAAAACAACAAATGGTGTCACAGGAAATAAATGGTGAACATTTTTTGTGTAATTTTTTTTCTCACAAAATACACTTTTATGATCATTCACTAAGTTAGTTGCAATAGAGAGAACTAAAGGAGAGCCTACAGAGATGTTATTATAGTAAACAATAAACCTATATTCACAGTTATTCAGGATTCACGTGTTCTGTCATGTTGCTGTTGACAACCCACATCGGGTTCTACGTTAAAGGTTCTGACTGTCTGAAACTGGATCACTCTCTGTAGAACAAACATATAGGCTTTTTAGTAAAACATGTACAGTACTCAGGTAATATAAACTATTGATTTGGTCACATGTCCCAAAGGGCCACAGTTTTGCTCTGCACATCAGAAAATGTATTACAAGTTATCGCTGTGCAATCTACAACAAGCAAGTGAAGCATCATGAAATGCTTTTACTTCATCATCTCATGAAAACATGAAAAGGAAGACTGACACGCAGAAGGCAGGTATTGATGCCATTTGTGTACTCTTGCATATGGCCCAGTGGTAGCCACACTTGACGTATGATGTAAACAAAAATGTGTCCCTTTAATATGACCTATGACCTGTACCTCAAACAACAATGGCAAAACACACACTGCTCTTCTTGTCTCCTGTTCTCTTCATCACATTTGATTAAAACAAGTATTGGAAGACTTTAAAAATCTAGTTTAGTAAGTAAACTAAAGTTGACAAAATAATAGAGAAGCATTTTCTCTAATCCAACACTGGTTAGATCACCACTATTGGTGATGCATACTGCTTTTGTGCCCTTAAATTTCACATTTCACGCACCATGCTTAGCATATAGAAATGTGACTGTGACTGCAGGTGGGACAGAATCGCAGTTACACTTCCATCAGTCTGCCCAGGGCAGCTTTGGCTAAAGAAATTGTTTACTAGACCACCAAGAATGACAGAAGAACAATTAAGTGTCTAGAACAGCTCTATAAAGAAGCACGTTTTAGATTCAAAATACATGATTAATTTGAATGTTTCTTTGCAATAGTTTAGGTCCCTAAAGATATAATACATGACTTAAAACAGGACAAGGTTTCCACAGGTGAAAAAACAGTTCATGTGGACCCTGAGAAATTGGCACTGTGATGTCCTGTCATGATTGGCTTACTTTAGAGTACTATTGTTAAATTCAGAAGCAGATGATTTGAAGTATCTGAAGTCATCAGTTGAAGCAGCTTTAGTTAAATTGTGGAAGTACCTCCCACTGAGCATCACACCACTCCGTGTCTGGTTAGTTAAACATGTGCTCTTAATTTAATACATTTACTGAAGAGGCAGCAGCAAAAAACAACACACTTAAGATTTAGTTGGAAACTAAATTTGAGGTCACCATGTGCTGTAAAAATGTATAATAGTTTGAATATGAACAAGAGTAACTGTGCTTCTCCATTTCATTTTCCTGCTCATCAATGTGCACAAGTACAGCCAGTGCAGATCTTGTCAATCCGTTCTGCCTGATAACGCACCACTATGTCATATGCCAAACTCTTCACACATGGCACATGGCAAACACAAGTGAGCTGTCTCTACGTCAAAGAAAATGCATGCGGCCACTCTCCACCCTACACTGACTGCATAAAGATGACATGTACATGCACAAGTTTGACAGAAAAATAGAAACAAAACTGCATTATTAAATTATGTGGAACAAATTAAAAACTCACTCATTCTCACTCACAAAACACAAACACACAATTCATTTTGGAAGTTGATCCAATTTTTTCTTCCTTTTTTAAAACTTGACTCTACAGACGACACACAGATAGATGGTTAGGATAGATATAATAAGCCTTTACAATATGTAAAGGTCTCCAGCAAATGGGATCTCCCCCACAAAGGCCTGTGGGAAAGTGGCTTGGATGGGGCGGGCAGAAGGCAGGTGGGCGAGGAGCTGGCGTTGGGCTGATGGCACATGGCGTCTATGCACTGGGGTTGGGGCTGTTGTGTGTGTTGGTGGAGCCGTTGCTTCCCTGAATGGTGAGACTGATCTCCTCCTTCTTCTCCTCCTTCGGCTCCTCTTTGAGCTCCTCCTTCTCCTTCAGAGGGCGTGCCTCCACCGTGTCTTCAGGGGCTGTGGCCATGGGTGCGTAGCGGCCTGTCCGGTGCTCTTGGAGGGCTGGGCCCCACTTTGGATGTGCGCGGCAGGCATACCTTAAACGCTGTTGATAAAAGCACAAAGACACTAATAGAGCAGGAGAGGACAAATACAGATTTACGACAAAAGGCTTGATAAGACAAGCTATGCTAAGCTATGCAATTAAGTTACATGGCTATAACACTATGCATACCTCTTTGAAGGTAGCTCCTGGAGATCTGGAAATCTTGTAGAGGGCATAGATGGGTATGCAAATCACAGAGGACAGGGCCATGCAAAAACCAATGGCCAAAGACCAGCCTGGATACACGTAGTCATTGTAGGTTATAGGTTTGTACTGGATCACTGTGAATATCAGGATGAACTATACAAGACAAAAAACAAAAAGATAAGTGGCTTCTATTTCAAAAATATGAAAGTGGAATCTATGTATTTTATTTTAGATGCATAATGCGGTCCCCAAGTTAGTGTTGGAGTATTAGCACTATCACTAGGCAAATAGAGCTCTTAATCTCTGATGACAAATGCAAGAGGAAACAACAACAGTAACTGAAATCTGACAACTAATCCACAACAATAGTTGATTTGGTCAGTCCAGCCTCTCAGTGGGCTACTGCCCCTGGGACATGACACAGCTAAAAGCCACATGTGTCTGTACTGTATTCAAGTACATGTTATTTAATAACAGACACACTGAAACATTAGTTATATAATTGCAAATGTGTTTGCAGTGTGTTTGCTTACACTAATAATAACAGGAGAAATGAATCTCCAGCAGATCCGGAAGAACAGTGGAGGAGGGAAGCCCAGCATCATCTCAACATCTTTAAAGTAGTTCCTGTGACCTGTAAAATAAATACTGTTTAAAACAAACAAAAACATCTGTTTGTTTAAATGAAGACGCTACATTTGGTGATCAAATGATTACCGTAAATGTACATGACGCAAATGCACATAATACACGAGATTATGACCAAGGAAAAACTAGCAGCATAGTTGTCCATGAGCAGCAGCCAGTAGATTCCCGCCTGCAGACAGAAGCAAGTTAAAAAACGAGTTCTGAACAACAAAATGAGACTTTCAAACATTCTTGGCACACACCTGTGTTGTCAGAGGCACTCCTAATAAAAAGCCAAGGATGGCTACTGACAGAGTGACCACAGTCTTGTTCCTGATGATCCAGTCTGTCCCAATCTCATCCACAACGGCCGTCACCAGGGTTTCTAAGAGGCAGAACTACAAGAACACAAAAACATAACAAAACAAGCATTATTTCTGATGTATTCAGTAGTTTATCTAGACTTAAGCACATAAACACAGTGGCTTTGAATACATGAATGAACCATAGCAGTATGTTTTATGAGCATTATTTTTTAAGACTAAAAGTGTACACTTCTAAATAAAAAAAAAAAAATATATATATATATATTTTTTTTTAGTTTACCAAAGAAAGGTTAAAATATGCTAATATTAAGCAAGTTGTATTTATGATGATTAATTTTATATATTCAACATGTTAATAAACCTCAATCATTAATATTTAAGAAAGTAAAAGTGAAGTTTAGGCTTTCTTAGGAGAAAAAACTGTGTGCACAATTATTGGACAACTATTAATGAACATTTTCCATTCTCACTTGTTTCTTTTCATTTGTCAGAATAGCAAACAACTCAAAAATTACAAATAAACATTTCTGACATTTAAATAAATAAATAAATAAATAAATAAATAAATAAATAAATACATAAATAAATAAATAAATAAATAAATAAATAAATAATCAGTGATCATTATAGTCACCCTTCTTCTCAATAATGGTCATGTGCCTTCACGAAGTCTATCAGTTTAAGAAGGGCCCACATGTTCTCAATAAGGCTTTGGTCAATTGAGGAAAGGAGCCATGACATTATTTTTTATCTTTAAGGCTGTTACTGGCTAGCCATGCAGTGGAGTACTTCGATGCATGAGATGGAGCTTGGTCCTGCATAAAAATCACGGTCCTCTTGAAAGATGCAGACTTTTTCCTGTACCACTGCTTGAAGAAAGTGTCTCTTAAAAACTGGCAGTGGGTTTTAGAGTTCATTTTGAGTCCATCTTCTACCCAAAAAGGTCCAATGAGCTCATCTTTAATAATAACAGTCCATACCAGTAACACCTCCACATTGCTGGCGTCTGAGTCGAAGTGGAGCTCTGATCCAGCCACGGCCCCATCCATCTGGTCCACCAAGAGTCACTCTTATCTCATCAGTCCATAAAAACTTTGAAAAATCTGTCTCTAAATATTTCTTGGCCCAGTCTTGACGTTTCAGCTTATGTTTCTTGTTCAGCGGTGGTCGGGTTTCAGCCTTCCTTACCTCTCTGAGGTAATGTCTCTGAGCTCTGAACACCTTGTACTTCTGGGCACTCCAGGTAGGTTGCAGTTCTGGAACATGACAGCTCTGGAGGATAATGGGTTCCTGGTAGCTTCATGTTTGATTCTTCTCAAATCTCTTGTAGTTAATTTGCGTCTTTTTTTCTCAACACGTTTCGTGTGACACTGTTGACTATTTGCAACAAGACGATTGGTGGTTCTGTGATCACGCCTCAATATCTAGGCAATTTCAAGACTGCTGCATCCCTCTGAAAGACTTTTTCACATTTTTTTACTTTTCAGAGTCAGTTTTTGGCCCATCTTGCCTGAGGAAAAGAAGCTGCCTAATAATTCTGCATACCTCAATATAGAATGTTGCTCTCCTTAGGCCACACCCTCCCTCCTTAAATATGCTTGAATCCAGTAAGAATTCAAGTTTATACAGCTATACAACAGAGTTCGAAAATATGCATAAAAATCTGGATATGGTCAAAATACCCACTTGCCTAATAATGTGCACACAGTGTAGTTTATTCTATTAAAAAAAAAAAAAGTACTTAATAATGCTGCTGCTGTCTTTGTTATAAAATGTATTTTGGCATGTGTTGTTGAGTCTGTATAGTCCTTAATACATATAAAATTAATACTATTATTTGAATACTTGATTATTCAGATTCAGATAATCGTTGCAGCCCCAGTCATATGTCTCTTTTAGATTGGCTTTTTCTGCGAACTAAAGCTTGTTTCCTGAACATTAATTTCAATGTTTTGTTTAGTTACCTGTGTTCCCAGTCCGAGAAGGATAAGCATGAAAAAGAAGAGCAGTGACCACAGAGGAGAAATGGGCAGTAGAGTGAGAGCTTCTGGATAAGCCACAAAGGCCAGTCCTGGGCCATGATCGGCCACTTCTGACACAGGGACATTCAGGTGGTGAGCCATGAAGCCCAAGATGGAGAAGATGACAAAACCAGCATACACACTGGTGGCACAGTTGGTAACACTGATGATGATGCTGTCTCTGTTTAGAACAAGACACAATAAAACAAGTTGAATCAACAATAAAATTAAGGCATTTCCTTTCTGATATGACACTGACTGTAGATTGTGGATAGAAACTTGAAGTGAAACTTTAACTTAAACTTTAAGTTTTGAGATATATACAATACATTTTAAATTTATTTCACAAAGTTGTTAAAGTAAAGTTGTGTTATGTGTGAATTTAATGACTCTGAATTATATCTTTAGCATATCTGAGCAAACTTTTTCTCTCTATGACTCAGAGCGGATTTATTGTAGCGCTTGAACACAGGAGTGTTGGTATTTCCTGTGCACTTATCACAAAGGATGTCTTGGAGGACAAACTTTGATGCCAACCTTTCTGTTTTTGGACCAGTGACGGGCATTTGGTGCAGACTGCTTGTATTTATCAATGGGCTGTTGGTGGAGAGCTGAGAGCCACTCCATGGGGACAGTGCAGCGAAACACTGGCTGATTAGGTGCTGTACAGCTGTGTGTGCAGATAGTATGACTCTGAAGTATTGGCAAAAGGCATATATGATATTTTGGATGTGCTCAAGAGAGAAGGGGACTTCTTATCTACTTCTCCCTCTTTAACAGCAAACTAACCTTTTCTGCACTTCTACTTCAATCCTTTGCTGTTCCAAAACTGCAATCAGTGTTCCAAGACTGCCACAGTATCTGCATTTCTGCCAGCTCTGCATTAACTAACCTTTGCTCACAATCCTCTTGAAACAGGAATGACTTGTCTAACAGATCAATTCAACACATACATCTTAATTTATAACTACTTTCACTATCAATATTTTCTGTGTCAATTATGAAATAAGCACACTCAACAAAGAAAATGTGTATATGTGCTTTAAAAACAATAACAAATAATGCTTTGTACCAACCTGAAACAGTTATTGTGGAATTTGTTATAGGATGCCATGGTTATCAGACCACCCCAGGCACAGCCGAGGGAGTAAAAAATCTGAGATGCAGCATCTCCCCAAACCTGCAATACAAAATAGTTTCATTACGTTATAGCCTTAAAAGTGAGTATTCCTCTGTTTCTCCATTCATTATTATCACCTTGGCATCCAAGACTTTCTGCCACTGTGGGGTCAGGTAGTATTTGATGCCATTGAAGGCTCCTTCCAAAGTAATGCCTCGAATGAAGAGGATGGTCAGGACAACGTAGGGAAAGGTTGCAGTGAAGTATACAACCTACAAAAATGTAGGGGTTAATAAGTGCTGTGTTATGCTAAGGAAGCAATCATGTTACTTGTGTATCATGTAACAGTATTTGAGCCAAACCTTTCCAGATGATTTGACGCCCCTGATGAGGCAGAGGAAGACCACAAACCAGGACACAGCCAGGCAGCCCAGGATAGGGAGGCGCACCTCGCCAAAGTTCCCAATGTCATCAGAAATGTTTAATACATAATGCCTAATCAACAAAGAGTAAATCAGAGTCAACTGATATTTAGAGTTCCAGTAAATAGCTTGGTGCATATTAAAAAATGTAGTTTATTTTATGTGACATTGTGTAGGTTTAATTACAGAACATTCAGTTGAAGAGGCTGACTGTATAACTTAATGCATTTTGACAGATTCAATAAAGTATTTATATAAAACACAAGCCATTTACTGTTTCGTAAAGTTGTTGGCAGTTTGACAGATGATAGTAAATCCACTAATTTACTACAAACCTGTATTTTTCTCTTCCTGTCCTTGTTATTGTAATCCCACACAAATCAGTAACTGCAGTCCAGTCAAATCTAGTTCAAATATTGAAGGAGTGCTTTCCCCAAATACATGGCTTGTTTGAAGTGAGTTTATCCAACAGGTGCAAGTCAATTTTGAACTCTGTGTCAACTGTGATAACGGGTTACTTGTATAACACGGAAAACAACACATATACATAACACAAAACTCTATATTATAATCCTTGGCCACAAGAACCAAAAAGTGGTGTTCTGCAGGTTTGATGATAACAACTCCGCTTGGACCTAATAATGTTAAAATGCACTGTAAATATCCACAACCAACTGATTGTTCCATCAAAAGCACTTACTTCCAGTACTCCTCACTGGGACTGGTTCTCTTTGTGCGGTTCACTGCTGTTAGTAGGCTGCTAGTAGCATTAGCCAAGCTGGAATTAACATAGGAGCTGGAGTCTACGACACCAGAGCAATCTGGTGTGTTCCAGGGATTATTGCAGTAAGTCCATGGTAGCAAGTTTGTCATAGACATAAAAAAGTAGTAGAAGGCAATACAGATGACCACATTGTAATAAATTCCAATGTAGGTGGACACCACCATCATGCCATAGCCCACACCTGTTAAAAAAGGAAGAGAAATGTAAGATCATTCAGCTGTGCATTTACACATTAAGACTTTTACCTTTGAACATGGGGCTTATCTTCCAGACACCCAAGCAGCCCAGACTGGCAAACTGACCAAAGGACAGCTCCAGGAAGAAAAGAGGGATGCCACAGAAAACAAGCATGATAAAATATGGGAACATGAAGGCACCTGCATTAGAAGATAAAACATATTATGTTAAGAAAGCAAGGTATAGCAACACAAAACACAGCTGAGTCATATGCTGTTGCTATGCTGCAAACCCACTGTTTTGGCTAGCAGCTAGAACTAAAGTGATATGTCATTAAATGTCAAAGGTCATGACAGTTCTAGTCCAAAAAGTGTGATACCATTAATTCTCACCCCATGGCAAATGTATGTGGTTTGAAAAAATAAAGTTTGTCCCTGTGGGATGTGAACTAGGTCAGGCCAGTCAGGTGAGAATATACAAAACAAAATGTGGTTATGACATAAGTAAAGTAATGTGTATACATCATTTATTTTGATTTCTTGACGACTAAGGCAGAGTATTTGTACCTAACATGTAATCCAACATGTCTATGCATGTCATTTTGTCAGCCCCTTAACTAGCTAAGGATGTCCAGTGTGAACTCCACCCTGGCCCCCGGAGACATGACAGGACTACGCACCTCCTCCATTTCTATAGCAGAGGTATGGAAACCTCCAGACGTTACCCAGCCCCACAGCATAGCCGACACTGGTGAGCACAAACTCAATCTGGTTTCCCCAATTCCCCCTGCGGGAGTTTTCATCTTTTTTCACTGGCTCACCCGGAACCGCTCCATTCTGCAAAACAATAAAAAGAAATATACTGAGTATGCCTTAAGATGCACACAAACACCACACACACATACACACAAGAGTTTTTGTCATTTGCTCATCTGTCTAGGTACAGACAGCAGTGGAGCTGAGGGGATGAAAAGGAAAAATCAGTGCCTTAAGAATGTTGTTAAAGCATTTGGTCTTGTCCTGATTAGCAGTTCCTCCTCACCTCTCTGCTTCTCCTCTTCACTCTATCTCTAGCATCAGATGGGAGCACTCTCCTTCACCTCTGTGCTCAGATGAAGAGATTTAGCCCTTTAGAGGAGAATATGTTGAACATTTCTCTATTTTGCATTTGCACATCAATCCATGTAATAATGTTTTAGATAGTTATATTTATATATATTAGTTATATTTAAGCAGCAGAGGCTTTAAAAACAAAAAACAAATGTATTATTTCACATTGTGTGTAGAATCCCTCAGTCATCCAGGTAGAATCCATAGCAAAAGGAGGGAAAGCAGAAAGAAGAACAACATGTGCAGAAAGCCCTCTCTGTTTGTGGATATCCTTTCAATAAAACTAAGAGAGGCAAGGACAAGAAACAAGACAACAGAGAATCAGAACAAAGGAGAAAGGGTGTAACTATTCCTTACCTGGCCGGCGTTTCTGAAAAACTACAGAGAATTTTCAGACAACATGAAATCCCAGTCTATTTCAAACCCAGAAACACTTTAAGACAGAAACTGGTCCACCCAAAGGACAAAACACCGAGCCACAAACAAAGCAATGTGGCCTACTCCATTCAGTGTAGTGAAGACTGCAGTGAGCGCTACACTGGAGAAACAAAACAGCCACTTCACAAGAGGATGTACCAACACAGACGGGCGAGCCCAGGTGCACCTTAATCTGCCGTACATCTTCACCTAAAAGCCATGAGCCACTCCTTTGAGGACAGTGAGGTACAGATCTTAGCCAGAGAAAAGAACTGGTTTGAGAGGGGAGTTAAAGAGGCTATTTTTGTCAAGAAAAAGAATCCTTCCTTGAACAGAAATGGAGGTCTCAGACATAATTTGTCTCCCATCTATAATATATATCAAACCTAAATCAAAACAAACAAACAAAAAAAAAAGGGTTAGCCATGTCAGGTCCAGAGATGTGAAAACACCCATTATAGCCCTGAATGGTTATGCTAACACGACCCCACACTCCGCTCCCACTGCATATAGGCCTTCCTAACTAACAGAAACTGAAAATAACTAGGTGTGGTAGATTCAGAGTAATTTCATTAGCTGGTGGTGTATGTGCTGTTTGTGGCTGAAAATGAATTTATGTGGCTGAATGTGGTTTTATGACTGTATATAATTGCATGGAGATGTATGCGACTGTATGTAAGAATGATTTTAGAGTGTATAATAATAACCTTGTTTTTATTCTATTGGATTTGACTTCCTGCAGGTTGACACTTTACACCTGTCCAGGGACTACAGATGAAAAATAGCTCTCGGGCTAATTCTGGCATATTTACATGTAAATGTTTATTAATGTGCATTGTCCCTTAAATAAATAAATAAAAAGTATAGGCAGTGCCCACCAGCACTCTGACCAGAACTGAAAAAGCAGCTTGGTTGAGCTGCAAAACATATTTCACCAAATAAACTTTTGTCCAGTTGACAAATTGAATTTCTCCTTTTGCTATTATTTCACAAAACAAACTATCCATAGGGATGCGCAAAAGCATAATACATTTATTTATTTATTTATTTACCTTTATTTAACCAGGAAAAAAGTCCCATTGAGATTCAAAGATCTCTTTTTCAAGGGAGTCCTGGCCAAGAGGCCCACACAATACAACTCACAAGACGACAATTAAATATAAGGTCAACACAGATAAAATGTTAAAAACAATTAGAAACACAATACGACTCACCAGACAACAAATAAATATAAAATCAACACAAATAAAATGATGAAAAACTGTTTAAAAACATTGGCATGTCATCGATTGCGTTTCCAGGTCCTTTAAAAGAGTATTAAAAGAAGCCATAGGTACGAGTGTTTGAAGTTTTAAAACTCTCTGCAAACAATTCCAGTCTGCTGGAGCACGGTACTGAAAACACAGTTTTCCTTTCTCTGTTCTCACAGTAGGAACCAGCAACGTAAAAACATCCTGAGAACGTAAATTCTGGGGTCCGTCAGGCCTCCGTTGAAGATACACACTGAGGTATTGAGGGAGCAGCCCAACAAGTCCCTTATAAATAAGTTTATACCAGTGTGTGAGCCGCCGGGTCGCTAAAGCAGGCCATCCAACACGAGAGTAGAGTTCACAATGATGGGTCCGAGCACTACAGTTTGTAATAAAGCGCAAAGAGAGCATATGTATTAATAGAGCACTAAAACTGCATTGCTGCATAACTGTACAAAAGGCTGCAGGTTACTATATCGAGTTTTTTTTTTCACACAACCCAATCTTGTCACTAATACAAACCCCTCATTCTCTATGCTGATGCTGATGAACAGAAACCAATGGATCCTCTTCATCAGCAAAAAGACAGTACAGTCACAAGCACTAAATGATGTAAAAATGCTCAACAATCAACATTAAGCCCTGACAATGAGACAGAAGGTTAAGCAGCAACAAGTACAGAAAACAAAAGGCATTTTCTCCCAAAACCTTGTCCTGTGTCTGCGAGTCTGAACATGTGCTTGTATTATGACACTTAAACAGAGATGAAGAATTCTTTAACGTGCATGACCTTTTTGAGTGTGAGTAGAGGATGCAGGTGGGAAAGAATGAAAAATCAGCAAACATGGATGTTGTTGGTACAAAAAGAATGGTAGTGAAGTGCTATCACAGCAGGTGCCTGTAGAGGACTCCAGCAGGCTGTCCACAGACACAGCATGTCTCCAGTCCAGAGTCCCTGTCTCAAGTTGACTTTGGACAGAGCGCTCTGCAGCTGTGTTTCGGTATGCTGCTAAGACACATCATATTACTAATAAAAAATAAAATACTAATTAATTTCAGACAATTTATTATTTTTGTGTGATTATCAGTATAATAGAGCATTATAGTCCAGATACTAATATCAAATCTGGACAGTAATTTGAATTAGTAGTGATACTGACAAAACAACAACAGATGGCTAGGACAAAATTAGACTATTTCTTAATAATGTTAGGTCCAAACCTGCTTAGCTTCCAGTATGCTTATTTCTAAACTAACTGCAAAAAATCTGCATGGTAATGGTAATGGTAATGTGTTTGATGTTGCAGGGCAAGCTCCCTTGATGTGATGGGTTCAGTTCCAATCAGTCTGGTGCAAATCATAAGTCATCACAGCACTTCAGTAGAACATGGTGCAAATTTGATGAAGCAAGGCATGTGCATGGAAACTACAAACAGGCTTACTCAAGACTTTGACAGACTTTCTTAAAACCAACACAGGTCAGGCACGTTTACTGGACTTGTCTGCAGGTTTAGCCATGTTGTGGTTTTGAGCCTCCAGAAAGGAGGCAAACTTTGGGTTTCCTCTCCTCTGGCTGACCCTGCTGCTGCCCAGGTGTTATAGCCCATAGCACTGACTTCTGGGAGCCTCCCGGTCATTCAGTCAGACAGACACAAACACAGAGACCTCCCTGCATCACATGTGTCACAGGGACCATCTGGGCCTTATATAAGACCACACATGCCCCCATTCGTCCGTCCTTTTACTATGTGACTTTCTTTTGTTCCAAAGTCTCTTCAGAGCCAAATTATAACTAAATAAACAAGTCGTGTTCCTTGTGTGTTTATGAATTAAGAAATCAATATTAAAAAAAATATAAACAACTTGCACGGCTGGGGCTGGCTCGAGGCGCAACAGATGGAGTGGAGACCAGACTGAGCCATCAAATTATCAATCTAAATAAAAAATGCAGAGAATTATCATTCTGGACTTGCCAGGTAAGGAAGGTTTACCTTAGAACATATTACTTAGGATTATATCAAACATGTGAGATAAGGTCTGAAGATATTCACCATCATGCCTTAGTTTACCTGTTTAACACAAACAGTTATTTTAGCTGATTAAGTTAATATTTCTATATAATATATCTTTTTTATACAAGGTTAGGGAAAGGAAATGTCTGGCCAGGGCATGCAGGAGACATCTGTCCAAACACTGAATGCCATGGGTCAAATCACTTTGTGTACATATCTCTGAGGGCTTATTTAAGCACCCTGGTCTGTTAAAAAAATATCAGGAAACAGAAATTGACCAACATTAGACCACTGGGACCATTGACGGATCTTTCAGAATAGTCAGTGTCCACTGGAGTGTGTTCTTCTCAACACTCCAGTGATTTTATGGACAGGTTTGGTAAAGTGAGCACAGAATCATTTCCACACCATTTGGTATCACCCAAATGCAGCATCGTTTTTAATTAAAGTGACCAAAGAAATGGGATGTGTGCACAGCCTGATAATCTCTGCAGCTGAATGAGATTGTGTTATATTGTGCAAACTTCTGCTGACTGGGTGTGCTGACATTCTTTATCTGGGAGATTTTTTTTAGCAGCACATTCTATAGAGCCCTGGCATTTCACTGACAGCTCACTGCTTCACTGCTCACCTGCTGTACACAACTGCAAATACCATACGCACAAAGGAACGGGGAGCAAAGTATTAAGTAAGAAATTCATTTAAGAAAAGTGCATGTTTTGTTGATGCAAGTCAAGTATTTTAATTCATGTTTTGGATGTATTTAATGCTAGTTTCTCTACATTTCAATTTGCATCTGAAATAAATAAATAAATTTTCTGAAGGCTTGTGCTAACAGCTCTAAAATGCAATGGTAATGAGCAGGATGTGCATGTAAAGGGCCAATAGTAAAAGTAACATGTCAGTATGTATTGGTTATTTAATGTCTGAAACTGGCACAACAGGTACATTTGAAATCCCTGTGGCTGGGTTATGGGAATGTTATACTTTAGAGATTAGACAAGAACCATATTAAAATGGACACACACAGTGGCTAATACAAAGTTATTTTTAGCTGATTAAGTTAATATGTAAACGTGTTATTATACAAGGTTGTAGACAGGAAACGGCTGGCCAGGACATGCGAGAGACATCTGTCCAAACACTGAATGCCATAGGCCAAATCACTTTGTGTACATATCTCTGAAGGCTTATTTAAGGACCCTGGTCTGTTAAAATTAGTGTCTTAAGTTTTCAAGCAACAGTGCAAAAAATACTAATAGTACTAATATAAAGTGTCAGTACAGGCATAAATATCTCCACTTAAACAATACTGCTCTTGGAGACCATCCAAAATGTGTTGTTAGCCCTTGCCAATATGTAGGGTATGTTTATTCAATGTGGCACACGTAATCTCCCCCACTCCAGCAGTGCCCAGTTTAGTAAACACCTCTGTCTGCACGCAGGACTGGATCTAGTCTGCTTTTATAAGACAAAAGGCCCACCGGATCCCCTCAAAAACAGGCGGCTCAAAGCTCTTTTATGCGTGGGCTCTGAGGTGAGAGTAATGGGCCTAAAGACACTGTCGACGGTGGCTTCTCAACCTGCCGCTGATGGGGCCACATACCACAGGATCTGCTCAGGCAGTGGCTGAATAAATCCTACTCCATGGCTGATTAATTGAGACCAATGGGAATATCAGGAGGAGGAGAGTGAGAGTAGTGTTCTGTCAGATGACGAGGTGAAGCCTGCCAAGGCTCTGGGTCACCCACAGATTGCCTCTTTGGGTGTCCTGAGAAGATTAGGTGCACTCCATTTGTAGGGTTTGTTATTGGTGACACACGACACCAAAATACTTATTGGGGTGCTGACATACATAATTTTAATGAAGCACTCTCAACCATCTCAAGTGACATTGTGAAAAAGTTTCAGTAGATAACTACAACTATAATTACATTTTATTACCCTCTAAAATGTGAAGATAAAAACAAACTGTATGTATGTATGTATATGTGTGTGTGTATATATGTATATATATATATATATATATATATATATATATATATATATATATATATATATATATATATATATATATATATATATATATATATATATATATATATATATATATATATATATATATATATATATATATATATATTACTATGATTACTGTAATGGATCTGATTTGATTTTTACAATACTTCAAAATGTTTTTTTCCCAGTCATCTAATGTCTCTGGATATGCATTAATGAATTAACCAATTGCTCAAATATGTTCAGGTGTACTTTTACAGTTATACATACAGTTAAAATACTATGATGACAGAATATTCTGTTCTCTGCCATCCACCAGTAAAAAGTGCAGAAGTGTTTAACTTGAATCACTGTGTTAAATGATTCAATATTTCTGCTCAGGCAAACTGTCACTCTAATCACACATTCTTTTGATCCCATCTTTGTCTTACCTCAAAGTAATTCTTCATGATGAAGGAACACAGGTAGCATCAACAGAGCCAAATAATCTAAAGACTAGACGCTTTGACTAAACGCTATTAGCATAGATTTTGAGACTGTCCTATATGTAGGAGTCCTTGAAGGTGGGGAGTAAGGACTTGAGAAGGCTGTGAGAAAAAAGATAGAGGGGGTAGGGCCACAGAGAGGTGAGAAAGGCTAAAGGGGTGACTGTTAAGGGCAAGGGGGAAGAGGGCAAATATGTGATGCTAAGAAACAGTCCGGCAGCTCAGCCTGCATGAGTGTCCTAGATGTAAAAATGAGAAAAGAACAACATGCAATGTGTTCATTGTGTTCATGGAGCTTGGGTGATATTTTTGTCCCTTTCTGTCTATTGTCCATGAATCAAACATGTTTGACTAGATTGTCAAAAGATATTTGGGTTTGATTTTAAATAGGATTATATGATTAGAAGGAAACGGGCAGAGAATTGTATGTGACTCGATAATAAAAGCCATCAAACACAGTGGGAGGACAGAAGATTGTGGCTGATGTGTTGAACAGAATTCAGTGCACATGGCCGTGCGTCCATTCCATTCCTCCACACTCTCACTGATTGTTCACTCATTTGCTTAACAAGTTCATTTGTGCATAGGCCTTTATCGGGTATGGCTGTCAAGTGATGCGCAAGACTGGCCTGCGGAGCTGTTGGCCCTTGCAAGCTGTTCACCTGCATCAGTTCAACCCCCTATGTAGAGATATGCATGTACTAGTATAATAATGGCGACTAATAAGAACACTGACACAATTAAATTAAACAAAATAAACATAAAGTTATCTTAATAAAAATAATAATAAAAATAGTACCTTTAAGTCTGTACTATACCTTCTCCAACATGTAACAATAAATGTCAGTCCCCTCTGTTTGCCCTGCTTATTGTTTCTCCATCTCAGAGAAGTTGCCCTCAATCCTTGTGTATGGCTGTGCTGCCATTACAATGGAGCATAAATGCAGTTCTTTGGACTGAGTCGATGTTACATCATCTTGGGCTGTTGATGGACCAAACTACAGTATAGAACAATAGTTTCCCTTTAAACTTCCCTTCTATGAATCACTGGCCTTCCAATATGCATTGATATACACTTAAAAACTTGTTGAATACATAGAAAAAAAAACCATAAAAAATATCATTTCAAAGATGCAACTGATTCTGACCTGTACAGACTGTAAGGCAAATTATTAATGAAAAATTACAGGCAGGTATAGTGCCTCAAGTATATTTTCATTGTTTGTCTGAAGGATAATAATCCTAGGTAAATCACTGGTCACCTAGAGAACAATTATTTGATATGGGTCAGCAACCCATGTTGTCCTGAGAAACACTTTAATAAATAAAACATGGAGCTACTACACCATACATTCGGAAACATGTGATCACCTCTTCATTATTTGTTGTCCTATTATTACTAAGATGGCTGTAAGATATTTAAGCAAAACACATTTTATTTTCACCACAAACACCCAATTTTGGCACCACTCATCCTCAGAGGTCAAAAGGTGTTGTTGTTATTACTCAGGAAAGAAGAAATCACAAACACATATAGAACTGCAACAAGCATTCCAATTTTCCTGCAAACACAGAGAGCCTCCAGCCTCATCCCGCACGATCATAAGCCCTGTTTTTTCTACTTCAAATCCTCCACAAAGCCCATGAATAAGCCTCATCAGCCTCTTCCCGACACCTCATCTTAGAATTTTGCATAGCTTCCCTGAGCTCCAACATTGGTGTGGAGAAACTGTAAGAAGCAAAATATTGTCAGAACATAAAAATGATGCAGGTTCTTTTAAATCCAAATTAAATAATGGATTTTTGCCATTTTTTGCAAGTGCTGAATTATAAACAAAAGAGGAATTTGTTAATTAGTTAGTTAATGTTACTTTGAGAACCCTGCTATAATGTGTATGTAATCATGAATTTGATTGACAATACCTACAGAAATAATTATATTGACAATACTTATAAATATAAATAAGTAGCAATAGTATTTTCTTAATAAATAGAAACCAGGTATTAACCATCTTTGGTTGGTGGGACAAGAAAAGAAACAACAAAAAACTACCATGCAAAGACATACATCAATAATTTTGTACCAAAATGGCTTATTAAATAGTCAATTCCAGACGTGCACATTAGTAACAGGTGAGGTTAGACATATTCTCATATTATAGAAATGATACAGATTCAAAATACTTTATGACAGGAACAGTAAAAAGAGCCAGCTATGGCCACGGTCAATTAAAATCAGCTTATGTTTTATGGAAATGACAGGATTTGACCTTGACTACTACCATAGGTGAATTCCACCACATAGCAATCTATTTTCGAATAATACTCCTTCATGATGGGTAAAGCAGCCGATTTTTTTATGGATATGAAAACTGAGGTTTGTTTGTGTACATTAGGGATATCGGACCACTGAAATAACCACATCATGGACTGGAGTCATTAAGTATTAATAGGTAAATTTTGTCTTAGGCAACAAAATATTTTGATAGGTGACTCATTATTCTTAGTTGGATAATATGAAAATAATTTGTCAAATATCAAAATTGATTTTTGATTTTGATTTCATGAATACGGACAAGAGCAGAATGGAGATAGCATGGAGTGAGTTAGCAGGAGTTGCTGGCTGGACAGATCTGTTTTGTCATTTATGAAGAAGCTGTTTTCTCTAGTACTCTAGTACTAGAGTACTCTAGTACTCTGAATACAATATACAACCCCTTTAATCAATTAAATGATGCGCAGAGCGTGTTTCTGTGTTGATTAAGACGTTATAAAGTCAACTACAGTCCTAAAAAAGCAATTGGGATGAGGAAGCAGGGCATAGATACAATCAACTGTGACAAAGAGATTTTCCTGCTGTCATTCAGCGACAGGGGTTGTTGTGGTCACTGATCAACCTGTGCAATGAGGACTGACTACACAGGATGAACATGAGCTGATAAACTGACAAGACACTTGTCACACACTGAAGATCACAGCCACTACCCTTTATCATCATTTGCAGTCTTTGGCGAAGCAAAAAAATCTATATTAATATATATTTCATATATATTCATATATATTTCATATATTAGATATTATTGCTATACTAGGAATACTATGACTTCAAAATTGTGACTGGTTGCATGCCCCATGTGAGGAAACACTAGAGGCAGTGAAGAGATGAGCTCACCGGCAGTTTTGAGCGATCGCCTAAATATGAAACCACATTTAAGCATTGCATGTTATAATGAAGAAATCTCAAAGAAAAAAAATATTTAAAATGTGTAGAAAAACATAAAAGGTAAACGGCATTAGCCTTTCACTATGTTGGCCTCTTGGCCCTCTTCAAGTGAAGAGGGTTTTGATTCCATATTAAAGGGATAGTTCAGTTTTTTGTTTATGTGAATCTGTATGGCATCCCCTTCAGCAGTGTCGTGCATTAACACGGACTTATAGCTGACAGTGTCCGCTGAGCCGTGTTTCTGCCCGGTTCTGGAGCTATCACTGCGCGCCTATTATTATTATTAGCCTGTTCACTTGTAAACATCGCCACTTACAAGTGAACAGGCTAATAATAATAATAGGCGCACAGTGATACAACTCTAGAGAAAATAGCACCAAGCGATTATGACTTCTGACTTTTTCATGTGCAACTGTTTTGTGACGCAAATATATCACTTTTTGGACAAACATTGTTTTGAGAAGAAAAACAAGCTTTATTAACTGTCCTGGCTAACTTGCCGGACCTACTTTTGTCAGCTCCAGAACCGGGCAGAAACTCGGCTCAGAGGAAACTGTCAGGGATAAGTCAGTGTTAATGCACGACACTGCTGAAGGGAATGCCATACAGATTCACATCAAAAAACCCGAAGTATCCCTTTAACAGTCTTGATTGTTTTCTATGCCTGGGTCATAACTTAAAGGGATATGCCACCCCCAGGTCAAACTTGGGCATCTCCCGACAGTCCAGAGACTAAAATAAGTGGTGGAAAGTGTTTTTCTGGTGACCCAGCCATTGTCCAGGTCTGTCAGCACTGACCGCCGCCCCGGAAAAACACAGCCGAAGCACACACCACGCTGCGTAACAGGGGAACTGCCTTCCTGGTGCGTAACAGGGATTCCCCTGTCAGTGTGGTGTGTGCTTCGGCTCTGTTTTTCTGCACTGAAAAATAGTTCCCACCCAAAATGACCAAGTCAAGCTCTCCGTGTTGATTTGCACATTTATTTGCAGTCGATATGAATGCGCACTACACAGAAAGTAATTGGGAAAAGCATCGAGCAAATTAATTCCTTTTGGCCGAAATCTTTCTCTGGCGACGTTAGACTCCAGTCTAACGCGGAGTAGCTGCAGATACCGCAGCGGTCAGTGCTGACAGACCTGGACAATGGCTGGGTCACCAGAAAAACGCTTTCCATCACTTATTTTAGTCTCTGGACTGTGGGGAGATGCCCAAGTTTGACCTGGGGGTGGCATATCCCTTTAAGGGCTGCCAATTTCACAACACATTAGTAAGTATAGCAACATCCATTTCCACTGTTTGGGCCTGTCAAAAGGTTAGAGCCAGCGACATCAGTGTAAATGCTTGCCCTAGGCCTCTAAAGACCTTGGACAGCAGTTTACAACCCAGAAAACAATGTTTTTACATCAGTTACTATTACTTTTACTATACATTGCAGTGTGAACAGTGAACTGCCCCAAGTAAGAGAGTCATATTTAGGGCAAATGAGGTCACAGCATTCCTCCTTGTACACTGATGCTGAAAGGTTTTGTACTAAATCATTCAAACATGGCCATACGGTTATTAAGAAGTTAATGGTGTATTCCTAAATACACACCTAAAAATATTAAAAGAATAAAGAATGAATTACTGAATGTTACATCTCTACTCAAAACAATTACAGTTAAAATAAAACTGTACAGGTTATGTACTAATATAGGTTTTACCAACTTTTTCATTTGTATTTGGACAGTGACACTACTCTAAACATTGGCACAGAAGAAGAAATAAAAGAAGAAGAAATAAAAGAACACCCTAAGCAGCGAGCCATGTTGTCAATCTATGTTTAATTACAACGCAGCTGTTAAACATCATAATTCATCTTTAGGAGCTCCAGGCATTGATGGCTTAATTGAGACAGCACAGCTTTTACAGTGTCAACATCAACCTCAAGCAACTTGGTCAGCTTTTCATCTGCTGCACAATCCAATTAACCACTGTCTTACTTCTCAGCGCAATTCTCGCCTACTTGCTCATTCAATCGTGTACAGTATACATAGACAACTTCCTGCTAGCTCGATGTGAGTCTGGAAGCTTAGCAAAATAAAGAGAAGACCAAAGGTTGAGGCCACCATTAGAGAAAGGACAGGAGCAACACATATCTACAAATACACTCTAAATATATTTGTGTCTCCCTCTTTCACATGTGTCCATTCCCTGGCTCACTAAGCAAACATGGCTGCTTTGCACTTCTGCTCCATAAACCGCCACACCTGCCCCTAGTCGCGAGGCCCCTGCTGCACTGCTTCAGCACTTACGATGTAATATGCCATATTAGCAGAATATAAAGTACAGTGTTGGGTTAGTTCAACAATATTTGGGCATATTGACTTTATGTCATAATAAAGTTAATGTTATATGAAATGGCGCTTTGGCCCAGAGCCCAATACAGCAGAGGAATTTTCATAACAACAAGCCTCATTAGCTTCTTGGCAAGTCATGCTACCACCCAGGCAATCGTTTGGTAACATTTTCAGGTATGGTCTACTTCATTTGCTTATTGCACAGCTATCAGCTAGATATAGGCGATGAAGCAAGCTAAAACGTCATTGTCACAAAAAATCTATTAATGAATTTTCAGGTGTGGCTTCCGCTTGTTAATGCAATTATTGTTGACGCACATGACCCAGAACTATTGTTTCAACAGTGAGGCAGAACTCCTGTTGAGACAAAGTCTGTGACACATGAAAAAATAAAAATAAATAAAAGCTGTCCTTTCTAACCCATTTCTGTGTGGCTAATTATTCTCCTTACAATATTGATTTCATGTGATTCACAAATAGATGCCGTGCACTTATACTATGAGGCGAAAGCAACACATACTAGAGGAAAATTCTAGTGACAATCAAAATGAGCACATGGCTAATTTACATAAACCAACAACAATGTGTTGGGTGAACTGTTTAACAACTATGTCACTACAGTAATTCAGATTTCAACTGTGTATATTAAAATGTGTTTGTGACAGTGACCAATGTGTAGAGCTATTATAATTAGTTTCTACAATTTAAAAACTCATAATTTCCATAAAATAGTAAAAATTTGTGTCGGTTTGAAGGGCTGACAGCAGCATTCGGAAACAAGCGACATGACTTGGCTTAAAGTGCAATGCCAGTACCAGATCAAACGCACACACAAAGAGCCACCGACTTATTCTCTTGTCCTGCTGTAAATGAAGTAACTATAAAACATCACTTTTGAGGCAGACTGTGTGCCAAAGAGTGCGATTAGGGTGAGGTGGTGGGGCTTTAGAGGAGCATAAATATTGGTCTTTTCTGGACACTTGTGCTTTTCTCCTCTGACACTCTCTTTCACACACGACGGACCAGCCCACTTCCTTACCAACCCCATCTCTCACAGAGCAGCCCCAACTTCCCACTGCAATTACTTATAAAAACTTTTCAGGGCTGCCACACGTGGTTAGGTTTTTAAAAAGCTCTGCCCCCCTCTTCTTGTGGTACGGGGGGTATTGAGTCGTCACAGACCCCCTGAATGATCACCGAAAAATAAGGCGGCAGAGACAATAGCTCGTCTTGATGAATTCAATTCTTTCAGGACCCTGTACCGTTGTCCAGGCAGCTCTAGGCAAAACAATGGTTGCTTTGATAGTTCAAGAAACACACACTCTTAGTCGCTCTAAGAAAGTCTTTCTAACTACTTCCGAAAGATAAAGATGATATACATCAAACCGGAACTTGGGAAGTTGCATCTATTGTAATCCCCAAAATTTGTCTTGTCTTGATAAAGAACAATCTTCAGGTGGGACACAACCCCTTGCTTGCTAGTATGTTCAATAAAATAAACAAAAATAATGAAATGTGAAACTGACCTGGTCAGCAGTAAAAGCGGCAGTGGTGTTGGACTCCGACATGATTTGATGCTGTGACCCAGTGGTGCTGCTCGGCTGGCCACTCTAGTCTCCTTCATTCACACCTTGCCTTTCAGTTCCACAGCAAAAGAGGGGGTCGCAAACAAAGTATACCTCCCTTTTGCCCTGGCTTGATTAATGCCTGAATTACTTTCACCTCATTTCATCTGATGGAGCTCTGCTTCCTCTCCGCCTCTCTTCCTCATTCGGCATGGTAGCCCACTCTCTCCTTCTATCCCCTCCCTTTGCACTGAAATCCCCCTCCCGTCCCACCTCCCCTCTCCTCACTACACTAACTTTTCCTGCCTCTCTTCTTCCTTCACACCACATTTTACATTTGAGGCTCTTTTAATCTTAGATTTCTAACGTAAATAACTATTTTAGCATTTTTCACCTCCCTTTTTCCTCAGCAGATAAGACCCAGGAAAGGTCCACAGGGATTTCCTCTCTTTTCCTTCAACTCCACAATGAATTGCTTGTTGTCACTCCAGCACCTTGGCTGAATACAGAGCGGGCGAGTTGGTTCGAGTTGGAAAGAGAGCTAGGGGGGCCTTAAACTTTCTAGCTAGCCAGAGTAAAGAGGGGGGCTCTCATTGGTTGTGGCCAAGCGTTCTCTCCCACTCACTGATTTGTACTAACAGACTAAAGTGCAAGAAAGTTAGGAGCCCACAAGTGAGGAGTCCCCTGCCTGTCGCTCTTATTTCTTCCGTTTGTTTTCAGAGGCAGCTGCTGCAACTCTGCAGACCACCAACAACTTCCCATTCAGAAGTACTTGACTCTTGCAAATCCTCATCCGTCTCTACAGCCTGACATTGCCAATGCCCCCTTTAAAACTGCACTGACAGCCAAGACCCTCCTTCAATACATCGTCCACAGCACGTTCACAGAGTTACACCCTTTTCGATTCAGGCTCTTAGTCAGCTGCACATATTGTTGTGCTGGTTTGTTACCATATGGCTAATGGCTGCTCACTACAGAAGAAGCTTAGACAGGAAGTTCAGCTCGAAGACAAAATGATATAAGGGCATCACAATTCATGTCAATTGTCTGAGCCCCCCAAACAATAGAGATGTCTTTTAGTTTGTCACTCAGTGTCAGAAGTCTGACAGAAGTGCGTTTTACAAAAAACGTCAAAAGTCGACAGGCAACTGGCACTTTGCCTAATGGTTGTTTGATAGCAGTGGACAATGGCCCCTGCTGCTTGAGTGGGGGCCCTTCACTTATGTCGAACACGAGACAACCTATGCAGACAGGATGCTATTCATTTGTTTATCAATTCAGAGGATTAGAATCTCTGAGGGGATCTCATAAAAGGATCATTACCATATAGCCACTCTATTCAATGTGCTGAGAGGAAGCACCAGGCCACAGAAAACAAGTGCCCCCCTTAAATACACACATTGTCACTTTTGCACAAACACTCTATTGTCCTCAGACTTTCTATGCATTTCTGGTGACTTAATAATCACAATTAAATAGCTAAGAACAATCTGTTTATGGTAAGTTAAGTGTTACAAATGTCTTTATTAAATAACATATCCAAGTTAACCCGAAATTAATTTGTATAATTGTTATGTACCACCACTAATAAAATGCATAGTATTGTAGTAGAGTTGCCACTGCAAACTTTCTGTATCAATCTAATTTGCACATCCTACTTATTAACAAAAACATATGTCAAGATCAGATATCGACCAGCTTCAGGGGAAAACAATCAAATAAGGGAATAAAACTGATATGTATGTAACAACTATTTAAAGCAACTGTTTTATAGTAATTAGAAATTGGTCTGCTGTAGTTTATGACGATAACCATAACCAGGCCCACTTCAAACATTCATGCCTCTGTATGGCAGAGGGGTAGGGGTACAGCCCACATACACATCAATATGCCCACCTTGGTGTTGTGAGTTCACGTCCCAGTTGCTCTCTTGCCTTTTCTCAATATTCTACCGTGCTTTGTGAAAGCAAAGGCATTAGCCCCTTAAAATAGTCTTGAGACAAACAGTTCACAAATGGATTTGTTAATAAAATTATATTTTCTTACATTTGATTTCAATTACAATTGTGAAGACTTACTTAAAGGATAATGCAAAATCAACTTTTCAGAGCTGTTAATCATTTTATAATGGTTTCTCTTCACCATTAACCCACTTGAAGTTGGATTTGGAGTGATTCCTGGAGCTACTGTGACAAGTAAATTTCTCCTGTGTGAGATCAATAAAGTCTTATCTTATCTTATCTTATCTTATCTTATTCATGCATCGCATCTTCATTCTTCTGATTTTAAGACGGCATTGCCCTGAAACTTCCCATTTGCCCTTACCCCCAAACATGCCCACCACTCTGTACTTACTTCCAATACATTTTTTATAACAAAGATTGATATTGCATAAATGTATGTGACAAAAATATACTTGACATAAAGGAGCATGACCCATGGGTTTCAAATAAAGAAGTAAAATCTCTAAAAGTTATGAATGGTATAAATGGTTGGACATAGTATATTAAAGTATATAAAAGGAGAGATGGATTTCCCTCTGCACATAACTCCACACACTTTCTAAACAGGGGCTTTTCTATTATTGTCTGACAAAAAGTCTCAACTTTAGGTACATTTTATCATACAGAGCACATGCAGCCCATTAACGTACTGGTCCGAGACTCTTGCTTACCTCCCAGCATGACTCCATGTTCTTTAATGGCCATGAATCAACTTGCTTTTACAATGAAAGGCTAATTTCACAGGAGGACAGGTCACTTTCAATCTATGTATCTGTCCCTTTTAGCAATTAAACTAATATGTGTTCCCCTCTCATTAGCACAGCAGGCCTGTGATGGGGCTCCTGACTGTGACCACGGTCGTGGGGCTAGCAGCATCATTGAGCTTTTCTGAAATATTCACAAGTAGCAGAAATGGACAGTGCCGACTCTGAGAGAAGTAACGGGCGGAGGTTTCACAATATTTCACAATGGGACAGTCGCCACAGGAGCAGCACAACAGAGCGATTTGAGAATGCCCAAAAAGCTCAGTTTTGCAACAGCAGGTTGGCTTTGTCCAGTGCAACAAAAGAACAAAATGTGCTGAATTGCTGTTGGAGGGAAAATCAGGCTTTCTTGTAAAGTTGTATGAAGGCCAGCTCTTTAATTGGAGCTGGAAAGATGAAGTGTGTTCAAGAGGGGTAGAAAGTGACAGTTGCCAACAAAGATCTAAGAAAAGCAGGATGCCACACAGGATTCAAATTGGTGAGTAATGTTTTGTCCGCAGCTTAGTTTGACCTGATCTGGTCGCGCTTCACACTCAGGGGAGATGAGACAAATGACGTAAAGAAGACAAGAAACTAAAAAAAAGGAATGAACAGAGAGAGATTTCAATCGCTTGGTTTAACCTGAAGTTCTAGGATGATTTCTCTCCCCTTCCCCCGATATGCTCCATCCCTCACTGCTTTGGCTGGGAGGGCCCCAGCTGTTGGGTCTGTATAAATAGCGTGAGGCTTGGGCTCAGACCCCCGGGGAGAGTGGGGCTCATTGGAGAGAAGGCATGGGAACAAATCGGGCTGGAAAAAGCACACAACATATACATTTTGACAAACATATGGGACCTTTGCTAGGGATGAAAGTGAGGGACATGTGACTGAAGTTAGCCTCACGTGGCTTAAGTAGATATTCATGAGATAAGAGAGTAACAGTAAAAAAAGATACAGTACAACATTATTTTTTTTCAAAGTAGTCAATATCATCTAAGAGATAATAGAATTGCTAACACTGCTCAGTGTAAAATACATATATTGAGTTCCTAATATTAGAAACCAACCACAAAGTTGGATAAATTAAAGCATGTCAACATTATAACTCTAACACCACTATTAATATTATATATTGCTATATATTACTTTTTTTCCCCCTCCATATAATTAAAAATATTGAAAGCACAATTTGACAAACAAATCAGGCAGTTTTGTTGGATTTGGGCCACTGAAGAGAGGAGGAACCATAATAAATAACACCAAGGAGGTGTGTATCCGGCCCTGAGAAAAGCAGACCCCCCCCTCCACCCCGGTCCCCAGCTTATAACTGCCATTCAACAATCAGATCACAGAAGCTGAGTTCAAGCGCAACAAATGACCTAAATATAATTCTGAAAGCCTTTTGGAAAGTCTTCACTTGAAAAGCGGACAAAATGATAATACAACCAGAAGAAATGGAGAAGATTTAAAGGGTGCAAAGTGTTAACCAAATGTCTGAACCTTGTCTATAATTTCACTCACTTTAGAGGACAGGAGAGGAAGTCTGCATGTCTTATTTGTCAAGATGTAAAAAAGGGGAGCCATTAAACCATAAAAAGAGAGGAATTTCTGACAAAAAACCCTACATTTTCAGCTTGAGTGGTTTTTCCAAATGAAATCTAAATATCCAGGACACAGTGTGGTGGTGTGTGCATAAGCATACACAGGGGGTGGGCAAGTGGTGGGTTACCTTTTAAAGAGTGCCCAGCAGTGGACGTGTTTGGCATTTGTGGCCCTTGTCCCTCAATTGTACATTCGCCACAGTGGCTGCAGTTACACTGACATTTATTTTTTGATCTTTCTTTTCACTCACTTGACCAGAAAGGGAGAGCAGAGAAAGTCTAACTTCTTATGCACCAGCCATTACAGCAGATTCTCTCCTCCACATATGCTGGTCTGTCTCCCCAAAGGCAGCAGACAACAGAAATAATGAACACTGCACTAACTCGACTGGACACTCACTCCCTGTATTTGCTCACCTTTAATAAAAAACTGTGTGCAATGTCAAAATATGTCTTCAAATGAAAAATGCTTAAAATTGATATTGATGAGTAAGTTTTAGTAATACTATAACAATTAATGAAATGGAATGAATTTAGCCATTCAGGAAAAGGGGTCCTACTAAACACTGGAATGTATGTAGTACTTATATCAGTGGTAGTGTGCACTAATTGGTTTGCGCAGGATGACGATGTATGCATGCACACCTGTCTGTGCATTCTAATGTAGTATGTATAATGTGTGCTGTCCTCAGTTATGTTTCTGTGTGTCCTGATCTCGGGCACACTGTGCACTCACTATTTCTTTCTATTTATTGTTCCACTTCACAGCCTGTAGAACACATTAGCAGCACAGCCCTGGGACATACACAGTCACACACACACACACTGTACACACAACAGATCCCACCTCATGAACAACTTGCATTTCTAGATGCCATGTCAGTATATTTGCTTTTGAGCAATTTTAAATTTGAAAAATTTTGATATAAGTCAGAGTTTCATTGCAGTTGTGAGGGGAGGCAGACAGAGAATGCAGCTAACTGCGAACATTAACGCCTGGAGGCATATTAACATGGACTGGAGACTCAGCAGAGCCTAAAACAGTAATAATGAAAAAGGCTTTGAGGAGGTGAAGTTGAACTGAAGTATCACTTTAAGCAAATTTCATATTATAGATGTCAGTATTAAGTCTAGTGTCTAGTACGTGTTGTTGTTGGAAATATTTCACATGTGTCAACTCATATGTTAACATTATAAATGATAATATTTATCAGTAAGTTGCTTAGCTGCATCTTTGGATTCATTTTGGATTAAAAGGAAACCTGACATGGGCCAGATCAAAAGTAAGTATTTGACCATCTCCATATGGTCTGTGACTAAGAGCCAGCCCTCCTGTCCCTCCACCTCCGTGGCTCTTACACCCCTAAACATACTGTATATCCTGGTGCAGACAGGCCCAGCAAATATATTGTGGTGAGCAGACAAAAAGACAACACTGGGTCCAGTTTGGCTTGTGCCAGAGCACCATCTGCTCATCTGTTGAGGGGAAACAGTGCAGCAAGAGCAGGCGTAACACGCAGAAAGATTAATGGGATAGAACTCCATTTGAAAACTGTAAATGAGCTCAAAAGTTAAGTTTGAACAGAATCGTTCTGGCAGAAGGTTACCAGTCAGGCCAAACAGTAGCAAGAAGGAAGAGCTTTGTGTTTCAAAGATTTAGGGTGATGGCTCCATCCACTTGGCCAGCATAAATAAGTTTAAGTATCGAAGAGGAAGTTAGGAGAATGTGCAGGAAAACCTACAATCTACAGCGTTTCTCTGTAACTCAGTACATCAACTAATATCAACAATCAAGGTGGCAACAAATCTAACAGTTTCTCATTGTTTTTCACAATGACTTTGGTGCCATCACTATGAGTCACCATCAAGACAAAGGTCCCAGCCATGAGCACAGCACAGCAGCTGTTTGTGTCCCCACAGAACAGCTTCACAGAGCCTACCACTTCAGCCCATGTTTACCTTGACTATAGATAAAAATGTGTGCATGTTACTCTTTTACCAATGTCCTACTTTTTCAAGTTAAAATATGGCCACATCCCTTTTCATCTTCCTTCTAACCCAACTAAAATGAGCTCTTTATTGGATAATGTTAATATAATAATTGGGGAGATATGTGCATATATTTATATGCTCCAGGCATCTTCCCTCCAGTTTTTTGACAAATTCAACTTCCATATAATTTAAGATAATACACACTTTCTAAATTTGGTGTGGCATACTCTCAAACTGCAGTTAATGCATAATGTGTCCCTCTAGTGCCTGGGTGTTGAAATAACAACTACAAAGCTTAAGATTGGCTGATCATCAATGAAATCAATTAAACAATTAACAATTAAACCCAATAAATATGAGTACATCCATTACAGCTGTTTACATTATACAATGTTTGTCCTGCTGTGGTGTTGTGCAAAAGCTAAATGGTACTCCTACACTTACTGAAAAAACAGATAACAGAAAAAAATACAGAATGCAAAATTCATCCCAGATCTTCAAATGGTTAAGTCTTGAGCAAAGAGAGATGGCTGAAAATGTCTCCTTTTTGATCAGGCACTGCTTTCTAACAAGGAAAGGAGATTGTGGAAAATACCATTGAAAAGAGTGGAGGCGACTTCAATCAGGCAAGAATGTCAAGGAACAACAAGACTTCAGAGTCTGTCTGAAGGACAGAATATGTGAGGAGCAGGGAGAGTGAGCAGTGACCTGACTGCCAATGACACCGGACCCCTATTGAAAAGTTCACCCACGGCCCAGGACGGACACTGACACATTTACCTCTAGGCTCAGCCTTTCCCAAAACATTATGAAAAGTTTAGAGCTCCAGCCACTAGCTTGGCAGACTGAGAGCAAATCTTTTATTTTTTATTATATATAACATTATAAAAGATGAAGTCAGTGCGAGAAGCTGTGCACTTGGCACTGCCAGAGAAAACTGGCAGACTGAGCCAGCTTTAGGTCAAGGCATTATACGGTTAGTTTGAAAAGGGGAGAAGAGGACATGTTGTTACTCATCATGTGGCCTTGTAGGTTTGATAGCAATGTTGTGTACCCTGTTTATAAATATGTAGTTATCTAAGTAAGATCAATGATTATGAGCTGCAGACTTACCAGTATCCCAGGACATTGCTTCTGTTCCATCCTTCAGGACCTGGTCACCACAGATCCTGGTTGTCTGTGCCGGTGGTAAGGAGGATGGTGCTGCCTGTCTGTGCACTGTGGACTTCTGGGAGATGTTGCAGAGCACTTGAGTGTCTTGAGCCGGCCGTGTCGCAGTCCTCCTCTGCCTCGCCTCTGTTGTTGGGAGTGGAGCTGGAGTGGCGTCGCTGCTTTGTGTTAATTCTGCCCTAATCCAGGAACTTTTCTATGCTGTGAAAGGAACATGTGACAAGCAGAGAGGGGTGGAGGGAAGGAGTGGGGGTGGGATGGAGGGTTAAGCAACAGTTTTAGTTATTTGTGCTATTCAGAAACATTCTGGGGTTCACATTCTGAATCTCAGTAATATATGACAATGTCTTATTAAGGTGCAGAACTTCTTCTTATGAATCAGATTGGGAGAAACATTCTTCACAGATTTGCATTTTGTAGCAAAGCAGTTGCAATAACAAAGTGGACTTTTGTGTAAAGAGATTAACTGTTAGGGGAATGTTTAGACTTCCCATTGACCACGGCTGTATAGAAGCCAAACTGGAAAAGAACATTCACAAACATCACAAATTCGGCAAAATGAAATGGGAAAAAAAAATTGCGTATTTTACATTTTATCGCACATGGATGATCCTACTGATAGATGATAAATTTGAGGTCTTGTATAGGGGCAAAAGCATTAGGAGAGAGGCCAAATATAGCTCCTTTCAGTAATCACACACACGAACACAGGAGGAAAGCCCTTTGGCCTCATCATTCACAGCAGTCTGCACGGTGACAAAGAGAAGACAAGAAACGACATCAGGTTAAAAACTTCTCTTCCACACACTGAGGTCTGATACAGACGGTTAACAAGCGACACATCAACCAATTACCAGCAGTTAAAGGCAAAGTAACGTTATTTTACAATCTGAGCCTTCTTTCGGTAATAAAACAAGTCGTTTGACTCACCCATATCACGTTCGTGTCATTTGGAGCTGTTTGAAGAAAGTTATGTTGTAGCGTATCCGTTAGCATTTGTATTCGGGGCATTACTTTGCGGTCTCCAAATAACACAAACTTTAGCACTTTTCAAATCATAGAAGCCCGATGTCTTAATGTAAGAAATCGTTTGAAGCAAAAGTGGCCTGTAATCCGAGATTTATCCATAGTTTTCAGCTTTGCGTTTCATGTTTGGGTCCCGGGAGCTGATAGCACAGTCCGCGCATGCGCACTGGCGTCCTCATCTACTCGAAACTATGGCTAAATCTCGGATTACAGGCCACTTTTGCTTCAAACGATTTCTTACATTAAGACATCGGGCTTCTATGATTTGAAAAGTGCTAAAGTTTGTGTTATTTGGACACCGCAAAGTAATGCCCCGAGCAAATGATACAGCACCATGTTAAAAGATACGGGATCATTAGTAGAACAGAACGGCTCAACATAAGTTCGGCGATACTGCTCCAATTGACAGAAAAATGCTATGGGTGAGTAAAACTACTTGTTTTATTGCCGAAAGAAGGCTCAGATTGTAAAAAAACGTTAATTTGCCTTTAACTGTATACTCTACCAACATTATGGACGCAATGATAGTTTTCTCACGATTCAATATGTTTCTCGATATATAGGTCACAATATCAATTTGATTTTGATATGCTGAGTCGCAGAAGTCTGCTAATGAGCAAAATATAAATATAAATATAGATGATATTAACATGAAACATCATGTTTTAATTCATTAGTACAACCACTGTAAGGCATTCTTTACGGATACTAGCTGCTAACATTCTGTTCGTATCAAGGGTTTTATAGCAGCCATCAAAGTTAAGTTGAATTTTTACTCTGAAATCTGTCATTTGGAATGGAGAATGGAATGGTCCCATACTGTCGGTTTGGGGTGTGGAACATTACTTCTGTTATAGCAGGTCCGTTGGTGACACAGAGCTCATCTTGGGCTTAATTTGAGGCAAGCAATATTTTTTTTTAATCATATGAAACTGTAATTCAATGCAGACGTTTTTTATATGTATTTCCATAAATAGTCTAATAATAGTAAATGCATAAACCCCTGTAAGGTGACGTTATTGTATTTTTCATCATGTCCGTTTTCTTTGTTCCTAATTTCACACTGTATTTGACTATAGCACCTCTTTTAACAGGCTCATATCGTTTTGCACAAGGTGGGTCCCACAAAAGGGATTTTGTTCGTCCTGAAACCGAAAGTTGTCAAGTTGAAGCAGAAGACCCCAAACTCATAATGTCCCAAGGGGTGCACTAATTAAAAAATAAACAATTAGGTCATTCATTACTGTTGCGTACCTCCATGCATAACGTCGTAGGAGATTCAAGGTATGCACAGTGAGTATAGGAGTACCCCTGCAGGTGCCACTGGCTCGCTGCATCTGGGAAGGACTGTTTCCCTTCTGGACCAAAATAGATAACACAGCACGCAAGGAAGGACATGTGTGCATCTCACGAACATGTATCGAATTGTGACACCTGTATCAAAAGATTCGATGTTAAATCAAATATGGTTGCATGCCTAAACAATATATATTAAGCCTGGCTCGAGTTAAGAGATAAGATAAGACTTTATTGATCTCACACAGAAGAAATTCACTTGCCACATTAGCTCCAGGCAGTTTAGTGCAAAGAAAGTTAGAACAAAAAAGTGCATGCAGACAAATAGTAATAATAATAAAATAAGTAAATAAGAGAATATAGAAAAAAATTACACGTCTAGACTATACAGTGGAGTTATACAGTCTGATGGGGATGAAGGATCTGCGGTAGCGCTCCTTCTTGCACTGGGGGTGCCTCAATCGGCTGCTGAAGGAGCTGCTCAGCTCCTCTACAGTCCGGTGCAGAGGGTGAGAGGTGTCGTCCATGATGGATGTAAGTTTGGCCAGCATCCTCCTCTCAGCCACCTCCTCTACAGAGTCCAGAGGACAGCCCAGGACAGAGCTGGCTCTCCTGACCAGCTTATTAAGTCTTTTCCTCTCCCGCTCTGTGCTGCTCGGGACCCAGCAGACGACAGCGTAGAGGAGAGCAGAGGCCACCACAGAGTCATAAAGAGCAGAGGCCTGCACACTCCAAAGGACCTCAGTCTCCTCAGGAGGTGGAGACGACTTTGGCCCTTCTTGTACAGGGCATCGGTGTTGTGGGACCAGTCCAGTTTATTGTTGAGGTGAACACCCAGGTACTTGAAACTGTCCACAGTCTCTATGTCCTGCCCCTGGATGTTCACCGGTGAGTGAAGTAGTGGTCTTCTCTTGAAGTCGATCACCAGCTCCTTTGTCTTACTGGTGTTAAGGCTCAGGTTGTTGCGCCCACACCAGTCCACAAAGTCTCTGATGACCGAACGGTACTCCAGCTCCTTCCCCTCAGACACACAGCCCACAATGGCCAAGTCGTCAAAGAGACTTACGTTACTTACGGCCAATGTCTGACAGAAGAGACAGATGCATATTTTCTAACCACCAAGGCACAGATTGTCTAAAATTTGTGTTTGCCATACAATTATCTATTTTAGGGCCAGTACCTGAACATTTCTGTAAATATGACAGAATTATCCCACAAGGATATTTTTGTCCCTTGACAGACTAATGGCTCTTTCTGGAGGAGATTCCACCACCTTGTCTCCAAGGAGATACAACTGATCTATCTTATATTTGTTCAATTACAGGTGTTTCCATTGCAAAAAGCAGCAAACTTGGAAACCTCCAAATTAAATGTTACTTAGTGCACCTTTAAGATCAGGAGAGGTCAAAACTACAGAGTATCAGCTTCTCAAAGAGCCTAGCCATTTGTTTATACCCCAAAGGTTTCAGAAAATGCTTCAGCTTTAATTGGGGGTAATTATAGTCAGGCATTTTAGGGAAAATCAGCTGGAATGATAATGAAAACTCAAACCTAACTGGCCTAATATGTATTAATATGTATTAAGCCTGAATCGAGTTAACTTAAGGCCAGTGTACTGCAGAAGAGACAGATGCATGTTTACGAACCACCTAGGCACAGATGGTCTAAAAATGGTGTTTGCCATAGATTGATCTATTTAGGGCACATTTTTGTGTGCCCTGTGAACATTTTTGTAAATATGACATAATTATCCCAAAAGGATATTTTGTTTCTAGTCCCTTGACAATGGCTCTTTCTGGAGGAGACCTTGTCTCCAAGGAGATACAACTGATCTATCTCATATTTATTCAATTACACGTGTTTCCATCGCAACAAGCAGCAAACTTGAAAATCACTCTCCAAAATAAATGTTACTTAGTGCAACTTTAAGGTCAGGAGAGGTCAAATCTACAGACTATCAGCTTCTCAAAGAGCCTAGCCATAGGAGTAATTATAGTCAGGCGTTTTAGGGAAAATCAGCCGGAATGATAATGAAAACTCAAACCTAACTGGCTGAAACCCAACAGCCTATATTTCAAGGTCAGATGTCCTGTCTCTCGTCAGGTCATAGGTCATAAATAACAAGGAAACCTTGTTATATATTAGCCATTTCCTTTTTGGCCACTATCTCTGAGTTACTACACCAAAAATGGTGGATCAGTCTATTTTAGATTAAAAACAAAACAGCTTTTACTGAAGTCACGTTCCTAATGCTGTGTTGAAAAGCTGCTTATTATCAGGGATGACAATATGCTGGAGAATGATTAGGACAGAAACACTGTCTGTAGTGATAGCAAACCTCCACACTGGCAAGATAACTACCTATGAAAGTAGTGAAAGCCTCAAACAACCAGACATTGGCTTTTGTTCAAACAAAATCAGAAAACCACAGGCAAAAATATACTTTACATTAGCTTTAGTACATAGGCAGAAGAAGCAACATGTCAAGATGAGACCATTAGGACATCTAAAAAGCTTGATGTGGGTTTCTCATTTTGAGGTCTATATGAAAAATATGAAATTATGTTCTGGGCAATTGTGTTCTGGGCAGCAGATCTGCTTGGACTGCTGCCCCCGCGACCCAGAAAATGGAAAAGCGGAAGAAGATGAATGAATGAATGAAATGAAATTACAATAATTACAAAATAGATTAAGATTAAGATGAAGCCTTTATTGGTCTCACACACAATGACACACAGTGACACACGGGAGAAATTTGACTTCTGCATTTGACCCATCCTTTTCAGTACACATGAGTTTACATTACATTTACATTAGAGTTAAATTACTTCTTGTTACTTACTTAAAAACATGTTCAACTTAACTTATTCAGGTGAATAAATTGGATTTGTTCAGCTTTTGAGATTATTTATCATCTTGGGATCCAGACTATTTTCTTTTTTTTAACCATTTTTTAATTGTGAAGACATCAACATCAACTAACCAACCATCAATCAAAATAAAAATTTGATTAAGCTGATCTAATTGCTGTTAACCCGCAAGTGTTTTAAAATTGACATCATCTGCCACTAACTTTGAACTTCATTTGTGGAATACAAACAAGCATGTTCACAACCCAGTTTTTGATATGGCTTGGGACAACTTGGAGAAAAAACATAGTGTGTACAGGTATGCACCATTGCAGATAATGTATGGAGGCTTAAATATAGACTATTTATAAATATATATTTTATTTTTGGTTAAGTTTGCTCCACATACTCGAGCAAGTATTGCATTGAAAGAGGCCCTTGTTTATGATTTGGCGATGGGGGTGATGTGAATGTGTTAGACCAGTAGTTCATTCATGGCTTAAGTTTACATACCCTACATACTGAAACTACAAACATTCATCCAGATTTAATAGGTTAATCCCTCAGTCCAATTGTTAACTTGTACTAAAAAAAAGTATTAGGCTTGTAGTATTAGACTGAATGTAAAAGTTTAAGTTTAAATTGTAGCCAGGTGATAGATCTTTGTAACAGAAAACCCTAATTCAAAGAAACAGACTCAAAGGAATAGAAATAGGCTTTCATATATGGGCTACAGACAGGCCTGGACTGGTAATCGGGCATACTGGGCATTTTCCCGGTGGGCCGACAGTCCTAGGGGCTGATGCCGTTCTTTTTTTTTTTTCTTTCTTAGAGACAGGCCCACAATTTAGAACTGAACCAGGACTAAACCAGGACTAAATCAGGATTGAACCAGGACTAAACCAGGACTAAACTAGGACTAAACCAGGACTAATCAGGTCTAAATCAGGACTAAATCAGGTCTGAACCAGGACTAAACCAGGACTAAATCAGGTCTGAACCAGGACTAAACCAGGACTAAATCAGGTCTGAACCAGGACTAAACCAGGACTAAATCAGGTCTGAACCAGGACTAAACCAGGATTGAACCAGGACTAAACCAGGACTAATTATGAGGGGCCGGTCTAAGCCAAAAATGCCAGGGCCGTTTTTTTGTCCCAGTCCAGACCTGGCTACAGAACAATACAAAACGAGTTTGTTGGTTTAAAAATGACATGGAGGCTCTTTCCGTAAATATTTCTTCAATCCATTTCAAGTATATCAAAGCCAAAGTTCTGGCATTAACGAAAAGCCCGTGTTTTTCCACGCCTCCCGTCTCTCTCTCGCGCGGCTGCCCATGACAAGGAGCAACACTACAACTTCTGCCACGTGTTTCACCCATCAGCCCGGGTCAAATAACCGCACAACATCCACCGGGAACTACATCTGCACCGTCCAATGATTTCAAGATTGGGTTTCGATAAATATTCCATAATTACAGCACAGCACAGCACAGCACAGCAGGATATTGGCTTTCTTTCAAGTAAAACGCGTCCAAAGCCCGATGGCGCAAGAAATGCTTAACTTAACTCATCATAACTTCAAAAATGAGTTACCCTTGGAGATGCCTTCGTGAAACTTACCTCAAAGTTGAGATTTCGTGTTTAAGCTTTAAAAATAAAATAAAAAATATATATATAATCAGGTTACTCAAGGTCGCATCAATTGAATCCCTTTGCGTCCTCGGTGGAGCGGACCGCGCATAGCCCCTCCTAAGCTCTTAAAGGCGGGGGGGGGTCTGCAGCATGCGCGCTCTTCCCCGGGTCCGACCTGTCTCCAACACCACCACCTGCCTGCCTGGTACTCAAACTTAGGCAAACAAGCGAACCTCAGCCCAGTCCATGACCAAAACAATGATAATCAGCCTATTACAGCATAATTCCTATGTCTTTTCACATGAATTAAATGCATTCATGTAATAGTAGACAATAGGCTGTACACGACGGTCCACCACTGTGTTCCTTTAGCACAGCGCATAAACCATTAAGCGGTGTTAAGCCTGCACAGCATCATACTTTAACACAAGAAGAGTTGATCGTTCATTTTAAACAGTGTAGCACATACAGTAGCCTGAGCATACGATAAAAACACGCGTCTAGACAGGTATGGGTACAAAGGTTTGTGGCGCAGGATGGATGGCATAATCGTGTAGTTAACCATCGGGCTTATGAAAGGAGAATGGCACATAAAGCCAGGGGATGGATGATCCTGGCTTGCTTTGCTTTGGCATGCATAAGTGGTTTACCTTGAATGTGAGGCGAGGTCTGAACTGTGAGGAACACACAGGAGCTGGCGGGGATGCAGGCGCAGTGATGGGGAGCTGCACTGGGTGTCTGCTGAAAAGACCACAGGGAATTCCAGATTTTAGAAAGCTTATAGGATATCCTGAAACTAAAACACTCAACTAATTTTAAACTATGAAGTTATGAACATTTAGAATATGGTATATTTACATTAGGGAACCTAAAGTGAGATAAACCCTTCAATATGGTAGGTTATATGGTGAACAACAGAATTTCGATTTTAACATATATGAAAAGGGAAGAACAGGTCGATTTATACTTGTTGATCCATGGGTGAAATTGGGTCTACATGGTTTACATGACTTTCAGTTTAAGGCCAGCCTTGTAGTGTTTTGTTTTTATATTATACCTCATATTATTTTGTGTGTTCGACTTCTATACAACGTAATGTTTTGTTTTTTCCCTTTTTTAAGCATGCATGCAAATATAGGCTACGCATTCTTGGTGACTTTTAACCCAGTGACAAATGATAAGACCCAGGATCCTTTGGCTTAAGTAAACATCAGTGCACAGAGCACACATAGTTTTCACTCCATGGAAACACATTCACAAGATGTACAAATCCGTCACTTTACTGGAAAATCACTGCTGTTCAGCCATACTGGAAAGTAAGTGGGTGCAATACAATCTAAAGCCCACTGACCTGTAATGATGAGTAGCCTATACGTAATGTCAGTGGATATGGTAATTGCCACAAAGGGTTGTAGCCAACAAGTGTGCATATAAATAAGCCTTTATATGCAGCTATTGTTGAGGTGCAAGATATTTATAAGAATTTAATCTCCGGGGAGGTATTTGGAAGATGTAATTTTAATCAAGTTAACCCATTGTTTTGTCTACATTTTGCAAAACATGTTTGACGAACTTGCTCATCTTGCCCTGCCCCGTACCCAAAGATGCTGTCGACTTCCCCCTCGTGTCCCAATACATGAGTTAAAGGGGACATCTAGTGGACAATCTGTACTATGACAGATACAAGGTGATAAAAGGAGAAATTCAATTTGTCAACTGGACAAAGTTTTGTCCAGTTGACAAATTGAATTTCTTCTTTTATCATGGATTCTACCTGGGGGACTGGGGGACTCTTCACGCATCTAAAGACAGATAAAAGGGTTAAAGAGATGGGATACGCTATTGAATAAAAAAATAAGAGATAAAACAATGTCACGTGGATTATTTATTGTTGTTTATTGTTCAACTGTAATGCGTTCAGGCATAGTTCTATCACAGTCTATTTCAGACCAGACGCCTGATAAACTGAGGATGTGATTTCTCGTTGTGCCGCTAGAGGGCAGCTTAGTGAAGGCGTTTAGTCACAGTAGACACACCTCTGGTCTGTCGCGTCTGCCTGTAATTACACTTCTATATTTCAATGCTTTAGTCAGCAAAACATACTTCGTACACGTCATAGATTTCAGCAGCATTTCGTTTTTGATGTGTGTATTTCTACTACTTAAATTAAATTTGATTATTTTTATGATCCCCGCTAATTTTTCTGAAAACACCCGACAAAAAGAAAGTAAAATGGAAATGGAATTGAAGGTATTTTAGAACCCTTTGGAGTAATACTAAAAAAAAGATCTTACTGATGGTATATTTAAGTAAGTAGATTTACTCAGAGTGGAAATAGGTTATGACTAAAGGGAAAACAGGAGGCTAAATGCAGAATAAAATCTCCAGCTAGTATAACCTCAAAGCATAAATGGGCAAATATTTTGGGTAGCACTATATTATTACTGTACCAAAGAAAGAAATGTATATCCACAGTGTGTCGTTTAGAAAAAGTACTTTTATTTTTTGTCAAACATATTCAGTTCAAGTAGTTTGGCATGTCATGTATGTCTTCATTTTAAAACCAAAGGCACATTGAGTAGACTATTTTAAACACAATGTTTGTCTCCTTAGGTAAAAAATAAAATTGAAACAAGAATGATTGTCTAGTTGGATTGAATGCATAATTTACATAAAACCCTGATGTCAAGAATATCAAAGTGTAAACAATATAAAAATATACAATATTTACACACAAACATTTTGGGTCCAGCCCACTATGAGCTTGTCCATATCAAAAGGCACGGCTAATAATTTATATCGCCCAGAGAGCAGTATGTGGTTTAAATACAAACTATAATTTAAAATGGCAAGTGTCATGTATAGTTGTTCTACAGACATAGGCACTTGACATAGCTGATGACAGTTGTTGTAGTGCTTCAGCCAAGAAGCTGAATTTGTCCACCACAGTCAGTGACCATCAGTCTCCAGTGGAACAGACACAAACTGTCCAGTAGTGCTTGACTCCCCATTGGGGATTTTGTATTGGGCCCTGAGATCTACATGTGTCGCTTCATGTGCAGAGCCAGGTGGTCAGAACGGGAAAAGGCGCGTTCACACAAATGGCACTGAAATGGACGGTGCCCAGTGTGCTTCCTGAAGTGCCGTGTGAGCTCATCCGACCTGGCAAACTTCCAGCCGCATCCTTCCCAGTTACAGTGGTATGGCTTTTCACCTGAAAAAACAAAGAAAAACATAGATTTAGACTGTGCCCACTCAATGAATGATGTATTACACAAAGCAATTGGCATACTTAAATAATAGGTCAATTTTGTACCTGTATGTGTTCTCATGTGAGCCTTTAAGTGGGAGCTTTTTGTGTATGTCTTTCCACATCCAGGGAACTCACAGTTGTGAGTAGCAGCGCGTTTTCTGGCCCACGACCTGCGCCCCTTCTTTTGCTTAATTGGACCTGCTCCTTCCTCCTGTGTGTAGAACTCAATCATAGATGGGGATGAGGGCGGTGTGAGTATGGCACCAGTCTGATGGTCTCTGTGCATGTACTGTCCGGGATAGTGAGGTATGGTCTGGGGGTGGAAATGTGGGGAGTAGTGTGCATTCACAAACTGGCTTTGGTAATGCTGCTGATGCTGGGAAATATGGCTCATCTGTTGTACGGGACAGTCACTGCGCCCATGCAGTGGGTGGAAAGGCACTTGAACTGAAGTTTGATGGAAAGGTGCTGGTCGCATTTGACACTGTTCCATATAATCATCTTCAGAAGCCATCATACAAGACTGCCCAATGGGCTCCGTTTTCACTTTGTATCCAAGTGGGTACGTGGTAGAAGCATGCAATTCAGTGTACTCCCTTGTTTTACCAGGTGAGGGCTCTCCTGGCACTGCGTAATTTACCTCAGGCGTGAGTAACTCGGCCATCAGGCTGCGCACAGGAGCGTCAGAGAAGCACTGGTAATTTTGCGCGCCCAGAGGAGACGCGGAGTGGTCGCTGCAGTCTGGGAGTGAGGCGCTACTGCAGCTGTCTGGAGAGTCGGGCAGTGCATAGGCGCACTGAGGTGGAGAAAGGCTGCCATCGTTTTGGTTGCTGTTGTTCAGAACTACGGAACCAATCGTGTTGGACAAAATGAACTCGAGATCCAATAACTTTCCCAGATCATCATCTTCTTTAGGCGCCACAGCAGGGGACTGTACAATGCTAAACTCCACTTCGATGAGCGAGTTGTCGCCTCTTGAGCGGCTGCGCGCACGATCATCCATTTTTGCCGTCTGTAAATTGAACAATGGGTATTCGGTTAAAACATTTCTACACATAATAAAGTTTGTAGCATTTAGTATTTAATATGCAAACTGAACTGCATGTAGCATATACCAAAAAAATAAATCTGCTTACGTTGTCAAACTGCGCAACATCCATAGTTTGAACACCGGGGAAAGCTGCGGGCATCAGGGCATCAGCCGCAGCCATGCTCAAAGTTCAACAAAAAGTCGAAAACGTGCGTCTTCCAACTGTTGAATACTGCAAAGCCTAGGCCCACTCAGTCCATAAAAAACCCGTTGGCCACAGCGGAGTGTTCCAGGATTCAGGATGTGAGCATAAACAGTGACGGGAGACTTTTATATCCCTCTGAGCGCGGGAGGCGTGACCAGCCCAACGTACCCGTAACACCCCCCAAGGTGATCAACACAAATAAACAGGTCTGTGCTTCGAACAGAAAGGAAAATTATTCCGTTTCTTTGACACGTTAGTCCACCTACCACAAGCAGCATACTCTGCTTAATTGTGCGATCTTCAGTGGGTTGCTTGTACGCTTCTATCCTGGAAACATTATGCAGAATATAATCTTAGAAAAACTACAGTAAACCTGCATTTTCTTTACTGGGGATCGGTTCAAAGGTAATACTGTATGGGAATATTGACATTTCGCCTGAGGTAGATAGGGGGCGACACTAACCGGACTTCACTGAAGGAATGTGGCCAATGTACACGTCTAGGACCCCAAATCTAAACTGTATGTACATATAGGCCTATATTTGCCTGGTTTCAAATGAGCCTACAAAAGATTTACGCTCGTCTATCCTAGTTTAGTTTTCAAAGAAACACAGGAATGCACGGGTCATTAATGGTCTCATCTTGAGCCTTACGCACAAACAAAAACAAGTGTGAATTGATGGGCCATTCCCAAACCCATCGAAACAGCCTGATAATCTTGGTGTCAACAAAGAACTACATGCTTACTAATGAGTCCTCCCCGTCTCACAACCATTGCTATGTTAATGTCCAGGTGGATGGACGATCACTTGTGGCTACGTGTCTGTACGTGATTCAGAATCAGAATTTAGCAGTATCACTATTTCAGTCGGCTATAAATATGTACATACAAACAGAATTATAAATGATTTAATGTTACATTTACTTTATGTATGGGTGTAATTATAAGTCATATCTTGACTGAGTGTTCCTCCTTCAGGGCTGGATTAACCAAATAGAGGCTACAGGGAACATCTGTCTGATATAGAGGGTTTAGTGTGAAAAGGTGCAGGATTATGTAATTGCTTGTAATCTGGTGTTATTCTTAATATAGGGACAATCTTTAGGAACAACATAGTCAGAGGACTATATCTGCTTTAAAGCTACAAGACTAAAAGACTCAAGGCTCAAGTTTGGATCAAAAAGTCACTGTAAAAATACAACAAATCTTCACAATCTACTCAAGTTTTGTTCCTGAGCTACATAAGTAAAATACACTACAACTAAAATTTAAAACTTAATGAGTATGATGCAAGATAATAGTGAATAATGGGTCAGTGCATTTCACTTCATTGTGAGCCTGTGCACTCCAGCAGGTGTTGTGAGCACCACTGTTCAGTCTGTCCCTCTTTATATACTCTGTTATTTTTAACCATCACTGCTTACGCAAAAATTAAATGCCTCGTGTCTATGAGCCAAGTGGAAATGGACCCAGCTTCCTGAGGAAAAACTGGACACTTGCTTCCTCTACTTTCACCCTAAAACTCATGCAGATTCATAGGAGGTCAACAGTTTGCTTTCCTGTCAATTTATAACCTGATGGCTGCTTGTTCGTCAGCCTTTTCCTTGAAATAAAAGTACAGTATGTTTGACATTAGAACACGGGAAAGAGAAGGCTAGTGATTATCTTGTTCAATCACAAGCAATATCAAACATAGGTCATGTACAATGAACAAAGTATATAGGAACAGATAAAGAATTGCCCAGGGCTCCGGTTTCCTCCATTGTCTGTGTCTTAAAGGGAGGAAGTCTTCTAGCTTCAGTGTTTTCTAAACACAATTACTTAAGATTATAGTGAAAAGACGGTATGAGCCAAGGCGCTTCACCCGGGATACAATCAAAATACACTATACTGTACCCACTTTTTTTTTTTATTATTTAAGCACTTTCATTTTTAGTAAGTGTACACACATTTGGCATTTAAAGTAGTAATATTTTCTCCACATTAAGGTTTTGATCAATTTTGCCTCGCATGATTGCAATGGTGAGAGATCTATAGCACACAGTAAAACAACACAAGTAGGAAATCTTGCATAAACCTACAATTTAAAACATTTGTAGAAAAACAACCCATAATTTGAGTGTATGACCCAGGACATAGGGACACGTTAGGCTTACTTCAGTCTATGTGTAAATCAATGCATTAAAGTTTCATAAATGATTGCAACAATGTTTCTGTAAACTTTTTATTAAAAAAAATAAAATAAATACAATCACTAACCAATTCCTAATCATGTTTTATGTGAATGTATATGTAGCTAGCAAATGACTCAATCTAATCACATAATATTACAGGCCTTTGTGTAGTATTCAAATGTCTATGGTCATATTACTTGTACCATGTTGGAGAGACACTCAGATCCTGTATACAGACTGTTTGTGTTCCACTCCAGCTCCAACCAGAACAGCCAGGAACTACTTAGGGAGCTGTGAGGACAAACTCATAAACACACACTCTCACACACACTACCGTACAATTATCCCCCATCAGCCACAAAGCTAGGGGAAACCCAACTGTTATCTCAAATAAATATGCTGCCTTGCATGGCATGAAAAATCAACAAGTGATTAAAAGAAGAAGAAAAGAAAGCAGAATGGGCTGGTTACCTACAATGAGAGAAACATGAGGTGAAGGGAAAGATATGCAGACAGACTAAATGAATTGTGAGTAAAGGCAATAACATGGTCTTGAGGCTTTGTAATCAGTAATTCAGCTCTTCCTGAGGCCAGACTCTGACGCCTCTTTGCTCAAACAGTCTGCTGCAGGGAGCACTGTGCTGTCTGACCACCATCACACTAAACCACCTGAAAAATAGGTTCAGTAGAAAACAAGGGAGATGCAAGAAATTGTTCTTATGTACACTGTAAAAGAATACTTTTGCTGTTTTTTATTTAATTCATAGCAGCAAACTGACTTTTTTTTTTTTTGAAAGGTCAAAGACCAGCTTTGTAACCTACAAGTAAACCACTTGACTCAATGTATCTGTTTACTTTTCAGCTCTGAATTTATACTGTGATAGGTAAATTGAGAAGATAGCAAGTGCTTTAGTAAAGCAGACACTTCATGGTGAGTAAATGGTTTAGTGGTGATAGGGACTAATGAATCATCAGCAGTTTGCCTAATAAGATCAGGAAGCATGTAGTAGCACCCTTGAGCAGTACATTTGCTGCAGGTGGGATCAGCTCCCTGCTGCATCAGACTCTTTGGATGTTTTGTTGTTTGTTAAAATTATTTCCAGACACATCTCCACTGCCCAGAGGCACCATTAAGAATATTATTAAACACAAGATTAAGGCATATACAAAACATGAAAAAAGGAAAGTATATCTAAACTGACAGCAATTAGATTTGAACATTAGTAATTGGGAAGAGACAGAAGGACAGTTGAGGTTGTTACCATAACAAAAGTATATTTAGTTCTCTGCAGAGCATGTCATATCACTTGAATAAGTGTCACAGTAAGAAAATACTAATTTGGGCCAAAACATTGCCAAATATCAAATTTATATTTTTTTGCAATTCTCATTCACAGAATCAGACAATGATACTATCTTTACTATCTCAATGATAGTAAACTCCTGCGAAACAAAAAAGCAGAACAAATTAGACTATTGGTCTGGAAGTAGCTCTTGATCTGTGACTCTCCTCCAAGACCAGAGAGAACCAGTCCAGCCTCTTTGTGACTTGGTTTCATCTGTACAACTTACAGCCTGCCAAAAGGAGCCATCCTGTCAGCCACCGCCTCCAGGCCTCACTACCTGTTCTACCTGTTGATTCTACTCTAAGTGTCAAATTTTCACAACTCTCCCTGTCACTGCATATGTATGGCGTGTGTCCCGTACAGGATGTCAGTTGTACTGACATTATTTGTTTCAACACTTTGTTCATGACTTGGTTGCGCACCTGGTCATCTTGGTTTATTATTGTTCATGTTTTTTTCCTCTTTTAGATCTGGTTAAATACTCCTTTGAGAATACCTTATTCTTAAATACTGGGATATTTATTCATTTGCTGTAATCTTGGTTATATCAGTTCATTTTATTCCATTACAATATCTATGGGACAAATATTTGTTTGTATGTGACATGCAAACTGGACGACTGAGGGACTTTTCACGCAAACTTTGAAGATAAGTTTTTTAGTGAAAAAAGATGCAAAAGACATAATCAGCAACCAATATTAATTAAGTTGTTACCATAGATTCTAATAGAGATTCACTAGGTTTGAATTAACTAGGCTTTGTACATGCACAAGTCAACAAAGCATTAGCGTTCCAGGTAAGTAACAGCAAAAAAAAAAAAAAAAAAAAAAAAAAGTGTTTATCACTAAATCATTTATCATTTAGTGCATCTTTTATTCAAGGAAAAAACATAAATGTGTTAGTAGAAATGTTGTATCTTGCAGCATTTTAAACAGTTGACTGCAGTACCAAGGATTTAGTGGAATGTTAAGACAATGCTGACAAGGCTAAAAGCATACACATTTCTTTCTAAACATAAGCTTTATTAAAACACAATTAGAGTGAAGGTTTTGGACAGCATTATGAAAACCTTGACCTCAAACACACTGTTGTGTTGTATCCTAAAAAGATCACAAAACACAAGCGATGAACAAAATCAGGGAAGACAGGCAGCTGACACCCAATTGCATGCACAGTCATAGCAACCAAGTATCATTTCAAGGATACTGCACCAATAAAAAAGGTAATAGGAAGAGACTTTTGTGCTAAAAGCCGGAGTGGCGATAATGTTACAATGGTGCATATTGTCCATATGATCTGTATAGGAGCAATCCTTGTGCTCTTGGGCAATAATCTTGGCTGCTCCACTTAGCTCATTTTTCATTGGCTGAGTTGCTTTCCTCTCCTAAAATACCATGACACTCTAGATAGATACATAACAAAAGGACTAAACATCTATTGTATGCTCTTTGTCCAGGGCATAGGACAGCATACGATGCTTGACATTTTAGCTCATAATTTAACGTATAGTAGTGTCAAAAACTGGGAGCATTGTGTTGCAAATGGCTCTTCCAGCTAAGTCAATTGAAACCAAACATCTCCTGACAAGTTTTATGGTGACAAGTCATGCTATTCATGCCACCTGTACAACCAAAGGAAGCAGTGAATACATCAATCCCAAAACATTTATCTAACCAGGATTTATGCTAAATTATGTACCTAGTGCTAGAAGAGCTCATTTCTTTGCGTTGAGTCATGGGCCATCAGCAGTCTAAAAAGAGGGTCCCATGCAACGCGGGTGACTGAGAGGCCAAGGGGTGATGTATTGTGCACAACATGTAATGCATTCTGTGTCAATAGGGTGTCTCATGCTGGGGTTAGTTAGATATATTCCATTGGGGCCACCCAAGCAGCACTCGTCTTGTGGGATTTTAAGTGATCTCAGGTAACCTTTACGGAGGACATGAAAATCCATTTTGCAGTAAATTAACATAGTTTTATAAACCGCTAACACAGATATGGTATGATACTGATACTGAGATGTTTTTTCACTTTAAAGACAGGAAGCTGACACCCAAGTGCACGCCACAGTCATAGTAACCAAGTAATATTACAAGTGGTATATTGTTAACCAAAACAGCGGACAATGGGAGCACCAATAATAAAGGTAATAGGAAGAGACTTATTGTCCATATGATCTGTATAGGAGCAATCCCTGTGCTCTTGGGCAATAATCTTAGCTGTTCCACTTAGTTCATTTCTCACTGGCCAAAAATGTAAGCTAAAATAAGTAACTGATACAAGTATTGCATTTCCACCAAATATTGGCTTGAGTGCTTAACTTTTTAACTTTACTACTTTTTGTAACTGTGGATGAAATGTACTAAAAGAAGGAGGGTCTTAGTCACACTAGATACATTATAATGCAGATATCCAAAGCATTTGGTTATGGATGTTTGGGCAAGCACTATAGGTGAGAGTGAGTTCATGTATGAGAGACACAGAGAGCTGGCTGCAAACCAATTTCCCTCTGTTTTTTCAAGAGCTGGCAAGTCAAAGGACTGAAAGGCTAGAAGACAGACAGGAGAGCAAATAATTACCTTTCCCAGGTAGCTGTGCTGATTGTTGAGGGCTGCAGGATGAGTGAAGAGCGCTCTGTCTCTATGTCACTGGATGTATGTGTCCAACATGAGCCTGTCCTTTTGACCTGGCAGTGGGGCAGACACACATAAACAATCAGTTTTGTGTCTCCAGACAAGAGGGCTGCTTTCTCCTGAGTCCAATACCCCCCCCCCCTATGTTTAAAAACATAGTTTTATCAGTGTTATCTCTGTGTGAATATCATTCTCAGCTAAGAGGTGTACATTGCAATTCAGTAATCAAATCAATACACATGATTTGCTGTGGAAACCTAAATACATGACCAAAAAAATAGTAATAGGATTTTACAACATAGTTTGACTTCATTACATTACATTCCGTGTGGTATGAGAGGCCTAACTTGTGCAGGTTTGGGCATGGTCTCTAACACCTTCAATGAAAGGTGTTTCACAAAACTATTTGGTAATTTGGCACTGAGCTGGCATCAGATCACATTATGATTTCATAAACTCCACCTTTCTGTAACTGCCTTTTTGTGGCAAAGACATGCCAGTAGCAGAGACATACTATTGGCTGGCATAAAACCTGCACTGTATTAACAGGAAGTCCACAATGAACAGGACAAATGGCATTTGAATGATACTCCTATGTGCATATACTTCAGAAATATCTGTGGTATTTTAAAATGGGATATGTGAAGAAACACTGTGATGGCATGTAGCATTAAACACCCAGATGACACCCAGTCATGGTAATTATTAGTAACTACTTCAGCATACACATATATATAATTCTAGGACCCAGACTTTGTTACATGGATGTTTATTAGATTTTTGTCCTGCGCTAAAGTGGTCTGTTTTCATTTGGTTTATTGTGGAGTATATTCAAACAGCCAAAATGTCTGCCACAAAAATATGCAGGTGTTATTAAAGGCATTATTAGGAGATTCAGGCCTGAACCTCAGCCGGCTCTCCTAACTACATCCTCAGTGATGCAACTCCACACAGGCACTCACATTGCAATGATATTGCATAATGTTATAAATAGTTTTGGTTGGATTTACCAACAGAATATTTCTTTGAACACACATACCTGAGGCACTCGCTATGCTTGTACATTGTTTCACTGAAGAATATATAAGAAAGAACTGTTAAAAAGAAGCTATGACTACATACAATACTTTCCAATAGGTTCTTATAATTATTATATCATAATAATTTATTCTGGTTAATAATACGTAACAGTATGTTGATGAGCAAGTCATGCTATCTAAAACTGTATTTGCATACCTAAATAAAGATTTTTTTTCAGTGATCTAGAGATAAGCATGTGTCAGTTGAAGTCAAAGCATTTTACTGAGCACCACATCTTAATGCTAATTTGTCACGATACACAGGTAATGAAGTCATTTTGTGCAGAGCAGGCACAGACAGACTAATACTGCACTGCTGTGCAAACTGCACTGATCCCTGAGGTGGTCCTGAGTGTTTTGCACAAAGCTTAACGGCTGCAAATTTATCATAGGGCTTTACAAATCTTGACAAGTTTTCACACTCGTAATTTGTCATCATGCATGTGTGTATGCGAACTAATTTGACTGAGCCCCCTCGTCTGTCACAGGTAAGAGGCTAATGGAGCCCACTTCAGATAACCATTGTTTGACCAAGTCTGTCTCCAACCTTTAATAGTTTGTCTCAACAAGCAGGCATGCAAAAACAAACACGAGCACTAGACCTCCCCTGCATCACACTCATTCAAGTTATTAGGAGGAATTCTCTAGAGAACAGAAATATTGAAGTATATTTACTAGGCTCACTCTTCGAAAATACTGCATTGCTTCAATATTAATATGATCATGGGATTGTAATGATTCATGAGCCCTTTCACAATTTAGTCTCTGCTGCAGACCCAGGCTCTTATCAGTGTTCGGACATTTACATTTCCGTTAGTTAAAGGCTTTATCTCCACCAGTACTGTCCAACCTGTTAACAACAGATTACTGAAGAAAAAACTAGTCAGTAGTTTTCATTGTGCTGTGGTTTAGGCAGAGCTAAAAGTGCAAACATTTTTCCTAGTGAAATTTGAATTAACACAATATCAATTAATCAATCAATCAATCAAACAAATTTGATTTATAAAGCACTTTTCATACAAACAGCCCCCCACAGCTGCCTGACCCCACACAACCAAACAGTAACACACACACAAACATAAAATACATAAAACTGCACTAGAAAAATGTGAGGCTAAATACAGGCGAACCAGAGGAGCCGTCTACACCAGGAGCAGAGAGCCGTCCACAGGAGCAGAGGGAGAGATGAGGTCCAAGCACCATCCCTCCACCAGGAGCCCACGGGACAGACCCCGGCAGCCGCAGCCAACTACCGCTCCTGGTGCAGAGGGCTCCTACAGAGGAAACACTGGAAATCCTAAAAAATTATAGAGGAATATAAGTTAAAGCTAATAATGCAGAAAATAAACAAATAATATAAAATATGAATGATAAAAACAAGTAAAAGTATAAAATTTAAATCTAAGGCCAAGCTAAACAGGTGAGTCTTGAGCCCACTCTTAAAACATGAACGTTCTCTGCAGCCCTGAAATAATATTTGTAGTTGCAATGGGTAAGGCACTATTACACATGACCTACTTTTTGTAATGCATTATTATTTTGCCTGTTGTATGTATTCAACCTGAGAAATAATTGGTTTGATTTGACAACCCAGTCAATCTCTTTGACAGGTCCAACTGCTGTGGCTGTGTTTGTACTGCTCATGAATTATGGTGACTCATTATCCTGATTTTTAACTGACAGCTCCCCGACTAATGGTTAAAGAGAGGTAGTGATTTCTGTCGTATAGGTACAGAGTGCTCTCTGTTATGTAGGTAAATGATATATGTGTTTAAAACAAAGACTTTGCTAAGAAGGTCATATACTATCTATCATTATATATAATTGGATCAAGCCTTTCCATGATTGCACAACTAACGCTGGGTGTAAGAAAGGCAGCATTGTGGCAAGGCCCTCAGTTAGATCTAGTTTGCTGTATTCCAGAAATTAAACTGTACATTTCAACTGTTAGGGGGTTTCATGTAGTTGTTGTTTTAAAAAATACTCCAGATAACATGTTACCTTTGCCTTAATCTTGGTGTAAAATGTGTGCAGTCATAGTCATGCTACTGCATTCCTAACCACAGCTACTTAAGGTATCTGATGTATCATACTCACTTCATTAATGGACCACACATTTTTCCAACAAGCAAGCTGCCGGTATTTTTCCCCCCTCTCTCTCTCTCTTCTCCATTGAGCTAGTTGGGTTCAGAAATGGCGCCTGTGGTTTTGTGATAGCATCGCCCTCCTGTAACCACATGAAGAGCAAAAACCAACAGTCAATTACACCATTAGTACAGCACAGATGAGGAGATGACTTTGTTCACAAACACTGAATAAACTGTGGGTGGAAGCAACACACACAAAATAACAACAACAAAAAATCTCTCATTTAACCAGGGTACTGAGAATGGGTTGTAAGTGTACTCTTTTTTTTTTTCTTTTTTTAAAGGTGCACTATGTAACCTTCTTGTCAATTAGTCTGAAACACAGGTCAGATCTGTGGAGAGGTGACCCTCCTCACAATCAGAATATATGTTTTTGACATATATAGTTGAGACATTAAACCAACTGTAATAATAATAATTAAAAAGTCAGATAAGTGCCATATTGTGCAGACAGCATATCCATGGAGGCAACCAGATGGCAGACCTCAACCTGAAAAAGTTACACTGTGCTCCTTTAACATCTCGAGTAGCTTTGTTAGCTTATGCTGTGTGGGATAATACATACTACATTTAAACATGTTTAAAACAGTACATAATTCATAGGCCTGCCGTGACAAAGCCCTGGTTGGTGAGTATCTGAGAGACATAAACTACTCTTTTAATGTAACTTATTTTGGAAGGCTTGGTATTAATGGCTCTTTGGTGCAAGAACCACTTATATTTTACAGTAACACAGACAGATTGTTCACAAGCCAAAAATAAACAGAAAAAGTACACAGTAAAGAAAGAGAAATGTTATGACTTTAAATAGCTTTATTTTCAGCAGAAATATGGTAGAAATATAGTCAAAAGTGTCATAGAAGATCAGTGGCACAGTGTGCAATAAGACAGATGTTAACCTATGATAGAATGCATAAGAAAAGTGACTCTGTTTATTGTTATTTTTGCTACCCCTGTGTAGGAAAATTGTATTGCAATGATAATTTGATTTTAAATTACAACAGAACAATAACAAGTTACGTCACCTGGATTGGCATTACCAGGGCACCACCCTGGAGCTAGACCTGAGGTGGGTGCTCGACAGCGAGCATCTGGTGCCTGGGCCTTCCCCCATGGAGCCTGGCCGGGCATGACATCAAAGGAGCAAAGTGGGCCATCCTCCTGTGGACCCACCACCTGCAGGAGGATCCATAAGGGGCCTGTGAAGGAAGATCTGGGCAGCAGTCGAAGGCAGGGGCCTCGACAACCAGATCTCCAGACATGGAGACTCTGGGGACAGGGAATGTCACCTTGCTGGGAGGAAAGGAGCTCGAGCTTGTGCGGGAGGTTGAGTGTTACTGACTAGATGTAATCAGCCTCACCTCCAGCCACAGGTTGGGCTCTGGAAACCAACTCCTTGAGGGGGGCTGGACTCTCCATTTCTCTGGCATTGCCCACAGGGAGTGGAGGTGGGCAAGTGTTGGCCTGCCTCACAGCTCAGCTGTTGTGTGTTGGAGTTCACCCCAATGAAAAAGAGGGTCACGTCCCTGTGCCTTCGGGTCAGGGACAGGTCTCTCACTGTTGTGTCGGTCTACGGGCCGAACAGCAGTGCAGAGTGCAGCCCTTCTTGGAGTACCTGGGAGGGGTACTGGAGAGTGCACCGACCGGGGACTCTGTTGTTCTATTGGGGGACTTCAACACCCACGCAGGCAACGACAGTGACACCTGGAGAGGGGTGATTGGTAGGTACAGCCTCCCTAATTTGAACCTGAGGGGTGTCCTGTTATAACAGGCCCTCTGTCAGGGGGACCTTCAACTCACACCTCCGGGAGAGCTTCTCCCAGATTCCGGGGGAGGCTGGGGGCATGGAGTCCAAGTGGGCTTTGTTCTCGGTCTCCATTGTCGATGCGGCTGCTCATAGCTGTGGTCGTAAGGTCGTAAGGTGTGGTGCCTGTCGCAACGGAATTCCCCAAACCCTGTGATGGACACTGGAAGTAAGGGATGCCATCAGACTGAAGAAGTCTTATTGGCTCTTGTTGGCTCGTGGGACTCCTGAGGAAGCTGACAGGTACCGGCGGTACCTGTGTGCTGCAGCCTGGGCGGTCGCAGAGGCAAAAACTCGGGGTTGGGAGGAGATCGGAGAAGCCATGGAGGAGGATTATCAGACAGCCTCAAAGAAATTCTGGTAAACCGTCTGACCACCAACACTGTTTAAAGTGCGGGTGGAGAGCTGTTGACCTCGACTGGGAATGTTGTCGTTGTTGTTGACAGTGGAAGGAATACTTTGAAGATCTCCTCAATCCCATCGTCACGTCTTCTGAGGAGGAAGCAGAGGCTGGGGACTCAGAGGGGGACTCGTCCATCACCCTGGCTGAAGTCACTGAGATGGTTGGCAAGCTCCTCTGTGGCAAGGCTCTGAGGGTGGATGAGATCCGTCCTGAGTATCTTAAGTCTGAATGTTGTGGGGCTGTCTTGGCTGACACGTCTCTGCAACATTGCGTGGTGGTTGGAGACAGTACCACTGGACTGGCAGACCGGGATGGTGGTTCCTCTGTTTCAGAAGGGGGACCGGAGAGTGTGTTCCAACTACAGGGGAATCACGCTCCTCAGCCTCTTCATTAAGGTCTATTCCAGGGTATTGGAGAGGAGAATCCAATCGATAGTTGAACCTTGGATTCAGGAGGATCAGTGTGGTTTTCACCCCAGCCGTGGAACACTGGAACAGCTCTATAATCTCCATCCGGTGCTCCAGGGTTCATGGGAGTTCGGCCAACCAGTCCACATGTGTTTTGTGGATCTGGAGAAGGCATTCAACAGTGTGCCTCGTGGGGTCCTGTGGAGAGTGCTCTGGGAGTTTTGGGTCCGGTGCTCTTTGCTAAGGGCTGTCCGGTCCCTGTATGCCCGGAGCAGGAGCTGTGTTTGCATTACTGGCATCTAGGCACAGTCAGGGGCTGGAGGGGATCCGGTTTGGTGACGACAGGATCTCATCTCTGCTGTTTGCAGATTATGTTGTTCTGATGGCTTCATCAGACCAGGACCTCTATCTTGCACTGGGGTGGTTTGGAGCTGAGTGTGAAGTGGCTGGGATAAGATCAGCTCCTCCAAATTCAAGGCCATGGTTCTTGACTGGAAAAAGGTGGCTTGCCTTCTCCAGGTGGGTGGAGAGTCCCTGCCTCAAGAGGAGTTCAAGTATCTCAGGGTCTTATTCACGAGTGAGGAGAGGATGGAGCATGAGATTAACAGGTGGATCGGTGCAGAGTCTGCAGTGATGTGGTTGCCGTATTGGACCGTTGTGGTGAAAAGGGAGCTGAGCCGAATGGCAAAGCTCTCGATCGGTCAATCTACATTCCTACCCTCACCTATGGTCATGAGTTTTGGGTAATACCGAAAGGACAAGATCATGGATAAAAGTGGCCGAAATGATTTTCCTCCTCAGAATGGCTGGGTGCTCCCTTAGAGATAGGGTAAGGAGCTTAGTCACACGGGAGGAGCTCAGAGTAGACCTGCTGCTCCTCCATGTTGAGAGGAGCCAGCTGAGGTGGCTCGGGCATCTGTTCCAGATGCCTCCTGGACGCCAGGAGGTGTTCCAGGAATGTTCCACCAGGAGGAGGCCCCGGGAAAAGCCAGGACATGCTGGAGGGACTATGTCTCTCAGCTGGCCTGGGAATGCCTTGGGGTCCCCCCAGAGGAGCTGGAGGAAGAGTCCAGGGTGAAGGAAGTCTGGGAGTCCCTGCTTAGACTGTTGCCCCCAGGACATGGCCCCAGATAAGTGGAAGAAAATGGATGGATAGATGGATGGACAATAACAAGTTCAAGTTTCAATAACTAAAAATGTAAGTTGTCAAAGTAGGCATTATGGGATCCCAATCACATAAATGACACAGTGGTCAATGGTTCACTTTTTTGTTTAAATATTTTTACTGAGAAAGAGGCCTTAGATAAATAATGGATCTGTTACTTTTCCTAATTTTGAGCACAGCTTTATTGTGCTATAAATTGAAAACTGAAATATCTTATATACATCTTATACATTTGAAGTAACAGTACTCTTGCATGTTTCGGCTAATGATCTTTTGACAAAACCCCAAAACCCCAAAATGTTTCAAAATAGTTTTCCTAATATCTTGTTGTGATATTCCTTGTAATGTTAGTCAGACTGAAACCATACGAATACATAAATTAGATGTTGCATCAGCTCTGTATTTGAATTGATTGTTTTTTTTTTTTTTTTTTGTACCAAAATGGCAATGCAATGCTGGAGAATCCCATGTCTATCACGAATGAAGGAAATAAAACTGAAGAGCAGAGCAGTGAGAGTATGCCGGTGGCGGTGAAAATGAGGATTGTTTGGCAATAAGGCATCTTGAAAATAAGAGATTAAAGATTGCTCAGACATGCACAAATCACTCAAACTATAACTTTGGGTGAATAAATGGGGCACAACATGGTTAAAAGCTTTTTAAAAAATGTATTTTGCATAATAGGTTAACTTTAAACACAATTACTATCAAGATGTAGTTGCGAAACCCTCATTTCCACCTGATTTAGTATTTAAAGGTCCCATGGCATGAAATTTTCACTTTCTGAGGTTTTTGAACGTTAATGTGAGCTCCCCTACCCTGTTTAGGCCCCCCCCCCCCATGGCTAAAAGTTGCGAAATGTCTAAACTGAGCATTTGCGGTCCTTTTCTGCGTTACACAAAACCAGTGTTGAAACGGGCGAGTTCGGACAAGGCACCTTTTTGACGTCAGATCGGCAAATGCAGCTCCAGCCCCTCCCTCTGTCTCCGCTCAGCGTCCCTGTATATCCCGCCCATAGAGTTTGGACTGTGAATGCGCTACGCAATGCGAAATGCGTTTTTTTATTTGCCTGGAGGCACGTCCGAGTGTTTCTAGGCTCGCAAGTCCCTTACCCGACCCTCTGGACCTCTGAAATACCAGTGGTTTAATTTTATTTTCTGTGTAAATATGCTTTTTTTCATTGCAAAGTCTCTCATCTGTCTCTCACGGAAGTGAGCAGACAGAGCGGAGCCGAGCTGCGCTGAGCTGCGGGGGAAACCCGCCCCCCCGCTCCTTAGCCAATCTCTCTGTCCTTCTCATTTGCATTGAAGCAGCAACACCCAGAATAAAGCATTTTACACACATATCTAGCCTCATGAAGACTGTCAGAGTCATATCTCATGCAGTGAGTGTTGATTTTGAAGAAGGATTCATTTACAGTATTAGGGAACCATTAAGGAGCCATATAAAAGCATCAAGAAGTACCATGTCATGGGACCTTTAAAAAAAAAAATCATCAAACTAATTTGCATAATTAGAGCACAATTTGTTGAACATACTCCAACTGAGCCAAGTGGGGCTCACTGAAACCCCAAATGACAGGGAGTTGTACCTGATAGCACAGGTGATACAGGCCCGAGGTGGCTGCAGCGTCATTAATCCTCCCCAGAGGCTGAGAGGAGCTGTTGTGGCTGGGACCGCGCTCTGGTTTGACGCCTTGGGCTGTCCCAGGACAGATGGGATTCACTGGTTTCCTACAGGAGCTGCTCCACACTGGAAATCATACACCTCCAGAGCCAGATCTGTAGCACCAGATAACACACACAGTAACACTAACCTGCTGCCTTTCACTGCTGTTGTTTTTAACTTTGTGGAGCAGGTAACAGGAGATGAGACATTTTATCAGAAAAGTATGGATCGAAATTGTATTAAATATGCAAGGTGAATGTACATTAGGGAGCAGGGACTTAAATGGAATAGTTTGAAAATGTACGCATTGCTGGTCCTCTAATTTCTTTCTACTGATGATCACAACCAAAACAGAAGCACTTTTTGATTTGGGTTTATATAAAATGTTTCAGAGATGGCATTTAACAAAGAAATTTCCCAACTGACTTTGCCTTCAAATAATAGGACTATCACTTGGTTGGCTGGTTTTTCATTACACACCTGACGTAATATTTAACGATCCTATTCCAGTGTGCATAAAAATTAAATATATGGTGTGGGTGCAGTAGTTCTCAAAAGGCATAAAAGGTGGTAAAATAATAACCAGGAATCCATCAGACAGAGATGAGTGAGCGGGTTTGAGGTTGACAGATCACAGTCCGGACCTTTAGCCTTGCAACACCTCTCCTATCCCTCCAGGATATCAGCCATTACTCACCAAACACCAACGGACTGCTCAGGACTGCACGTCCAACTGTTTGGAGCTCTTTTTATCTGTATGCAGTAGATTATTAGATTAGATTATTATTTAAAAAAAAATTGATTGAGATCTGAGAATTTAAGGACATGGTTCAAAGTAGATGTGAACTTCAACTTCAGATTAGAAGTCCATAGAAAAAAATCCCTTAATTTGCTGAAAAGTGCTGTAAATTTTGCATCTTTTTATCATTAAAGGTGTGTTTTATAGACATTTTTTAACATCTACTTACAAGTGCACCTCTTTTCTACAATGAGATGACATTTTATATTATTTGCCTGGCATGTTCCACAGTATGGCATTAAGTCAATCCATCTAAAATTTGTTTTTTTTTGTTTTGTTTTTTTTCTTGCCATGAACATAGAATAGTTTAATTCCATACTGTGGACCATTCCAGGCAAAGCAACATCTCTATTGAGACAAGCAACTGGCGGAACCTCATCTTACATAGTTCACCTTTAAACACTTCCACACATATACTAGTAGATCCATACTCATACAAAACACACTGACAGCTAAAGGTTATGACCTGCGCTTGTCTGTTCAGAGTTGAACACCTCGTGACATCTTTCATGCTTGGAACAGTTCTTCTTGACTCACTTTTCACCTGCGATCTTAAAGCACACCTCTTCACATGCTCTGACCTCTCTCTCGCCTGATACTTCCAACAATGTCACCAAAACCCTCCAGGATATAACCCCTTCTTCCTTAATCCTGGGACTCCTCCTTTTTCATCATTAGTCTCTTTCAGCACTCTGATCTCTCACACTCTCCCCTTACAGGCCTTTGTTTCAGGGCTGCACAGTGCACTCCGTCAGTGTCAGTGTATTCTCACAGGTGAGGCCTATAGGATCAAAGAAAGAGAGGGACAAATTATGGCATCCGTACATCTCAGACCCTGTTGCTTTCATAGCTACAAGCTCATATGTCATTTTTATATTGGGTTAGAATTAAAAATTAAAGGTGAAGGGTACCACATGATTGTTTCCATGGATATGTCATTATTTTACCTCCAATGTTCCACAGTATGATATTAAACTTATTTATCTTATTTAGCTAAACTACATAATACACTGAAAAACAAGCCTTTCACCTCTTAACAGGTCTAACTTTGTAATGTTTTTTTATGTCATATGTGAAAAATTCCAGGCAAAGCAATAACATCTCTATGGACACAGGAGTGCAGCTTGAAATAAGTAAACAAAATTAACCAAAAAAACATAAGAGCATATAAACATTATATAAAAGACATGTTTAAATAATTAAACAAAAACAAAAATGTTTTTAGTTGAACCATGAAACGTTTCGCAATATCATTTTTCAAGGCTGTTTGAATGTGACTGACAATTAAAGCATTGACAAAACCACAGTTTGAGCCAAATGCAATTGCTATTTATCCAATCCACTTGTCCTCCATAGAGCAATTTTCCTAACAAACATGCTTCATCATTTTATATTCATCATTCATTTGGATACAGCCCATCATCATCAAAAAGCTATTCAGATTCCATAATGTATTCATAATGTAATTTGCTATTTGGACTTTTAGGGGCTTTCAACATAAATGGGTTACCGTATGGAAAATAAATTGAACCATGAAAATCATGATAAGATATAACAGTATTACACCTCAGATTTATCATGCAGGCTATATGGATTATGTACACACAGGATAGATCTGCACTTACATGTCACATGTCACATGTTTTTTTTCCCTACAACCTCCTAAACTGGAACAATTTTAACATATAAAATTAATATTACTATATTAAACATATATATATATATATAGTTATAAATATCATATATATTTTTACAAAACAAATAATAAATTAGGCCTAAATTAGGCCCCTTCAATGTGATAAACCCATATGTCCATAGACAGTGATACAGAACATGCTATACAATGCGGTGACATATTCATTGACGTTATGTACAAAGTGAATATTGTGTAAACTATATGTCAAAACAGTAGTGGTATTAATAGAGGAGCATCCATGGAAAAAATATTAGACCTGTCTATACTGATGGAAAGAGGAAGTTCCCCAGTTTACTCCCAGGGTCACCAGTGCTAAATGTAATATTATAAACAATGTATAATATTATTGGAAAGCTCTCCTACACCTGCAGCTGAAGTCAAAGGTCAGTCTGCACATGCTCAGTCAAGGACAAAAATAGAAAGCCAAAAATTACATTTTATATATATTCATTCATTCATTCATTCATTCATTCATTACTTTACTACATTCTAAGTTAGTAATGTATAGAATATGTGATGTGGGTGGAATCTCATTCTGGACTGGTTACTCACCTTCAAAAATGATTCCAGTGAAACAACTGTAATTCATGCCATGCAAACATTTTCTCCTTAACCCTCCGGTCGTGTTCGCCTCCAGCCCCCTACTTTAGTGTTCCCGGTCAAAATTGACCGGTCTGTTTTAACTGCTCTTAAATTAGCACAATTCTTTTTTTTTCACCACCAATTTTTTTTTATTAAACATTCTTCAGCTGAGAAAAGTGTTTCAAAGTAGTGTCTAAGAGCAATTTATAGAAGTAAACATTAAATAACATCAGTGAAAGTACAATTGGGCACTGAAAATGAACTACAAAATGAACATATAATACAAAAAATAAATGGAAAACCAAACACCAAACTCAACAGGGTGTGTGTGTGTGTGTGTGTGTGTGTGTGTGTGTGTGTGTGTGTGTGTGTGTGTGTGTGTGTGTGTGTGCGTGTGTGTGTGTGTGTGTGTGTGTGTGTGTGTGTGTATATTCATGCACATGAGTGGCATGTGACACTCAGGTCAGAGTGGGCCTTACAAACATAAGCATGACATTAGCAGCATGTCAGGCTCGTTTTGATGTCTCTCGGGGCACAGAGGCCACAACGCTTCCTTTTCTGCCCATGTCCTTGTTGGGGGAGAGCAGCCAGGGCAGCGGCTGGGGCTGGAGCTTGCATGCTCCTAACCAGACTGGCAGAGGCTGGTGTGCGGGGAATGTGCTGGCGTCGCTGTATAAGAGGAGTCACCAAAGCTTTCCCCAGCTCTGCGAGGAAAAGTCTCCGCTTGAAACTTTTCCCCTGATTCCAGGTTGGGTCGATTGCTGTCCACACCACATACGCGTTGAAAGCTAACACATCTAGGATGTTGTGGACCAGTGCCACAGCCAGAGAGCCGTCATCCGCTTACAGGTGTATGTACCAGTAAACTGCAATAAAGGAACAATAAATAATAAGAGATTAGGAACAATATTCAATCTGTCGTACACAAAATGCTATGGTTCACCTAGATAAAAATAAAATAAAATGCATGGTGAGACTTTACATTACCTTATCAAGACAGTCAACGCCTCCCTTGTTCTTGTTGTAGTCCTGGATCATCAGGGGCTTCCTGTCCTCTGTGGTGCTGACAGCGGCGTCTTTGTGTACTGTGCTCATCAGGATGACATTTCTGTTCTTCTTGGGAACGTATGACACAAGAGTGTGAGTGTCAGTGAATGCAAATTGTGATGAGAGTGCCTGTCTTCCTCTGGTCGATACCAGCGCAGGGGGAAGTTCGGGCTTGTTCTTCCTCACTGTCCCTACCATGGTGAGCTTTCTTTTCAGTAGCTCCTGACCAAGAGCATGTGATGTGATGTGAAGAAGTTGTCACATGTGATATTATGCCCTTGGAGACCGGTTGTCATGTCCAGCACAACACGCATGCCCTGTTTTTTTCCGGCCCTTCCGGTAGTGGGTTTCCCCATGTACACCTGCATATTCCAGGCATAGCTGCTCCTGTGTGTGTGTGTGTGTGTGTGTGTGTGTGTGAGAGTGAGTGAGTTGGGGCAGTGTGTATGGGGATGTTTTCTGTATGTTGAATGAATTTACTCTGGATACCCATTCATTTCCTATGGCGGTCACTTTTGACCGGGAACACCACAGGTGTAACAAGGTTGATTAAAGCACTCAAAATTGAATGAAACAGGTGATCATCACTTTTATATGTTCAAGTACACAGTGTGGAGGATATCATAAGGTCTTGAGGTAATCAGATGAAAAACATAATATTTATGAGTATTATAAGTTGCAAAATGGTCAGATTTGACCCGAACACGAAAGGAGGGTTAAGCAACTTCACAGGAAATACACGATGAAGCAAGCGCATGTCTCACTGAGTTCATGTGAAGTACGGCAATAGTATAAGATAACGTGATGCAGTGCTTTGCTGTTTAATGCAGCTCAAACTGTTTTCCCCACCCATTCCTCATATTGGTTAGTAATTTTCTAAGTGAGTGACAGATGGATTTAAAGGGATAGTGCATTTTTATGTTAATCTGTATGGCTTCCCCTTCAACAGTTGCCTGGTTTACACCTGACCATATCACAAGTGAGATATGGTCTGGAAGCCACCTTCGAAATATCTCGTACCGGAGGTGTGGTTTACGATCGACAATGGCCGATTATTGGGCGTTATGAATGTCTATCATTTGGCGTATACGTAGCCCATAGCCAATCATGTCAGTTGTCAGTTCAAACTACAAGCTTCCATTTGTCACGTAGTACACGTCACCATCTTGCCACCCCTCCCCGCGCTCTGATTGGCTCCCAGAATCGGGAGAGCTCGCTTGCCATAGTCGCCAGGCTGTCTTTCAGATCGGGACGAACGAAAGACAATTTGGGATTTCCCAGGTTACTTCAACAGTGTCCTGAGATTAACACTGATTTACCCACGACAGCGTGATCTGGTCCTGATTCTCGTAACGTAGCTCGTAAAGGTAGTTCCGATAAGTTTGCCGGGACAGTTAAAGGAGAATTAACGTTTTTTACAATCTGAGTCTTATTTCGGTAATAAAACAAGTTGTTTTACTCACCCATAGCACTTTGGTGTCATATGGAGCACTTCCGGAGATTAGCTATATCCGAAACGCGAGTTTTCAGAGCATATAATATATGCCCCGAGCGGTCTCCAAATAACACAAACTTTAGCACTTTTCAAATCATAGAAGCTCAGTGTCTTAGTCTACGCTTTCGTTTGAGTCAAAAGTGGCCTGTAATCCGAGATTTATCCATAATTTACAGCTTTGCGTTTCATGTTTGGGTCTCGAGAGCTGAGAGCGAAATAAGCTGTGACTCCGCACATGCGCACTGGCGTCCTCATCTACTCTAAACTATGGATAAATCTCGGATTACAGGCCACTTTTGACTCAAACGAAAGTGTAGACTAAGACATTGAGCTTCTATGATTTGAAAAGTGCTAAAGTTTGTGTTATTTGGAGACCGCAAACATTTGCCCCGAGAACTCACGTTACGGATATCGCAAATCTAAAACATCTCTGGAAGTGCTCTAAATGACACCAAAGTGCTATGGGTGAGTAAAACAACTTGTTTTATTACCGAAATAAGACTCAGATTGTACAAAACGTTAATTCTCCTTTAACTGTCCCGGCGAACTTATGGGAACTACGTTTACGAGCTACGTTACGAGAATCGGGACCAGATCACGCTGTCATGGGTAAGTCTGTGTTAATCTCAGGACACTGTTGAAGGGGAAACTATACAGATTAACATAAAAAAAAGCACTATCCCTTTAATCAATCAAGGTGATATGCAGAATCAGCTAGTTATAATATTAGAATTGTAATCAAGGCACTAGAAAATTGTGACGTGTGTTTTATTTCTTTTATTTATTTTTTTACATATTGTCAACCCCTCATATGAACAGTATGATATCACTGTCTGCATAACTCTCCTCTAGTCCTCTATTACAAGGTCCAATCAGAGTACTGTATTCTGAATATTTTGAACACTTTGAAGTTTTGTTACATTTCAATATTATAGTGTGAAATATGTAAAAAACAAACAAACATGTAAATGATGTAAAAATAAAAACAAAAACATTACTTTAATGGTTGTAGCACTGTTTGTCAGGCTTAATAATTAGAGAAGCAAAAAAACACATTCATACCACTCAATATTCTCCTATTAATACCACAAAGTTCAAAGCTTAAATTGCACAATGACAAAATGACAAAAAAAAGACAAAATTAACTGTACTTGAATACAGTGTACTGGATTCTAGGTGGGTGTGAGAAAGGCAACATAATTTAAGGAGTTGTTCTTTGGTCACAAAGGGGGTCCTGATGCTGTCCACCCAACCTGGACACACCTGACCCCAGCACAGAGCTGGACCCCGCCCTGTCTTACCAGCTCCACTGAGAGGAAGCCCACTCCAAACACAGCAGGATACTCTTTATGTGCCTAGAGGTGTCCATTTAGGGCACAGGTTCTCATGGATGCCAGCACATTTATCAGGCAAGACCCAACAAGTCCTGGAAGGCAGCTATTTACAACCTGCAACATTTTAATCAGTGCAACACATAGTCATTATCTATGTGGCAGGTTTAGGGTGGTCAAAAAAAACAACCCAAAAAACCCTATTCATTTTAGCATGCATTGACATGGAAATTTGGCCATTCCTGCAAAGTTTTAGAATATCTAAACTGTCTTGGACTATAACTAGTATAAGGCCATGGTAAAATAAAATAAAAATATTTGTCTGTGTCTAAATAGAACTTTTTTTAACTATCACTATAGAATCAAAATCAATATTGAGTAGTTTAGAAATGTGACAACACAAATGAGGAGACAAAAATAATTACCGGTATGCTGAATTTTATTTATCTGTCCATTCATACCTCTAAATTTGGGAAAAAATCGGAACCAGAGACACAAAAATAATAAACAAACATATAAGTATACAAGTCCTTTGAATAAGCTAAAATTGTCTGTTATTAAAGCTGCAGTCGCTGAGTCTCTTCTAATACTCACAAATACAAATAGTGAGTTTACAATGGGATTACTACAGGGTTTGTGCATCCTCATTATAAGGGCTATTCAAATACAAATGTGCTCCGCTGCAGTAAAGGCAGGTGAGGCTTCAAGTGGAAGTCCTTCAAACAAGCACTGCAATAACAGCACTATGTTCCACGAGATGAGAGCATACCACTTTAATGTCCCATAAACCAAAGGGTCTCAACTGGTGGGTTAAGATCCAAAAGAGGATTGCATTGGCGAGAAGGTAAAATTGGCTCTCACAAGTTCATAAGTTTTCATAAGTTTAAATGCCTAATAAAGTATTAAAGATACACAATGGCTATTCTGAGCTTTTGTTAGAACTTAAATATTTACTTTAAGATTTACTTTATCAAATCTCCAACTAAAATCTGAGCTTACAACAAATGTGTGTTATCAGCATTTACTCCTGCACACAGTTGCCAATGTCCCTTGATTCCTAGCGTCACTAAATATGCATGTTTTCGGTTTATAGCACACAGTTCCACTGATAAGACTTCAGAGGGATTTTAATTGCTGAACTGAATTCTTGGAAAAGAGGAAGAGCTACGATAACTGGAGCACCAGTGCCAGTGGTCAGACGCAGAGGCGGTTCTTGGGGGGGGGGGGGGCGAGTGGGGCAATTGCCCAGGGCGCAACTTCGTGAGGGGCGCCGTGCCGAGTGCTTGAAAAAAAAAAAAATCTATCATATCACTGGAAATTGGCAAATTGGCGCCCCCTCTGGCTGCAAGTGCCCGTGCAATACATTCCCTTCCACGCGGGCCAATGCGCAGCGCAGAGACCTGCTGGAGCCTACACTGCCGCGAGAGGAAAAGGAAGAGAGAAAGAAAGAGAAGATTGAGAGAGGATTCACTTCCTCCCTCTCTGCAGCCGGCTGCGAGTCCAGCTCACACTACCACGATTTGATCAATGTCACGGCACTAGTTGCTACCAGGAATTGACCAATGATAGCTCCTACCAAGAACGCACACGCTCGCATCGGGAACACGGAAACTACAGAAGACAATAGTAAACGAAGTTAGTATAACGCAACATTTAATCACTTTTAAATCGATCGTTCACCCTCCGTGGTATTTACTATGAATACAACGTACAAAGACACACTTTACATGGGACTTTGTAGAGATACGCGATCAGCATTTTCAATAGAGGCTACGTGTGTGTGTGTGTGTGTGTGTGTGTGTAGGTAGGGGATTTTGAAAAAATCGTTTGAATAATTGTGATTTCAATATTGACAGATAATCGTGATTATGATTTTTTCCATAATCGAGCAGCCGATGGTTCTATTTATATATCTGATTGTATATATTTTTGCCACTTTTATGTGTAGAGTTTATTTATAATTTTTTATTTATGTTATTTAAGTTATGATAACATATTTTTTTGAAAGTTGTGATAATGAGAACCACTCTATAGTGATAATTAAACATGGCTGCTTGTGGTAAATGTTGTGTTTTTTTTTTCCTTGTGTGTGTGTGTGTGTGTGTGTGTGTGGGGGGGGGGGGGGAGGGGGGGCTTGTGGGGGCTTGTGGGTTGTTGTTTTTTTTTCATTCCTGGGGGGCGCTCGGAGGGTCTCGCCCAGGGAGTAATTCAATGTAGAACCGCCACTGGTCAGACGGCATCTGGGGCAATGATCACAGACTAAAAACAACAACAAACACCAAAGTAATGTCCACTAAAATACATCCACTATGAGTTACTGAGCAGAAGTTGAGGAAGTGAACTTGCTGGGAAAGATAATTTCTTAAAATACTGGTGCCACAAATCTTTAAAAAAAAAAATTCCATTGTAAGTTCCATTGAGTCACAGTTTAATGATTAATACTTCAGGTATTAACATAATTGCATCAAGAATATGAGAAAATGATGTAGGCTGCACAGCAGGAGCTACTACACCTGTATTTCCTCTTTGGCCCTTGAGGTCCCACCCTAAAATCCTAAACATCTCAAATTACTGCCCTGAGTTTAAGAAGATTTGCGGATGAAAATGACAATATATGACCTGGTACCATATGTGCTAGCTTGCAGATTTCACTACGCATGTAAGTTAAAATAATGAAAGGGAAATATGATTTATGGTTCATTTATGACTTTGTGAACAATGGTATGTTTTGCTTCCACCATTGTGTCCTATGGGGATGCCCAGTGGGGTTCACAGCAGGGGCAACAATACCCTTTCCTGAAGGTCCACCTACCATAAAAACACCATTATTTATGGACAGCCCACAGCTCCATTTACAATCCAGTGTTTGTTTTAAATGAACTGTGAAATCAAAAGAACAATGATGATTCTACAGTTTAGATAAGTAATGGCACCAGTTTCTTTACAATGCCACAGAATGTGTTTGGAGGAACCATTAATGTGAATCCAGTGCAGCTCTCTTTGAATTCACTCAACCATATTGCTTAACCATCTTCCCAAAAATAAGTCTAGTTTAACAAGTGTGTGTCATGTATGGTGCTATTTCTGAAGGGCCAGTCAAGTGCATGACAGTTGATGTACACAAAATATTGTTGCCTTTAATTTGACTAAAGGCATGTTGAAATGTCGGAGCAGTTGCGAATGGTTTGCCAGCCATAACCGCGGCATATGACCAAACCCAAGTCTTTATGAAACTAATTGTACATGTTGTCTAACCTGATCCTGTCATTACTGTAAGACAATTACTATTCAATTATCATTATTCATACCTGCATTTTTAAGACTTTTTAAATGTGACATTTTTTTAAAGACTTTTTACATGTGATGACTGTTCAGTCATCATATAAACATTTGAATGGCTGCATTGTGTAATACTAGTGTAACAGTAAATCACACATTTAAATAGCCCACACAGGTTTTCCTCATAGAATGTACTTGTGCAGACATGCTCCCTGCCCTGCTCAGCTCCAGGCCTCACCTGCTGCCAGCCTGGTCTCCTGCAGTTGGAGGAGGCTTCACACTGAGGAATGCCTGTTGCCATTTAAGCACCATTACTACCTGCCGCTGTCCCATTCTGCTCATCCTCTATGGCCTGGGGTTCATATTGGATAAGAGCCGTAAAGCCCCACGTTTCATGGGGCAGGGCCAGGGTGTAATTGAAAGGGGGCAGGCGCTTATTCCCAGCACCGCGGGGGGGGCTACAATCACAGGCTTGCCCTAGCCTTTGGGCCATCCCAACAGGCACTAAAGAGGGCCTAAAGAGGGCACAGCAGGGGACCATATCAAACTCAACCAGGGTCCCAGGATAACAGCACTGGGCTCAGCTGGAGAGGACTCACACACACACTCACAGCCACTCTGTCTGTCAGAGCTTGTTTATTGGTCTGAATAAAGCTTTGTGGTCACTAAAGTAGCAAAGAAAGAGGAAACCAATTGGAAATTAAATTATCCCCCTGAGAGAATTTTTGGCTTTATAAATGGTTGTTTAACAGGTGATTTATCACCCTCAAAAATGTTTAGTTTAACTTTGAAAGCTTGCCTAACCTTTTCACCAAACACACTGTCACCAGTCTTGGTCATTAAGTCTTTATTATCATTATTCTCTCATGTATTTGAGCAAAATTTGGCTTGCCCCAGTACAAATATTCTATAAGCAGAATATCTTGAGGTCTTATTATATCTGCATCTAATTATAAAGCGTATTAATCAGAAGGTGCACTGTTAGCATGCTTGTTTTTGTTAGCATTACCGTGATGGCAAAACTCAGCTCTACCCACAATTGTGTATCTACAAATGATTATTAATTTTAACTGAAATTACTATTCTTTATAGTGCACTCTGTAACTTTTCTGGTGAAGGGCCGCCACCTGCTTGTCTTTAAAGGCTGAAAAAGCTTGCATGCCAGATTCTTTCATTTGCATCATTGAAAATTTGTAAAGATGCTATTTAAATACAGAATGTTGGTAATCTACATTTAATAAACCCATGCAAGCCATAGAAAATGCATGTACAAATATCTGAACTAATGCCATATTGCTAAACTGCAGTGACAGACATCTTAAAGTTGCTCATCCACCTGCACAGGCCTCCTTGTATTTACACAGCCAATGAAAACAAAGGGCTTACAGCGCAGGATGTGTTAGTCGACTCACTGAATCAACAGAAACAATCTCTCGTGTGAGGATCAAGGCGTGAGGAGAAGCGCTAAAGTAACAGTGAGCCAGGGGAAGACACAGCTTATAGACATATGGCATAGACACTGTCAATATGAGAGGGCAGGGTCCCCAAGATGTATACACAGGCAGGTTCTGGTATGAAGGACAAGTATATGGAAAGAACATTAATACTGCAGTCAGATAAAGTACAGTTTATTTGATTATAAGATAAGACTTTATTGATCTCACACAGGAGAAATTTACTTGCCACAGTAGCTCCAGGACAGTTTGAAAAACAAAAAGAAAAGTGCATGCAGGCAAGAATGGAATAAAGTAAGTAATAATAATAATAAGTAATAATAATAATAATAATAATAATAATAATAATACAAACATTAACAAGGAGAGCATGGAAAAAAGGATATTGCACGTCTGGCCTATATAGTAGAATTATACCATGGTCAGTGAGAATGCTAAGGCAAACTGCCCTACATTATTTTAGTATAACCTACCTATAACCTACCTACCTTCTATATTGGCACTAACTTCAGCTAGAAATAAATAATGCTTTGAATATCCATGGATATCCAAAAGGTTGTCAGATTTAAAAGTGAACTATTTTCAGTTTGTGGGACCATGTTATAAGTGGATAAAACAATTAACCCTCACCCTAACCCTAACCCTGCTTAACACAGTATAGAAGAAGAAGAAGAAGAAGAAGTGACTTTATTGATCTCACACTGGAGAAATTCTTCTCTGCATTTTAACCCATCCTATATATATATACACATATATTAGGAGCAGTGGGCAGCACACACATTAGGGCGCCCGGGCACCATCTCCATGATCTTCTTGCTTCGGTTTGGTCAGGACCTAAGCTGGAGGTACCTATGGTGCATGTTTTGGGTTGATGGGGGAAACCGGAGTGCCCGGAGAAAACCCATCCAGACACGGGGAGAAACATGCAAACTCCACACAGAAAGGCCCAGGCCCAGGCGACCCGGGGATCGAACCCAGACCATGCATGCAAACTCCACACAGAACACACACGGAAAGGCCTGGGCGACCCGGGGATCGAACCCGGAACCTTCTTGCTGTGAAGCAAGAGCGCTACCCACTCAGCTACCGTGCCGCCTATTAAAATGCTCATTTGCAATTCAACAAGTGAACGATGCACCAAGCCTCCTGACGGCTTTAAAAAGGCGTTGCAATACATGAAGAACTTATTTGCTGTTAAGCTCTACAGCCCCATGCAAAATATTACAACCTAAATGACAATGGTGGTGACCACGGCAACATCCGGAATAAGCGCAATTACCGGTATTGGTTTAATTACAGTTTGTACCAGATGTTTTAGTGCTGATTTTGTTCACATTTTAGTGTACATTTTTTGTGAGCTATGTCGAGGTTAGCCTAATAAGTAGAACACTGTTAATTTAAGTAAAACAGTTACATACCTTATGCACCTTCTTTTGGTTACACTGGATAGCACATACATGATTTATTGTTGGTGTAACATTATTGTGTCATGACTGAGGAGTGGAAGGGTTTTTAAGCCTGGTGGAATCCACACATGACAGAACAAAGCTGTGCTCAGAAGTCCAGTAGGTCATGTTGGGTTTGCACTAAGAACCTGATGAAAATCACAACTCTAGTTTTCTACATTCTCACGAACATTTGGATGAACTCTGGCAGAGAGCTCAGTACAAAAACTGTAAAGAAAATTAAGTATCTATTTATATTTCAGTGCAATACAAGGTCAAATATGCATACTGAATTATTTGGCCAATCAGAAGACAACACTTCTACGTTATTGACATTGTGGAGGCTTACAGTTATTGCAGCTAATGTAAACTAGGCCTTTTTTGTGTACCTATCATATTAGATTAAGGGCTGTCTGTGTCTGTATTCTGACACAGACTTCTGTGCTAGTCACAGTTTGTCCATAACAAACACCATGTTCGAGCACAAGGGTGTCCATCATTGCACATGGCACCAGGATACCCTAGGCCAGAGGTCGATGATCGACTTTGTTGTCATGTCATCTGACCGCGTGAGAGCTGTCAACTGATCACCACCTGGTTGTGAGTTGGGTCCGCTGGAGGAGGAGGAACCTAGAGAAACCTGGCTGGCCCAAGCATATAGTGAAGGTCTGTTGGGAACATCTGGCAGAGCCCTCTGTCAGGGGGACCTTCAATTCACACCTCTGGGAGAGCTTCTCGCAAATTCTGGGGGAGGCTGGGGGCATGGAGTCCAAATGAACTTTGTTCTTAGCTTCTATTGTCAATGCGGCTGCTCATAGCTGTGGTCGTAAGGTCTGTGGTGCCTGTCGCGTTGGTAATTTGAAGTAAGGGATGACGTTAGGCTGAAGGAGTCCTATCGGGCCTTGTTGGCTGGTGGGACTCCTGAGGCAGCTGACAGGTACCGGTGGGCCAAGCATGTTGCAGCCCGGGCAGTCGCAGTCGCAAAAACTCGGGATTGGGAGGAGTTTGAAGAGGCCATGGAGGGGGACTATCGGACGGACTCAAAGACATTCTGGCAAACAGTCTGATGCCTCGGGAAGGGGAAGCAGTGCTTCACCAACACTGTTTACAGTGCGGGTAGAGAGCTGTTAACCTTGACTGGGGATGTCGGATGATGGAAGGTGGTTAGCAAGCTCCTCGGTGGCAAGGCTCTGGGAGTGGATGAGATCCGTCCTGAGTATCTTAAGTCTCTGGATGTTGTGGGGCTGTCTTGGCTGACAGGTCTCAGCAACATCGCGTGGTGGTTGGACTGGCAGACCGGGGTGGTGGTCCCTTTGTTTAAGAAGGGGGACCGGAGGGTGTGTTCCAACTACAGAGGAATCACACTCCTCAGCCCCCCCGGTAAGGTCAATTCCAGGGTACTGTAGAAGAGAATCCTACCGATAGTTGAACCTCGGATTCAGGAGTAGCAGTGTGGTTTTCATCCCGGCCAGGGAACACTGGACCAGCTCTATACTGCTCTATATATGTGCTTTGTGGATCTGGAGAAGGCATTTGACCGTGTCACTCACGGTGTCCTGTGGGGAGTCCTCTGGGAGTATGGGGTCCGGTGCTCTTTGCTAAGGCCTGTCCGGTCCCTGTATGACCGGAGCAGGAGCTGTGTTCGCATTGTCGGCTGTAAGTTGGACCTGTTTCTGGTCCATGTTGGACTCTGCCAGGGCTGTCCTTTGTCACCGGTTCTGTTCATTGTATTTATGGACAGAATTTCTGGGCACAGTCAAGGGCTGGAAGGGATCCAGTTTGGGGAACACAGGATCTCAGCTCTACTGTTTGCAGATGATGTTGTCCTGATGGTTTCATTAGACCAGGACCTCCAACGACAACTGGGGCAGTTTGCAGCCAAGTGTAAAGCAGCTGGGATGAGGATCAGCTCCTACAAATCCGAGGCCATGGTGCCTGACTGAAAAAAGGTGGCTTGCCCTCTCGAGGTGGGTGGAGAGCCTCTGTCTCAAGTGGAGTGCAAGTATCTCAGGGTCTTCTTGTTCATGAGTGAGGGGAGGATGGAGTTTGAGCTTGACAGACGGATTGGTGCAGCGTCTGCAGTGATATGGTCGCTGTATTGAACCATTGTGGTGAAGAGGGCGCTGACCCGAATTGCAAAGCTCTGGATTTACCTGTCAACCTACCCTCACCTATGGTCATGTGCTCTGGGTTATGACCAAAAGGAAAAGATCACAGATAAAAGCGGCCAAAATGAGTTTCCCCTGCAAAGTGGCTAGGCGCTCCCTTAAAGATAGGTTGAGGAGCTCAGTCACACGGGAGGAGCTTAGAGCCGCTGCTCCTCCATGTCGAGAGGAGCCAGCTGAGGTGGCTCGGGCATCTGTTCCAGATGTCTCCTGGACGCCTCCCTCGGGAGGTGTTCCGCGCATGTCCCACCTGGAGGAGGCCCCGAGGAAGACCCAGGCCACGCTGGAGGGACTATGTCTCTCGGCTGGCCTGGGAACGCCTTGGGGTCTCCCCCGGAGGAGTTGAAGGAAGTGTCCGGGGTGAATGTGCTAGTCCCTGCTTAGGCTGCTGCCCCATGACCCGGCCCTGGATAAACGGAAGAAAATGGATGGATGTGTCTATAGTAATTTCGTCTCTCATCCCTATGGCAACCCTTCCCTTTTCCTTCCTCAGTAGAGTGGAAATGTGTTCAACCAACTGTCAAAACATATTGCTGCAAACTTGAGAACAGTATTATATTCAGAAATAAGAAATACTTTAGAATCTTCAAAAGAAAACTCTAAATTGCTCACCATATCCTAAAGATAAATTCATCTCAGATTTGTGTGTTCTATTGCCTCATCAGGACAGAGTAAAGTGGGAACAGCCTGAGGGCACTACACTGTGTCAACCTCTGCAATGATAAAATCTAACCAGCTATAAATCCACTGCTTTGGAAGGGACATTTCTCACGATTCACCAGCAGATCTGGTGTGTTTAAGTAAACAATTCATGCCAATAAATAATTATAACCAACACTACATCATTATAGGGTTGATTTGATCATCACATTGTCATCTTGATATACACTATATTGCCAAAAATATTCGCTCAACTTGACTCACATATGAACTTAAGTGACATCCCATTCTTAATCAATTGGGTTTAATATGATGTCGGTCCACCCTTTGCAGCTATAACAGCTTCAACTTTTCTGGGAAGACTGTCCACAAAGTTTAGGAGCATGTTTATGGGAATTTTTGACCACTCTTCCAGAAGTGCATTTGTGAGGTCACACACTGATGTTGGATGAGAAGGCCTGCCTCTCAGTCTCTGCTCTAATTCATGCCAAAGGTGTTCTATCGGGTTGAGGTCAGGACTCTGTGCAGGCCAGTCAAGTTCATCCACACCAAACTCTCTCATCCATGTGTTTATGGACCTTGCTTTGTGCACTGGTGCACAGTCATGTTGAAGAGGAAGGGGCCATCTCCAACCTGTTCCCACAAAGTTGGGAGGATGGAAATGTTCAAAATCTCTTAGTATGCTGAAGCATTGAGTTCCTTTCACTGGAACTAAGGGGCCAAGCCCAGCTTCTGAAAAAACAACCCCACACCATAATCCCCCCTACACCAAATTTTACACTTGGCACAATGCAGTCAGACAAGTACCGTTTTCCTGGCAACCACCAAACCCAGACTCATCCATCAGATTGCCAGATGGAGAAGCACGATTCGTCACTTCAGACATCTCCACTGCTCTAGATTCCAGTGGTGGCATGCTTTACATCACTGTATTCGACACTTTGCATTGCACTTGGTGATGTATGGCTTTGATGCAGCTGCTCGGCCATGGAAACCCATTCCATGAAGCTCTCTACGCACTGTTTTTGAATTAATCTGAAGGCCACATGAAGTTTAGAGGCCTGTAGCAATTGACTCTGCAGTTGTCAAGCTTACTCACAGGGCGAAGAGTAACCAAAACTCTTACTCAAGTAAGGGTACTATTACACTGTAAAATATATTAGTGAATTAGGAGTAAAACTATGTGTTTAATATGTTTATTCATATGTTTAATATGTGTTTAATATGTGTTTAATATGTTTATTAGAAGTACCATTTAATTAAAGAGTATTTGAGTAAATGTACTACCACCTTAGTGTATATCAGACATACAGCCCACACCCGACCCCTGCCGAGACAGTTGGAATTCCTCTTAGCATTCCCCTTAGCATCCACATTTTGAGCAGTACCCACAAGTAAGTTGTCAGTGCCTCAGTCCTTGATCATGTCCTGAATGGCAGTAATGACAGCGTTTAGTTCTAATGAGCCAGAGAAGTTTGATGCACACATCTTAGGAATGTAGCCACAGGCAGAATTAACTTTTTAAATGAACAAGAGCAATTAATGTGTTCACAGACTAAGAAGAGATCTGTGTGAATTAGGGGCTCAAACAGCTCGAAAGAAGGCTGTATGCTCTGGTCATTAAACCAAAGCACTAAACTTTCATTTAAAAAAATAGGGGTCCCAAAAAAATAGGGTCCCAATTAAGTTCTGACTAAAACATTTCTTGATCTAGAGTTGTTACTTTCTGTAAAAAGGACCTCAGTAAGGGAGGACTGGTCTGACAATGTACAGGGGGCAAATCATTTGGTGTTTTCAGAAAGAAAAAGCCAGTCAAATGTCTGAAGAATGGCTTTCTTCATGTGGTTGAGGTTGCCATTCTAACCATCAATCCATTTCCTCTGCCTTTTCCAATTTACTCAAGATAAGATAACTTTATTTCAGTTTCCACACTTCATGTCAACCATATAAATAGATATGGTCATGGAAATCCCCTTTTTCTAGGCGGCCCTAACATTTAGTGATGACATGAACACAGAACTATATGCATTTAATGCCAAACAGTTCAAAATACAAAGCAAAAATATAAAATAAGCTGAATAACTTTTCACCAATTTGTAAAAGCCACTCTCTGAATTGACTAACAACTCTGGCCCCACTATTCCTTAGTAACTGCTGGAGGGCCTGATGAAGACAGACCAGAGGCACAGGGACCAAATCAAGATGGTGGTTTTCTGTTAGTAGTCTGTTTTGCAGCTCAGCTAAAGAAATGCTAAATCTCCAGAGGTTTTGATAATATGTGAGCATTAGTGTGAAGAGACAGAACTGTTTAGTTTAGTTTATTTGATTTATTTGACAGGGACAATGTACAGGAGCATTAATCACAAAAAAATGAAAAGATGCTTTGTACCAGACTTTAGCTGTCAACAACATTACAAACAATGAACATAAAGCATAAAAACAATGCAATTCATAATATTTACAGTGGCAGTGATACATTTAATCAATTAGTAAAAAATAATTAAAACTCTTTTCCTGATACCTGTACCTCCTTCTCATGTCTAGTCTAACTTTAATGCTGACACGTCTGCACTCTTAGAAATTGTTGTTTGATTTCCAGACTAAATTTTTTTAAGCATTTGCATAATTTTAGCTCAGTTGGAAGTTTCTTCCATTCTGAGATAGTTTGAAATGTCCTAATGATGTTTTCCGTTTTGGTATTACACGTTGGCCATTGACCGTTGACCTGGTTGTTCTGACCATCTGATCAGGTGATAAATGGATAAACTTTTTCAATGGTGGTGGTGCCACATTATTGATAATCTTGAATAATAACCTTAGATTGGCCAGTTTAATTGTATTATCAACGTTGAGCATTTTATGTTTAGTTAATATCTGACAGTGATGGTATTTCCGTTGTTTCCGATCTAGAATTAAGTGTTTATATTAAGTTTATAAACAGATTCTAAAGGGTTTATTGTGGTTTGGTCGGCTTGTGACCAGCATGACACCAACACCAAAGATTAAGTGAGGTAATATCATCGCATTTAGATGCTCCTTGTTTGTCAGAGAATTTCATTTGGATCTAAAAGTAGACAGATTATATTTTATTTTATGGCAAACCTTTTTAATGTTTTTTTTTTTTTTTTAACTTAGTCTATTATCTAAAATGATGCCAAGGTATCTGTATTAACTATCATAACTGCCACTTTGGGACTTTATAAAAATGTTGGTCCTTGAAGCATTCACTCATGGCAGACTTGATGAGTTGTTACGTGTGACTACAACCCTACAAACGTTAAGACATCATTTCGCTGTAATCGCAATGAGCTGGGATATACAAGCAATATACAGTCAAAATACTGGAAATGAATAATGGTGGTCTACTTTATTTTGATTTGTGGACCATCAATAAAAAGTGGATAGTAACTGGTGCGGTATATATATATTATTGTATTTTATTCTTGAGTTTAACCTCAAAATATGTGGATGTTGAATTAAAGATTATTACATTTGCATTTCTAAAGTGCATGTTAAAGTGCACATCTATCTATAGTATTTATTTTATATTTTGTTATCTCTAATAGTGACATATAGCTAACACAAAAAAATGTATTCAAACAACACTTAAAGCATCATTAATAATTGCCTCCTCAAACTGAATTAGCATGGCCTGTCATTTTCTCAGACAAGTGGGAGCCATGCCGAGCTCTAGGAGGATTCTAACAGGTGTTGAATGAAGTGTGGGAGATATCACAAGTGCAGATATGAGCATGGGCAGGTTTCCAAGTCTAATCCCAGAGCTCCCGTCACTGTCCTGTGGCACCTGCACAATGTGGAGCAAAACAAACAGACCGAATCCTGGTGGTGAGCAGTGAGACGCTAACAAGGCGACAAAGGCAAACACAGGTAATGGGAAATGATACAACTGTCAGAGTCATCACAGGCTCAATACAGCAACTTCAGGCTCATGAAAATGAAAGTGCTGCACGTGGGTTTTGCTTTGTATTCTTGTATCCTTCCTTTGTATCCTTCATCCCCACCGCTATCAGAATGTATAACTCCACTATATAGTCTAAACGTGCAATTTTTTCTATATTCTCTTATTTACTTATTTTATTATTATTATTTATCTTGTCTGTATGCACTTTTCTGTTCAAACTTGCTTTGCACTAAACTGCCTGGAGCTAATGTGGTAAGTGAATTTCTCCTGTGTGAGATCAATAAAGTCTTATCTTATCTATTCCATGTGCATATTCTAGTGTTGTCACAATACTAAAATTTCAAACTCAATTTCGAATAGAATTGATATTCCGTACCGATTCTGGTACCACAATGATGATTAAAAACTTTCTTTAGACAATTTAATGTTATTTTCAACATTAAATCATAGTACATACTTTCTTTTCTATTGCCATGTGGCTTTGTAATCCCTCTGTCATCCAGGTAGGTTCCGTATTGGTCCATGGGCATATATTATGTGGTCTTCTGATACAGGTCCAGATCATTCTAAGTAATATTAAAGGTATAATTACACTGGTCTACAAATTTTTGGACTTGATCTGCTTCTGAGATAAAAGTGGCTAAATCTCATTTATATTGATAAGATGAACTGAAAATCAATTGATACCTGTGCTGGTTAGCTAATGTATTCAAGATATTTAATGATATAATAATAATATATATATTATATATATTGATATATGATTAAAGGAGAAGTTCAATTTGTCAACTGGACAAAGTTTGTTTGGTTGAAAACGTTTCACCGCTCATCCGAGAGGCTTCGTCAGCTCTCTCAGCTTATCATGGATTCTACCTGGACGACTGAGGGACTTTTCACGCATCTATATTGATATATGTTAAAACTCTAGACATATTAAAATGAATGTATTGGAATGTGCAGACAGGCTTTCAGATAGAACTGGTTGCTTGTAGACACACTGTACCTTCTGATAAACTTATTATTTTGCATAAATTTCCTATTTTGACCCATTAACCTTATTTTGGAAACTATAGCCAATCAGCACTTCTGACTTACTTTTTGTTTATTAGTGATCTAATAATAATAATAATAATACATTTTATTTAAAAGCGCCTTTCAAGACACCCAAGGACACTGTACAAAACAAAGTTAAAACATAAAAATACTTAAAATACAAAGATAAAAACAGAGATACAAAAACTGGAAGATGGTGAAAGTGACTGTTATGTGGTGTAGGATTGTCTGAACAGGTGTGTTTTGAGTCTGGATTTGAAAATAGGAAGAGAGTCAATATTGCGGAGGTCAGGAGGGAGAGAGTTCCAGAGCAGGGGAGCAGAGCGGCTGAAGGCTCTGCCCCCCATGGTGACGAGATGGGCAGAGGGGACAGAGAGCTGGAGAGAGGAGGAGGAGCGGAGGGAGCAAGAAGGAATGGAGATGTGGAGGAGGTCAGTGATGTAAGGTGGGGCCAGGTTATGGATTGCTTTGAATGTGGTTAGGAGAATTTTAAAGTGAATTCTTTGTTTTATGGGAAGCCAGTGTAGTTGTTGGAGGACGGGGGTGATGTGGTGGGAGGAGGGGGTCCTGGTGATGATGCGGGCAGCGGAATTTTGGAGAAGCTGCAGTTTCTGGAGGGATTTATTGGGGAGACCAAAGAGGAGGGAGTTGCAATAGTCAATCCGGGAAGTAACAAGGCTGTGTACGAGTATGGCAGTGGTGTGAGGAGTGAGAGAGGGGCGGAGACGAGAGATATTGCGGAGGTGAAAGTATGCGGAGCGGGTGATGTTATTAATATGGGATTGAAAAGAAAGTGTGCTGTCAAGGATGACACCCAGACTCTTGATCTGAGGGGAAGGAAGGACAGTGGAATCATGGATAGATACAGAGAAACTGCTGGATTTGGAGATAGTGGAGGGGGTGCCTACTAGGAGGACTTCAGTTTTAGAGCTGTTAAGTTTGAGAAAGTTGGAGGAGAACCAGGAATGGATTTCTTGTAGACAGAGGGTAAGAGAAGTTGGAGGGAGAGATGAGGAAGGTTTGGTAGAAATGTAGAGCTGGGTGTCATCCGCGTAACAGTGAAAAAGAATGTTGTGTTTACGGAACAGAAAGCCAAGTGGAAGGATGTAAATGATAAAAAGAAGGGGACCTAAGACAGAGCCTTGGGGAACACCAGCAGTGACAGGGAAAGTGTTGGATTTGCAAGATTTGAATTGGATAAATTGACTGCGATCAGAGAGATATGAAATGAACCAGGAGAGAGGAATGTGGGAAATACCAATAGACTGAAGTCTGTGAATGAGGATGTTGTGGGAGATTGTGTCAAAAGCTGCTGTCAGATCGAGGAGGATGAGGATAGAAAGTAAACCGGAATCAGAAGCTAACAGGAGGTCGTTGGTGATTTTGAGAAGTGCAGTTTCTGTGCTATGGAGTGGGCGGAAACCGGATTGAAATTGTTCATAGATATTGTTAGTGGTGAGATGAGTGTGGAGTTGAGAGGCAACAGTTTTTTCAAGAATTTTGGCAATGAAGGGCAGGTTGGAAATAGGACGGAGGTTATTGAAGTTGTTGGGATCTAGACTGGGTTTTTTCAGAATGGGAGTAACAGAGGCAGTTTTGAGAGATGAAGGAACCGTACCAGAGACCAGGGAAGAGTGAATGATGTTAGTGATGATGGGGGCAAGGGAGGAGAGACAGGATTTAACAAGGGTTGTAGGGATAGGGTCAAGTTGGGAGGTAGAGGGTTTGGAGTTAAGAATGAGCTCAGAGATGACTTGGACAGAAGGAAGGGAAAAACTTGAAAATGGTGACAGAGGTGAGTGCGGGAAGAAGGTGTCCACTCCAGAGACTGCAGCTCCATTTGTCGGGTGTTGGTGGATGGTTGTGATCTTGGAGACAAAGAAAGACATGAGAGAATTGCAAAAATCAGTGGAATACAGGTGGTTGGGCAGAGAGTCAGGGGGTTTTGTTATGTTAAAGAGAAGTGAGAAAAGGGTCTTGGAGTTGTGTTTGTTGGAGTGAATCAGGCCGGAGTAGTAGGTGGATTTAGCAGTGGATATTGAGTCTTTGTAGTGAATAATGTGGTTATTGTACATGTCCTTGTGAATTGTGAGACCAGTTTTATTTTTGAGTCGTTCCAGTTGTCGGCCTTTGGCTTTGAGTTGTCGTAGTGCAGGAGTGAACCAGGGTGCGGAGCGGGAGAAGGAAACTGATCTTGTTATGAGAGGAGCATGAGTGTCCAGGAGTGTGTGTAGGCTGTTGTTGTAGAGAGAGACTAGGTCATCAGGTGGAGTAGTAGGATCTGTACTGAGGAAGTTATTGATATCAAAAGAAAATGTATTGGTGTTAATGTCCTTTATTTTGCGAAATGATATAGTGCGAGGGAGGAGGAGTTTGGCAAGTGTGACTTTGAGACTGAATGTGATGAGCATGTGGTCGGTGAATGGGAGTGTGTGGGGGTTGCAGTCAGAAACCAAGAAAAGATGCGTGAAAAGTCCCTCAGTCGTCCAGGTAGAATCCATGATCAAAGGAGAAGTTCAATTTGTCAACTGGACAAAGTTTGTTTGGTTGTTGGTCGGCGAAACGTTTTCAACCAAACAAACTTTGTCCAGTTGACAAATTGAACTTCTCCTTTGATCATAAACCAAGAAAAATTTCACTACTTGTTCTGGAAGCATTTTGCTTGTGGACCAGTGTTATTAAAGGAAAAGTAACGTTTTTTACAATTTGAGCCTTATACAGGTAATAAAACAAGTTGTTTTACTCACCCATATCACTTTGGTGTCATATGGAGCATTTCCGGAGATGTTTTAGATTAGCGTTAGGCTAACGCCGTTAGCCTAGCGCGACTTATAGCCATAGGTCGGGGCATTCCACGAGCATGTAATATGCTCCGTGCGGGCTCCAAATAACACAAACTTTAGCACTTTTCAAATCATAGAAGCTCGATGTCTTTAGTCTACGATTTCGTTTGAATCAAAAGTGGCCTGTAATCCGAGATTTATCCATAGTTTACAGCTATGCGTTCCATGTTTGGGTCCCGGGAGCTGAGAGCACACAACGCGCATGCGCACTGGCGTCCTCATCTACTCGAAACTATGGCTAAATCTCGGATTACAGGCCACTTTTGACCAAACGAAATCGTAGACTAAAGACATCGAGCTTCTATGATTTGAAAAGTGCTAAAGTTTGTGTTATTTGGAGCCCACATGGAGCATATTACATGCTCAGGGAATGCCCTGAGCTATGGCTATAAATCGTGCTAGGCTAACGGCGTTAGCCTAACACTAATCTAAAACATCTCCGGAAATGCTCCATATGACACCAAAGTGATATGGGTGAGTAAAACAACTTGTTTTATTACCGAAATAAGGCTCAAATTGTAAAAAACGTTACTTTTCCTTTAAGGGTTCATGTGTCCTGTGACTTTTTAGTATGGATATCTGTTCGAATGAGTATCTAGATTCAATACTAGTTTTCATATCAATTAATATCTAACTACTAATACAAGTTTTGGTATATTCAGGAAATATCTCTGTTTTTAACTGTATGATTTAAAAGAGCGAAGATTTTTTCTTTCTTTTTTAACAATATGGTTTACTCTAGCAATATACACACTTCAAAATATCTCAAAATGTTACTTACATCAAACTGCAAAAATTACTTTATTTTGCATCAGACTGTTTTCGTATTGCATGGATGGGAGTGTGAAGGGTCAAACAAAAACATGTAAAATATAGATATTAAAATGCTTACTGTGGATACTTTCCTTTTTTCTTTCAGTTATGCAATATTTAAATAACAACAACTCACAGTAATATGCAAAACTAGGTATCATACATGTATAAATTAGTACATTCAACGTACGGTAGCTGCTGTAACAGTGTCTGTGTACAGTAGCTGGGCTCGTACAAACACACACACACACACAGAGCAGAGTCCACATGGCTGAGGGCACGTTGAGGCTCCCCATGGGCTGCACCACAATCGGACTCAGTAATGTAAAGAGGAAGCGCAGGTCTGATGCAGAGGAACTTCAAAGCCCTGATGGGACCCTCATTTGCCTCACACAGATTTTTATTTAGATGCTGCTGCTGTAACGGCACCAGCGCCGACCGATAAAGATTCTTTGAATGTGCAACCGTTTCAGCACAGCAAGCCTCCCTTTGCCTCTCTCCCTCCACTTTCCCACAAAGTCGTTCTCTGTGCTGATTGATGTCCTGTAAGCATGACTGACTAAAGTACACAACTATTCATGCTTGACAAAAATGTCCACATCAAACTGTGTAAACAATAACTTCAAGAGGAAAATGACTTCGTCCTGAATGTTGATATGAATCGCTCTGTTATTTCAAAAATGTCTCTGTGAATCATGTCCTTTGAGATTTTCACCATCTCCACTCAACTATGGTGCAAGGCAGAATCCAATTACGCTAAATTATATTACAATTTTGTTCCAAACTTCAGCAGCATGCGCTAGTCAACAGGACTAACTACTGTCATTATGGTCAACAGACAACTCATAAACGCGTGCGATAAGGCAGAGGAGACGTGCTCATTTCAGCGGTCCCATGACACAAAACACACTCATAGGTCATCACAGGTCACAGTATGGCAAACATCCATGTGATTATGATACTTCTTTGGACTTCATTGGATTTCAAGTTGATTACCAGTAGGAGTTTGTGTAATGCTGCCATAAGTTGGTCTTTTGTTAGTCTGATACACACACAGAATACAGGGTTAAGCTTATAATTCAAGCGTGCATACCAGGGATGAAAAGTAGTACAAAGCATCTACTCTTTTATAAGTAAGTCATGTGCTTGTACATTGTTCTTGACAATTAAATAACAGGCTAAACTAAAATAAACATAAATAACAAAACACAATTAGAAAAAAACTTGTATTCATTCATCCAGAGTCAATGCGATGCGACTGAGATGATAAAAATACATCTTTTATGACTCACTCCCATACCAGCTCTTTGTCCCTCTGTTGGATATTTAACACTGTTGTCGTGTTCAAAAGCTCTATGACCCAACCTCCGTGACACATCCTGAGTCTCTTTGGTCTTTCCCATAACCAAATCCCAGAAGACTCACTCCTCCAACCTGTTCATCCAGGAGAACTTCCACAACAGGAACTATTTCCAGGAAGATAGAAAAGGGAAAGGGCAATGTGTTCTGTAGTTGTTATCTTATATCTTTTCCAAGGAATGCTTCAAAGTATTAGTTGTCAAAAGTAACAGGGTAACAGGGCTAAAAATCTAGTTCGGCAACTACAAAAGGATAACTATGACATGGCTCTAAAATATTGTGCAAACGAATATATCATTTATTATATCAAATACTGCCTATAGAATTTGTCCTCTTTCCACATTCATATCACTGTAATACTTACATTCATATCTTGTAGCCCCAAGACAGGTGCATGCTGGGACAGAACACATTGCAGCAAGATTCCCTGATTGAATTGATTTCCAATATCCCTGTCAGTCCTGTTTAGCCAATAGCATGTCATCTTTGTAAACTCTTTGTCAATTCAACTTAATTCACTTAGTATGCACACACTTCTAACCACATTTTTACTTTCTGAGTGAAAATTTGCACCATTACCGCAGCGATTAACCATTCAAAAGGATTTATTCTATCTTTTGAATGGTCAAAGGTCTGAAAAAGTCGTCTATAAAAATTACGCTGAAACACATGAATATTCCCTCAGAGAAATCAAAGTAAAGTAAGTTAATAATTTTGTCTAAATCCTTTTCTCTAAAACCATCTAATCGCCAAGGCAACATGAATACCCTCTGTGAAACCTTTTCCATTATCCAACTTAACAAAAGCTATTGTCTCCCACAATGCACTTGTCTTATGTAGAGAGACTATCCCTGTGAAAAGCTGGCTGCTGGTATCAAATACACAAGTTAACACTGCACGTCAAACTTGGGTCATTGGATCCATTGGGTAAATCACTAAATCACGCCACAATAGCCACGGACTGGGCCCTTTCACAGCAGCCACATGAAACGGGAGCAGAGAAAGAGGGAAGTCGGACATCCATGGATCAGGACGAGCTCACAAAAGGCTCTGAAACGCCACGGCCTCGGGACACATTCATACGACACTGGTGAGCAGGAAATCGCCCAAATTGTCCATTGTCTCCAACAACATCAAAATCTAAGGCCTGTACATTGACACACAAGAGTGATAGAAGACAGAGCAGAGAGGCCGAGACACTTTGCCAGGGGGCGTTCACACAGACTAAGAAACTTGACAAATAGGAAACATTTGTTTACAAGATGCTACAGGGGTGACACTGGGGATAAGAGTAAAATGTTCTCAAATAGAAAATAAGCATTGTCAAGTACTCATTAATAGATTCTTGGTGCACTATGTAACTTTTCCAGAAGAGAAGACTGTCTCATGGAGATGTTATAAGTTTTGCCTGGAATGTTTCACACTATGGCATTAAACATTGTTGAGACAGAAAACTTAATTTGTCTTAAAACTGACTTATTTATGCTATGCAGGTGATATATTTGAATGTATTCAGTGACACAGTTTTTATTGCTCATCCTTACCACTCCTCCACAGACCTGATGTAACTTGATTTGGTGGTGTCACTTGCTTGTCTCCATGGATATAATGTGTAATGTCATATTGTGGAAAAAGGAATAAAAGCAGATTTAAACGATCACGCTATCCAAGTTTCTAATACATTACTATATGCATTGCTTGAGTTGAATGTTATTTGTTCAATATCCTGAGGCATTTTTCCGCACGATGTATTTGAACAGGTGAGTTCTATCAGCCAGTGAGCCGGCGGACTGTCAGGTACAGCCTGGGGCCAGGGTCACATTCATTCACAGCTCAGACTCACAGACTCTCTCTCCTCTGGCTCCTCATTCAAACCAGCAACCCAACACACTAATCAAACTTCCATAATGAAAACATATCCCAGTATGGATTTAGTTTGTATCAGCAATAGGTTCTTACTGAAACGGGGTAAAGACACAGAATAAGTTTACACTGTAATAGCCTGAAGCAGTCAGTTATTTTACAAACCACCTGTAAACAAGAGCAACACAGGTCCTTTGGCCTCGATCAGCCAAATTGTTGAGATCAGAGAGACCAGGCCAGACATAAACAACTGTTCAGCAGCTCAGTCAGGCATTCATTCAGTCACTATCTGACAAGGAAGAAATATAAGAGTTACAGGAGGACACTATATCAAATTATCAAAAATATTGTGAATGCCATTTTGAGGATAAAAAGGCTAAATTAAATACCAAGCAAAAAATTTAACAAACTATATTTTGTAATCTTTCAACAAGGCTATAAATAATATTTCTGAACTTTTGTTAGGAATTTTACAGTCCTTTCATGCTTGTCTGATACTTAAATATTTAAAACATCTTATAGCACTTTTATGTTGGATTGTCAAAACATCTTCTGGCTGATATCTGCTAATGTTGTCTGATTTTTAAGATACACTAAATACATTTTCTTTTATAAATATCGCACACTATGCAGCAGTAGTATTGTACGCATATTAATACATCAGCCATAGCACTGGCAGAAATATTAGTAAAATACTGTAGGTATTTGAATAAATGTTGTTTTAGTTCTTGCGAAGTGTCTATAAAAATGATCTGAATTTATGCCAAAAAAAATGTTTCTGTGTAGTTTTTTGTCTAGTCCTTCATCTGGCGCACACATCTTTCATTACTTAACTACTTTATATCTACCTTAATGTGATTATATCTACCTCCGTGTGACTATACTGTATACATAGGTTAAAACAGCACCACTGGTCTCCTAGTCAATGTTGAGATGTTAATCTCTTGACAAGTTGCTCATTGTTCTGCTGTTTGTCTGTGTATGATGGAGTTTACCCATATACTTTGAAAAATCCTGACCACAAAGACGTCACAGAGGACCTTCCCCTTTGACAAACTCACATCTATGCTTTTGGGATTACGCCGTAGATTAGCCCGTGTCCGTTATGAGTGTTAGCAGCTGATTAGCACAGGATCACAGAGGGGAGTCTTAGAGCCTTCTCAGGGTGCTATGCAAACCAAGGGCTCTATCAGTCTATCATCTAACAGAACAGGATTAATGCTTCATTTACAAAAGAAAAACAATTCTGCTTCATTCTGCTATTTTTTCCACTTTTTGTTTCTCTTCCAGAGCTGAGCCATATTACAAACAGACTAAATTGTAGCAATTACATTCTCTTCCTGGTTATCTTTTGTTGATCAAGATTCAGACTTTTTTAGGCTTGAATTACTTTATGTTTAGTACAGATGTTTTTCTTTTATTTTATGAAAAAACTCTACAAATAGTTTAGACCTCTATAAACATGTTCTGAAATGCATAGGATTCTTGTATATATTTGACAGATTCAAATACATTTTAAATTATGCACACGTCTATTTATTCTATAAACGTCTGGTCATATGCTTGTTCTGTAGTGCATGTTTAACTCAACTTGAGCTTCACAATCACTAGATGAACCTGCAATAGACAACACAATTCAATTCTACTGGCAGCTTCCTAACCTTATGTCAACATTGTACCTCGTGGCACAAAGAAAGGATTAAATGTAGAAACACTTTTAGGAACAGGTTGAAAACACAGGTCATGCTTGGCTTACTTTGTTTTGTAATAGAGCAGGATATGAGATTCAGTTTACATTTTTATTTGATGTGGTCAATGTTGGTGCTCATATAAAACTTAAATGGATTTCTCTTTCTACTTCTGCCTTCTCTAGAATGCCTTTTTTTCAATCATTTCTCTCATAGAAAATGCATATGAATTAAAAATACATAAGTCAAATTAAAGTAGTGTTGGAGAAGTTATCCATTTAGTTGAATGATGTGATGGCCTGGACATGACCTGGGGGCCTGTAGATAAGACCTGAGTGCATATAAAACAAATTTGCATGAGAGTCAGTTTGTAAAAAGATGGCAATCAGGGTCTAGTCAGTGCAAGTCTTAACAAAGTAGCCATTGTGTATTAAAATATGGTAAGAAGTGTGCATCATAGCTGTAGTTTAGGCAGAACGAGGACATCTATAAATCTAAAGTGAGGCAGTAAGTATAGACTAGAAAGTAATATATATATGAATACATGTTTGGCTTATTCAGTCCCAGGGCATTGATCACATATGCTCTATAGATCACGCTATAGACCAGTAGCACAGACACCCTGTTATACCTCCTCCCCATTATCACATGTTGTCATCTCCCACTTTCAAGATCTGGAGATCCAGTAGCAAAGCCAGGACCCCCCTCACCCCTCGCTGTCCCACAAGCACACACACAGTCACAGTGGGCCAGTGTTCTCCCCTGGGGGATTAGAAGATGAAAGGAGGGAGCAGATGAAACACATGAAAATTACCTGCTCCTCATCCACTCTGGAGCATTGAGTTTCTCTCTGGCAAATTCTAACTGCCAGCTGATAACTATCAGATAACAATAAGATAAAATACAAAATCTTCATCTTATTTTACTATGTATGCCACTTAGAGAACTATTTATTTAGTTCATGCCCAAGCCACAGTCTAAAGATCCCAATCACACACTGCCATCTTGTGGCTTTTGTGTCATTAGCAGCTACACAATGATTGAGCAAACTAAAGGAAATCTCTGGCAGCATCTAGTGGCCACATAGCATAACATTTAGGATAAGTAAGCTGCAACAAGGAAAGAAAAGGGACTATATATTTTGCAGATTAAATCAATGTCCAAATATTCCTTTTTAAAATTATAACTGGATGTGTGGATGTGGTTGCAGCCTCACATCTGTGTCCATCTCTCACGGCTTCCAAAAGGAAAGGCTGTTCCTGTTTGATTTCAACGTCACTTCTAAACCATTTGCAATGTTATTAGTGTCATTTGCTCTGTTATTAGTGTCACTTACAGTCACTTAGAGGATGGAGTCTCGGGAACATTATTAGGATTGGGTAGAGATAGTCCTGGAGCACCTCAAATAACTCTGAGGAGGGAAGATGTTCTTCTTTTAAATGGTTCAGTTTCCCATCTCTTTCTGTAAACTTCACTCTGGTTTGATCCTGGGGCACTCCAGAGGTCAACACAACAAGTAGTTTTGGACTGAAAGTTATTGGGCATCAAAGCTATATTTATTGTTATGAAGCAATTGGAATTTAAGATAACCTAGAATTATTTCAAATATTTTCTTTTTTCTACAAAGTTTTACAAAGTAGCAGTGTGGAAGTACACTAGTCATTTTTATTATGTACTAATAGGCCTACAGTTTTTTAGTTCTATTATACGGTCATTGTCATGCATTGACTGATTTGTGATAATCAGATATAATATAAGGGTATGTAATTTACTTTTTTCAGAACTAATTCCCATTTTGGACTTAGTTAAGAAGAAGAAGAAGTGAACTTTATTGATCTCACACTGGAGAAATTCTTCTCTGCATTTTAACCCATCCTATATATATATATATATATATATATATATATATATACATATATTAGGAGCAGTGGGCAGCACACACATTACTGCGCCCGGGGACCATCTCCATGATGTTCTTGCTTCGGCTTGGTCAGGACCTAAGCTGGAGGTACCTATGGTGCATGTTTTGGGTTGGTGGGGGAAACCGGAGTGCCCGGAGGAAACCCACCCAAGTCATAATTTATCTGTGATTTAGTCCATTAATAATAATACAATAAAATAAAAAGTGTACTGCATTCAGAACAGGAGTTGTTTGGCTCAGTTAAGGCACATCATTATTAGACAGTAACTGTACACTTAGAAGTGTAGCAAATTACTTCTCTGATTTCTCCATTGAGACTCCATTCAGACCAAATGCAGATCTCCTGCTGGGTCCACCTCTGCTTTATTGGCATCTGACAGCACTTACAGGAGCGCTTACTGGGCAGAGCACAGTCTAACAAGCGCTGGCCTCTGTGTTACTGCTTTTATTTAACGCTTGGACACAGATCTGAGCAGAGAACAGTGGTAGGAGAGATTATACCGTTGTAATTCCAGATAATTAATGTAACAGGCAGTAGCTAAATGAGCTCTGATATTTGGCAGTGCTGGTTTCTATAACACAGTTTAACAGGAGTATACAAGAAACACACAGAGAAGTACGCACCCAGGAGAATGCTGAAACATCTGGTGAACTGCTGATGGCTGCAGGACGCTTGGATTATGGGGTTTTAGAAGTTTTAGGAACACGATCAACCTGCCACTAGATGTCACTGTTGTCCTCCGAAACAGTCTTCCACCTGGACCCTGGAAAAAAGTGACAACCACTCCATGATGAGGTTAGAAATAGGTTTCTGCTTTATATTAAACTTAATTCATTTGTTATTTACGTCTAGATTAAAAATACCATAGTGTAAAAAAAATAATTGTGAAATAATGTAACTAAGACAGTTTCTTGAGGCAGCATCTAAGTAGCCTATGGTAAAAGGAGAAATTCAATTTGTCAACTGGACAAAGTTTATTTGGTCGAAAACGTTTCGCAGCTCATCCGAGTTGCTTCGTCAGTTCTGTAGCCTATATTACATTTTTAACAAGGAACTAGTAACTTCCCAAACAACAAAGTAACTATCCCAACACTGATGCTCTGCCACTTGTTTGCCTAGAAGAAAATGCTATTATATGGTCAAGAATATTCCATGGTATGACATTTCTTGATGAGGACGACCAGGCCAAGTTACAGGCCAGATATGTGGGCAACAAGGAGGTGACCCCACTCTGAGGAAGAATGCATGTTTTTCAGGGTATATTTGAGCAATGAAACAGTACAGTAAATACAATAAATGCAAGAAAGAGATCCGGGCAATGAAAACCTCCATGGAAGCAGGTGATGGACTCCCACATGAAAAGGCAGATTTTTAAAAAACAGCTTGAAGGAGCAGTCACCTGACATTTTTTGAAAATGTCAAAGATAAGAGACCTTTAATAGACACGTTCATCTGCAGCACACCGCAGTCACCCTATGGCAACCAATAGTTATCATTATCTGGTTAAACTAGAGCAGAATGACCTATATTTAATCATTAGAGTTAAAGTGATTTATCTTACCACATTGGGAGGATTGGTCACGGCCAACAACCATAACCTTTGACCTTTTTGGTTCTGTGACTTGTTGTCATCAATGCAATACAGCCATCCAGAGCCAAACGTGATTGCGGCGGTGGAAATGATTATTTCTAAACTGGAATGACCATTATAAGCAAAAAATATTACAGAACAGAAACCTTAGTACTTAATATATTGAACTTTTTATTTTAATTCACCCTCTAATGATTACGTAGGATACTTCTGTTTTATATTGTAACTAGTGTAACAAACAGTGTTGTATAAAGTACTGGAAAATCAAACTCAAGTAAAAGTATAGGTTCCCCTCCCAAAAATGACTTTGGTAAAAGTCGAAGTCACTGACTGAAATGTTACTTGAGTAAAAGTCTTAAAGTATCTGGAACTTCTTGTACTTAAGTATGACAAGTAATGTAAAAATAAATGTACTCAAGTAATGTAATTAAAAGTACAAGTAAAAGTATCAAGCAAAGGCAGTCTGAATTTATATCTGAATAGCCTACAGCTATGCCTTCCCTTGAGCCGAAAAAGCTAGGTAGCCTGTTAGCTCCAACATCATCAAATACGCTTTGTGCAACCAAAACAATGTCACACAAAGTTAATTTCTACATGTTATGCTCAAGGTTTCACAACAGACAGAATGTCTAGAATTAGAATATAGACGCTAACAATTTCATTAATCTAGAACTTACCTCAATGTGTTTCTTGAGGTTGGACGGGGAGTTTCTGTAAGATAGGATTTCCACGTTTCTTGGAAGGCACAAGAGGCACTTCATTCGATAGGACGAATCCTTCATATCAGTGTAAGAGAACATTGTGTTTAAGTACGGCCAGGGATGCTCATTGGCAGGTCCCCCTTCATTTGTAGCCGACGTGGATGCTGTCTCCTCTTCCATCAGGGATGTTGATTGATTAAACTATCTGCATGAAACCAACAGGTGTAGGCTGATTGTCATGCGCAAGTAGCGAACAAGCCCAGGCACGTCCTGACTTCCTTCAGTCAGTAGAGGGTTTTTTTGTAACGAGTAACTAAACAGCACATTGAAAATGTAGTGGAGTAAAAGTATGCAATTAAATTCGGAAATGTAGTGAAGTAAAAGTAAAAGTTATAAATTTTTTAAAAACTCAAGTAAAGTACAAAGTCTCCCAAAATGTACTTAAGTACAGTAGTGAAGTATTATTACTTCGTTACTATACAACACTGGTAACAAAGTGCAAAAGTAAACGTATAAATATACTAATATGTCAAATTATTTTCAGATATTTAACTGATTTGTCATCCTGGGGGTCACTTGACAGAGGGTGAAGGCTCAATTTGAACCACCTACATGAATGTATGCACAAGAAAGCTGAACCCAAATATCTGAAGGATTATTTTAGCTTTGTTGCAGGTTATGTTTATCATATGTAATGTGAAGAGACTACTCACGGTATTTGAGAAGTTTTATTTTTGTCTTTTTTCAGCATTTTTTACAACAATACAGACATCACAGAATACAGTTTTACAAACACAAGCACACCACCACCTGGGCTGCTGCCACTGTAGACTTCTGGGGGGGTTGCCATTACATCCACTTTATAGCTAGAAAGAAGCTGCCTTTCCAGATTCAACATTTGGGATTTTTGCAGCAATGCGGTATTAGAAGAGTTATGGAAAATCCTTGGGAGACATTTAAGGGCAAAGCAAAAGAGTGTAGACTATGGTTTTGGGTGCATTTTTCCAAATTAAAAGCAATGGTGGCGTGATATAACAAAGCAGTTTGATTATTTTCTTGTTTTGGGCAACAGTTATTGTAACAAATCTTCTGCCATCATCTAGCCGAGAGGCAGAAATGTACATTGCTTCTCCCATCATTTACTGAAATCTTTTAAATTTCTGTACAGTGAAATAAAACTTGACAAATAATCTTTTTAAAAAATACAGAAGGCTTTATTCTAGCCATTTTTTTCCCCAAATATTATTCCCAAACCCATTCACCTACAGGTAAAAACAGGGCCTAAAGATTATAAGTCTGATGATGGTACAGTAACTTGTGGTACTTTCTTTATTAACAAGTGTGTATGCTTGAACTCTATGTCATTTACACCCAACATTGTAAACATACATAGAACTATAATACATGTGCTTGCATTTCAGAGGGGCGACATTTTGGTTTTTACTTCACTAGAACACCACAAAATGAGAGGGAAAGAAAAGATTTGAACGAGGTACAAGGGGAGATAGAAGATGAACATCAAAACTCCTTTTTGAGGTGACATTTTTCTCAGTTCAGTTTAGATTGAGTAGCATTTTTTAGATTTCAGTTCTTGCTTGTTAAACAGAAAGACTTTCCAGCACCACTCGAATGTTGATAGTCTTTAGGTCCTGGTCCTGGTGTGGCATCACTTTATTAAAAAAAAAAATGCACAAAATCCAATCCTCTGTGAATGGACACAGCCTGGTGGCACTGCAAGTTTTTTTCTTGAGTTTTTGCACAGTTTAACCACCCGCTGAAAGAGCCTCCATATTAATGTCTACTAGTCTCTGCGCTCTTGACTTGAGGGGGTGTTTTGCTACTAGTGCAGGCCGTGGAAAAAGACAAACAAATGAGGAGCATCGGGAAGTGGCGATAAAATCCGAGATGGTGGGTGGAAAGTGAAGGGAAAGGGCAGGAGGCGGGGTGTGCTTTTTACAAATAGACACGCCTAAGGTCTCCAGGTGAGGTGATGGTGTTGCACTGTGGACAAAGCTTCTTATTACCCTGCAAAGAAACAAGATTCAGATTCAAGTTTCAGTATTAAATCACTGAAGATCCGCTCACATAGAAACTGATAGTAGAGCAATGCACTTGTAAAATAATTCCAAATAATCTTGCGCATCCTTTTTACCACCTACAAAAGGGTAATTTTCTGTGATCTGGGTGGTCTTTCCTGCTGGCCTAACCACATTCAGGGTTGGGAGTATATTCCTGGAACCACATATTAATACCTCCACCCAGGACTCTAACTATCTCCAGTAATGATCAAAGGAGAAGTTCAATTTGTCAACTGGACAAAGTTTGTTTGGTTGAAAACGTTTCGCCGCTCATCCGAGAGGCTTCGTCAGCTCTTCGTCAGAGCTGACGAAGCCTCTCGGATGAGCGGCGAAACGTTTTCAACCAAACAAACTTTGTCCAGTTGACAAATTGAACTTCTCCTTTGATCATGGATTCTACCTGGACGACTGAGGGACTTTTCACGTATCTCCAGTAATGTTGGTTTGTTAGTCTGTCACCAAGTTACTGATTAGGCAAGCAGGTGATAGAATAACAATGGACAAAGCTATAAATACTTACAAGGTTCAATTCTTTTCCCCATTTGTGCAATATTATTTTGAGATGGGACCAGTATCTTGTTGTAGGTCAGCATTTTTGAGTTTTGTTTATCTAATATTGCTTCTATACATTTGTTTAAATTTCCTGGCATTCACGTGACATGGCTGAGTGGAATTTTTAGAATTTCTCAAGTTATCTGCAACATGAAAAGAATGTCCGTAAATCTGCTTTCTTCCTATGTGGAGCAAAGAGTGTGATATTTAGCACAAAGGAGGAGAATGTAGGTCACTTCAGAGGTCGGAACATACGAGTACATCTTGATTTCAAATATTTAAAGTGCCATTTTTGAATAAACTCACAAAATCAGTAGAACCATTCTGCCTTTTGTTGTACCAGTTGGGCAAAAATAGAACTTGTATGAAGAAAAAAATGAAAGAGGGATAGTGAAAACTGTTTGTGTATGTGTAATATGTGTTTCTGGTTATGCATCGCACATTGGCACACAAAGCAAAGCCTATATTCTCCAAACAACGCCCCAGAGCTTTCATTTCTCCTAAAAGTTGAGATCAAGAATTGTACATTTGTTTACCCGCACATCTTTGTACTGTTGTTTAGAGCGGGTGCTCAGCGCGTGTGGGTGTGTGCCCGTCACGCTGTGTTCCAGATGCAGCGCTCGTTAAAGCGCGAGGGGCAGGGCTCATGTTAACTAGATTGCCTGGCATTTACTTTGATCAGCCTGGCCCACTGTTTTAATAGCCGTCTCCGGGCTATAAGTTTAATGCACCATACATTAAACCTGTAAGTGAAGCATGCAGGTACACAGCACACTCAAACTGTTCTAATAATATATTCACGCTGAGCTAATAGCAAGGTAATAGGGATTTTGCTGTGTTTAACTTTGTTGCTAAAAAAAAATAACTTGCAACAGTGGAAATAAGACGTAGCAAAATAAGGTGACGAACAATAAAGGACAAACACCCACAGTCAAAGCTACTGTAATTAGGCTACTGTTTATCCTCCCAGCAGCAACACAGCACTATTTCTTCAGTGCTACATTAACTGTTTTAGCACCAGCTAATTATACGCTACTGAATATATTAGGCTAACTAATAACAACAATACCTCTGTACGTGTGTGTGTGTGTGTGAACCTGAGGCGAGAGGTGCTCATTGGAGGCTACACTGGACACTTTATTCCAGCATTTTAACAAGCCTTTTGGGTGCTATTTCAACCAAGCCTATTGAGAAGAGGAAGTGTGTGCATTAGGCTATGTGTGTCTGTGTGAGCGGAGAACAGGTCATCTGAGGAATATTCCATTTTAGTTTGTCCCAGTGGGCATGACTGCTCATGGACACGCATAACGTATGAAATAAGATTGCAATAACTGCATGCAGTGACCAAGAGCCCTGCAGCAGAGTACTGTAGCTGTGTACTAGCGTGTACTTGTATGCGAGTAGTATGTTGGTGCGTACCAGAGTCCTGAGCCAACACTCTTCACAGTGGACATGCCAGCACTGGATGGAGGTGAGCGGCATCGTATAGGAGTCCTGAAATGACCAAAGTGAATAGTTATTGTAAATATTTACTTATATCACACATGCAAGGACAGTTAAGCAGGCGGCACAACACAGCCCGATTGACCACAAGAGCAAAGTCACACACTGACCACACACAGCCAGGACCACGGTGTACAGCAGCATCAAACAAGCAACGCACAAGCAGACATTTGGCAGGCAGCAGGCAGGTGAGAGACAGAGGGGGAAGAGGAGAACGATGACTGGACCCACACGGATGGGTACACTTTTCTTTTCCTCTCAGAAAAGAAGCAGGCATGAGGTGAGGGGGGAGGGTGGAGGAGGGAGGAGTGCCTTACCCTCCTTAAAGGCTGTGGGAGGAGCCTCTTTATGCCGCTGCCGTAGCCACCAATCACAAGGCCTCTGTACAGGCAGTACAGGCCGAGGGGAAGGGACTTAGGCGGCCTCTCTCCAACCTCATTGGTCAATGGCCGGGGCCCTGGCCACGCCCCTACGCTCTTGATCTCCACACCTGACTGGACAGCAGGCTTCCTCTGCTGCAGGAGGGGTGAGGGTGCGAGAGAAGAGCGGGCTAAAGGTGGCATCTAATCATAACGGCTCGCTCAAGTCATTTTACATTCAGCACTGAGCAGTACAAGATGTGTAAACAGAAACACGCAGACAAACAAAGCCTCTAGACAACACAGCCGATCCAACAGGAAATGAAACAACAAATGAAATGATTGAACTGACTTCACTTTATGTACGATTTGGGTGAGGGTTATCATAAGTCAATAAAACAAAAACTTCAGAAGTTGTAATATCTTCCATTGTTATTCACCGTAAAAACATAAAAGTACTTCTCTCTGTTCAAGGGACCAGGGTAAAGAAAGCTACTGAAACAAATCCCCGGGAAAGAGAGAAACAAGCTTGAATAAACTAGGAACAAATAAACAAATCTTGCCTAACAAAGAGGGTTAGAACATTTCTTCAAAAAGATTATTTCAAATTGATTTCCCTCATTAACTAAAACCCTTGTTCTGGAATAACACCAACAGCTTTTGGAGGGGTTGTGCTGACAGGTTGGTGGACACTGATTGGGTGCGTGTGAGAGGGACAGTGACAGATGAGGCGCAAGGAGCCCGGTGAGTGCGAGGCAGTGAGTGATCGATCGCGGTGCCTTGCCCTCCGTGTCACCTCGGGCGCCTGCCGACCTTTAGGAAGTGCAGCCGTCGGTAATTACCCGCTTAACTGACGCACACACGGGTCCAGAATGCCGACGCTGCACTGTCTATAGGACTCAAGTGTGACAGGACATGCGGATGACATAAAGAAGACCACACAAACACAGATGGATAAAGAGGGGTGCTGGGGCCAGGGGCTGAATTGTATGCATCCGAAGTGCATGAATATTGACCATGTCCCTCACACTGCCTGCTGTTGTCAAGGTTAAACATGTGGCTCAGGATATTGATCTGTGTGCCCAATCAATCATCAATACAAGCAGAGAGAATCACCCAGCAAGCACCTGGCTTTGGGTTAACCTTCACGTCTGCTGGATTGTCGTGTGATTTCGAATGGACGAGGGCTGGGTTTGTGCATGCCTTCACAAACAGAGCACTTGCATGGGAGTGGGCTGTGTACAAGCCAAAGCCATGCAAACATTACATCATGAGAACCACCATTTCAACTCCCAGTCCATTCACACTCAAATCAAAGATGACATGAGCAACATGCAGACAGTATATTTCATCAAGAGTGTTATAAACCTGTTTTGGCAATCATTCATGGTTTCTATAAATGTGCTTTCTCTTGATAAAATATGGTACAATCATGTTTGTTTGCTCACCATGCAGATCAAGCACTTGTATCTGTCCCCTCTGAGGATCTGCTTTTCCAGCTCTCTGATCCGGGCCTTCAGAGCCTCCATAGTGGTCGCTGTGGACTCCTCCTCTGTTACCCTGCGCAACATGATAGAAAGAATGGTCAATGCTTAACTCAGTGTTTCCCCAACCATTGAATTGGCAGGGCGACCTACCACGCCAACAATGCTCCCTGCCTTGTCAGACTATGTGGCGCTAATCACTTTTCCCTCATACTTTGCCTGTCCAATCCAGTCCATCCATTTTGCCATTTTGTCCCTAAATCAAGATATGAACATCAATAATGGACCAATCATATGTCTTCATTCCCCGAGGTTGCTCCCGCTTGCATTAGCAACAGGTTTGATTGACAGCTAGTGCATTTCATTGCCAAGTAAGCTCTCTTTTCGCTTTCCGGTGAGAAGGGCGGACACATTTAATGACCTCAATCATGATTGACTCTTGAGGTTGCTATGATACTAAAGTCAGATTTCCAAATATGGAGTCTGGCTCCAAATTTGCTCCTGTAACCGTTAGCATCGGAAGCTTCGTGTGAGTGAAACTGAACACTGGGTGACGTCACACTCGCTTGGTCCACTTCTTTATACAGTCTAGGGCTCACAGGCAGCAGCTCATCAGAAATGCAGACTGTCCCAGCTCAGGAGGCGGCTATACAAGAGTATGTAGATAGTAATGTAAGAGAAGTCAACTAATTCAAATATCATCATGAATAACTGTATTAGGCCAAAACTTAAAGGTCCCATGGCATGAAATTTCACTTTCTGAGGTTTTTGAACGTTAATGTGAGCTCCAATACCCTGTTTAGCCCCCCATGGCTAAAAGTTGCAAAATGTGTAAACTGAGCATTTGCAATCCTTTTCTGCGTTTGAAAAAAACGGACGATTCTGAACAAAGGAAATTTCTGACGTCACACACATGCAAATGCAGTTCCACTGTATATTAAATTATAAATAGGCCTATATTTTACTCCTACAATATTCACTGTAATTTAATAACTCTAAAAAGTGCTAAAGAAAATAATGCAAAGATTTGCAGTATGTTTTTGTAGGTCCCCGGGTCAAATATAGAAACAACTTCTCCTGTGCGAGATCAATAAAGGTCAATCTTCTAATCCTTGACCACTGTAAGGCGCTTTGTGCTACAATTTTGTATGAAAAGCGCCTTATAAATGTTTGATTGATTGATTGATTGAAATTTGTGCAAAATGCTGTGTTGATCCAGCAATCACTGTTAGATGTTTATGCCTTGATCAAGTCCATCTGTTATCTTCTATTATTGTACTGTCCTGGTTGTATCTCAAAGCAGTGCTTGATTAATGTGTAGCATAATAAGAGAAAATGTGCATTTAACACTGTGCACCAGCATATGAAGCGGCCATAAGTGAATCAATAAAGTCTATAGACAGACCACAGGACTGCTGCTGCAGCTCATCATTTGTGCTCACAGAGATACAGCTATCCTCTCCTAGGCTGAGTCTGTGTGGTGTGTTTATGGTGATCTGGTCATTTTGCAGCCTGATAGCTCTGTGAGCTATGATATTGATCCATAAGTGGAAAGACGGGAGGTGTGCACTGGTGACTGAGGATATGGCTTTATCCAAGAAGCAAAGGGAAAGCATTTTGTTCCAGAATATGCCAAAATCTAATATCAACATGTTTTTCTCTAAAATAGTAATGATGTATCATCAGTGAGCTAATTATCAATTGGCTTATTATTTCAACACTAGGAGCCGTTAGAAAATATTGCATTAGCAAAATATAAGGATTCCATGAGAAAGTCAGTTTTGTTAATGCCTTGTCTATAAAGACTAGTTGAGACTCCTCCAGTCCATGTGCAATAAACATCTTATTAGCACTGAGCTAGTAAATAGCCATTTAGGCTTGATTAGCTTGCTAGCTTATAAAGCACTGGACTCTGGTCTGAACAGGACAAGATCGGGCTCTCCCTCAAACTGGGCTGTCCCATTTTTAACAAGAACAATAAAATCTGTGCACCACTCAATGACACCAAGAGGCTATCTACTTATAATACCAACAATGGCAAAAGCAGATTTTTTCATTCAAATCACATATTCTGGATTCATATTCCAAATAAGGAACACTACCACAGTGCAAAAAATTATACAGATTAAATGTGATACATTGGAATGGAGTGTGTGAAAAAAGCGACAAACGCTAAGGGAAAAACCTTGACTTTAAGACAGAAACACAATTTACCTTGCTCCTATTTTAACAGCTCTAAACCAGGAGTCACAAAAACAGCATTAATTTCCCTCTGGGAAGCAAAGTTACAGCATTTACACTGTGCAATGCTGAAACTTTAAATTTAAGGCAGAGGAGTACACTTCTTATTCCTACTTACAGAAGCAATAAGTTTTGCTTAAGGGAGTCCCTACAGTCTGGTAAATATTAGAAATTATGAAAAGCTGCAAAAATGTAAATAAATAACGGCTGCCCTATGTGATTTGTGAAGTTGCATGTCTTCCTTTTCCCTCAGCACCCATCTCTGTCAAAACAGATCTTCTCAAACTTATCAACATGAATATAAGGGGAACACAAGTCATTTTATTTACTATTTAGGAATTCATTTGACCCCTTTAAATGAGACACACTGACAAGGTTTATGACATTACTGCACTGATGCTGTGACCTCTTCCATTTCCACCATACACTATTAGTGTCAAAAGTATTTGCTCACATATGAACTTAAGTGACATCCCATTCTTAATCCATAACATGTCGGTCCACCCTTTGCAGCTATAACAACTTCAACACTACTGGAAAGGCTGTCCACAAGCTTTAGGAGAGTGTTTATGGGAATTTTTGACCACTCCTCCAGAAGCGCATTTGTGAGATCACACACTGATGTTGGATGAGAAGGCCTGGCTCTCAGTCTCTGCTCTAATTCATCCCAAAGGTGTTCTGTGAGGTTGAGGTCAGGATTCTGTGCAGGCCAGTCAAGTTCACCCACACCAAACTCTCTCATCCATGTCTTTATGGACCTTGCTTTGTGCACTGGTGCACAGTCATGTTGGAAGAGGAAGGGGTCAACTCCAACCTGTTCCCACAAATTTGGGAAGATGGAACTGTCCAAAATCTCTTAGTATGCTGAAACATTCAGAGTTCCTTTCACTGGAACTAAGGGGCCAAGCCCAGCTACTGACACCCCACACCATAATCCCCCCTCTACCAAACTTTAAATTTGGCACAATGCAGTCAGACAAGTACCATTCTCCTGGCAACCACCAAACCCAGACTCATCCATCAGATTGCCAGATGGAGAATTGTGATTTGTCACTCCAGAGAACACATCTCCACTGCTCTAGATTCCAGTGGTGGCGTGCTTTACACCACTGTATCCTACACTTTGCATTCCACTTGGTGATGTATGGCTTGGATGCAGCTGCTCGGCCATTCCATGAAGCTCTCTATGCACTGTTTTTGAGCTAATCTGAAGGCCACATGAAGTTTGAAGGTCTGTAGCGACTGACTCTGCAGAAAGTTGGTGACCTCTGCGCACCATGTGCCTCAGCATCCGCTGACCCCGCCCCGTCAGCTTATGTTGCCTACCATTTTGTGGCTGAGTTGCCGTCCTTCCCAATCGCTTCCACTTTGTTATAATACCACTGACAGTTGACAGTGGAATATTTAGGAGTAAGGAAATTTCACGACTGGACTTGTTGCACACATGGCATCTTATCACAGTACCACACTGGAATGCACTGAGCTCCTGAGAGTGGCCCATTCTTTCACAAATATTTGTAGAAACAGTCTGCAGGCCTCGGTGCTTGATTTTATTCACCTGTGGCCATGGAAGTGACTGGAACACCTGATTTCCATTATATGGTTGGGTGAGTGAATACTTTTGGCAATATAGTGCAGGCCTTGGCTTATTTTTAGTGCTGTCAAAAATATTGCGCTATTAACGAGTTAACTCAAAACTATTTTAACACCTTTAATTGTTTTTATCGTGAGATTAAAGCTCTTTGTGACTTAGTGAACCATTTTTTTCCATAAGCTGTGGCCACTGTTAGTAACGTTAGAAAAACTAAAGGATCTGGACGTAAACAGAAAGGAAAACAATTTGTACAAAAATGAGAAGTCCCGGTTGGGGGAGGTGGACCAAAGCACGGCACGATCCACGAGCATACGCACAACTTCACCACACAAGTCCTGTGCGCGCGCTGATGCCACCCACACAAGGAAAACACGAAACAAAGTCCGCTCCAAGACATACGCCGAATCTGCACCCACCCCTGACAAGGACCACGGACAACGACACGGACAATGACAGCCCCACAGCCTCTCTCCCCTGACCCCCCCCAGTTAACTATGACATTCATAAGATTAATTGCAATTAAATATTTTAATCAACTGACAGCACTACTTATTTTTAATCAGCATTTGTGTGGAAAAAAGTAAAGATAAAGACTTACATGAAGTGAAACTTGTATTTCCTATGACCACAGCTGCCCCAGGTGCTGGACAAAGACAGATAGATGGCTCTAGCGTCTTCTATTTAGCACTGTGTGTGGGGCCATTTCTCATTTCATTAGCACAGGTCTGTGCGTACATGGGCAGAAGACCTCTGCCATTTGTCTTTATCAGCCATGTGTCTTAATCTACTGTCTACTCACATTTCTTTTGCTGTACACTTACTTTTAAAACAAAATTACACATTAATTTCCAAATATCTTTCTACAATTGGTGTTAAAATATACTATATACATCTCTGAAGGTGGTGATTCTCAAATGTATGGGCTGAGAAAAATGCAGTAAATCCTTGAAGGAATGATTGTGTGCACCCAGTTAACTGACATCCCATGATAAAACATTTAAGTCACTGCTGATTTCGTGCCTCCCACCGCTCTGTGAGCTGGTCCCAGAAAACAGGGGTGGAGGGGGTGGTTCAGAAAGTGGCTGAAAAAAATCCAGGAGGAGGATTTGAAGAGTTTCAAGAAGAAAGAGGATAAGAGGCATTTGCAACACAACAATGAAGCAGGGACCAGCCAGAGTCTTAGCCTCGGTGTGTGTGCTATGTGTGCCCAAGTTCAAATCTAGCTTCATCACTTCCAAATTGAGGACAGATTCAATTACTTGGAGAAACCACATGGAAATCTCTTTGCATTGTTCCAGCTGGCGCACCAAATTTGGCAGCAATCGCATTGGTGGCATTGGAGGGCCATTTATCTTGGAGGGAAAGAGTGCTTGTTGTACATGTATTTGTGTGTGCGTGTGTGTATGAGCTCATTTATCTTGCAGGGGAATGAGCAGGGGAACGAGGATGCCCCGGGAGGCGACCAGATCATTACCCATCTGGGATCAGAGGCAGAGATTTCACTAACGCTGCCATGTGCAGAGCCACACACACGCACAATGTATCAATGTAACCAAAGGAGACAAATCTCATTTTCATTTGGGGGACGGAGGGGCACACAAGCTCTACAAATGCATGCATTTATAGTGAGCGGAGAAGAGCAGGGCAGGGAATTGTTCTAGCCAGCCAGCTGACGGCTTGTTCCAGTGCAATCATTCTCCATCGAGGTGGGCATCTTTAAATGGATGTCCATATTAAGGCATGGTTAGCTCAGGATGCCCACTAAAGCTATTTTTATGTAGCAAACAATTAATTTATATTTAATATATAAATAGTATTGTTTCATTTATTTGTGAAAATAACACATTTTTAATGTCAACTCCAGTATGATCGTGAATGCTAACCAGGGTTCAGGTCTGGGCCTCTTATTTTAATAAGGTATATTATTATTATTTTAATACAATAAGATATAATAACTGAATGACATAAGTGTAATGCAGTCTTTTGTTTAGACTGAAGACTACAGGATTTAAATGAAAAAAGGAAAAACCTGACTTTAAAAAGAACAAAGAGAACAAAGAAAAACACTTTAAGAAATAAAGAGATGAGAGGAGAGGCATGTGACCCTGGCTGAGTCGGGCTGTGCTTGTATGGGGCAAAAGGACAGGAGAATATGCCAGACATACAGAAGCAACCAATCAACCAAATCCCCTTTTCTCTTCTCTGTGTCGGCTGCCAGGACTACTCTGTTGCAATGAGCTGACCTCTATTACCTATGCAGCAGGCCCAGTCTCCCCATGTTAGATTGTTTACTCCAGGTGGAATATGGATGAGGAGATGGAAATGAGGAAATTCCAGAGTGCAGGCCTTTGACACAGACGAAGGACTAATGGATAGAACAGGGTGTTAAGGGGTATGTCAAACAGGTGAAGGACTTGAATACAGCAACTTTGTGGTGTGATGCGGAAGGAAATATAACTGCCATTTTTGTACGTTCTGATCTTAAGCATGAAAGATGTTTTAAACTTGGAGTCCATAGTTTGATAAGATGTGATTATAAGTGCAAACGTACACCAATAAACTACAATTCAAATAGGGATGCACTGATCCGATATTGGCATCAATATCGGCATTGATAATGAAAATTTTGCCGGATATCAGCTTCTTAATATCAGTTCAGTAGATATCCTAGTTGGACATATAAATTGATGTAATAAGAGTATTTACTGGTCGTAGTCAGTCCAAAAAGACTCATTATGTTTGAACTTTTTATTTTCACAAAGCTGTTGTTACTTGTTGGAATAATCGTAGCTCCATAACATGTTTGGATCAGTGCTGTCTTATTAGGGACCGAGCCCGAAGGGGGACGAAGGTCCCTATTGTTGTTGCTTTGTTTCCGTATTATTATTCTTGTTCATACACGCTGGGGCAATTTTGAGCATGTTCCCATGCTTCAAAACAAACGAAACTTTGCACGGGCATCACAAAGTGCTGCCAGTACGACCACACAAAGTCTCGTCCCTGGGGGACCTGGGGGTCCCTGGGAGACCCCCCACTGGGGGACCCCCAGTGGGGGGTCTCCTAGACCGTACCTCAGATGGGCATAAATTTTGGTAAGCATAATCTTAAGACGTTGGAGATGTTAAATTGCGAAGGATTTTCAAATAGGCGGTAATATGACGATACGGCGGCTCGATAAAGTTAGGTATGGAATTTGAAACACTTCTCCTACACCGTACCTCAGATAGGCTTAAATTTTGGTGAACATAATCTTAAGACGTTGGAGATGTTAAATTGCGAAGGATTTTCAAATAGGCGGTAATATGACAATACGGCGGATCGATAAAGTTAGGTATTTATTGAATGGGAGTGATGAGTTATGAATGGGAGGTATTTGTTGCTAGGCAACGCCCTGATCAAAGGTCTTTGATCTTTGTACCTTTGATCTGATATAGCTGCAAGCAGCAATGTGGGGACAAGCATCGAAGGTTCATGTAGGCCTCAGCATGTAGGCCACATGCAGGGTCTGACAGGGTCTAACAGAGTCTGACAGGGTCTGACAGGGTCTGACAGGGTCTGTTCTGACAGGGTATCTACAATGTCATGGCCACGCCCAACAGGAAGTGAGATAATTGTGCCAGGCACACGAAATTTGGTATGGCTGTGCGTCTCAGTAAGACGAACAAACGCAGGTGCGAGGTCCCGACCAACGCCGCTTGCGGCTTTAATTTTATATTAAGTTTTAAAAATCTAAATGCTCTTTTCATTCTCTTCACAGATATCTGCTGATATAGGGTATTGGTAGATAATTGAAGATGTAGTATCGAAATCAATATCAGAACTAGGGATGTCAACAATTAATCGACTTACGATTAATTTGTCGATCAAGACGTTGGTCGATTAAAATGCATTAATTGTAACTAATCGCTAGAGGAGAGGGCGCTACTCTGGAATGTGAACATGAGATGCAAACCCACTCGCGAGAAGGACCATAGCGTTACATCCGCGGCCAGATCTAGAAGCAGTGCAAAATGTTCTCCTGCCCACTCAATGTTTGCGGCTTGGTTCGCTCCGCGTCCCGATGTCTGCGTGAACACGTGCGCGGCGCTCTGCACGGTGCTCCTCCGCTCCAGGCCGTGTAGCATTCTAACATGATAGGCCAGACGTGCAATATCCTCCTTTTCATGTTGATGCTTGTGTGTTACTATTATCATTATTACTATTTTCCATTATTATTATTATTACGTATTGCTCTGCGTCAAGCCGCATGTACCAAGCGCGAGTTTCGTTTTTACAAAAGCGTCCTCAATTTATTTTCAATAAAGAATGTATTTTGTTATTCAGCATCAATACATTTGTCTGCTTTTTACTAAGGCGAGTAAATTTCTCCTGTGTGAGATCAATAAAGGCTTATCTTATCTTATACTATAGCTTATATTCTTAAAGACCCTATTGAAACACTCAAATTCAGGTGAAAAACGCCGCTTATCAATTAATCGTAAGTCGTTCGATAAGGTCAATCAACTATAGATTAATGAATTAATCGATCATTTGCATCCCTAATCAGAACTGAAAAAGCTGGATTGTACACCTCCAATTTCAAATTCAAAATGTAAGAAGGGAAAGAGTTTTCATTCCCCTTTTTAAATGTACTACTGAACATACACTGTAAGAGAGATGAGCACTTAGAAGACAGCCATGTAGTTTTGTTGTGGTAGACATGTATGAGAAACCTACTTTTCAATTTCGCTGTTTTTACAAGTTCGTGGGACATTTGAGGCAGAAGAGGAGGAAGAGGGGGTATTGGCGTCTGTCTTGCTGCTTTCCCCGTTACTCGTTGAAGGCATTTCTACACATAAAACAACTCAAGTATTAGGAGGAGTCAACGAAAATTGTGCTATAATAAATGAATGCAGGAAACCTTACCGTCACTAGCCCATTTTGAAAACTCTGGAGTTATTCTATTAGAAGGCACCCCACCACTAGAAAAAAAAACAAGTCTTAAAATAGTCTTACAATAATTAGCAATTCTCCTCATTGAACCAGTGAGGTCGCATACTTGAGTACTGCTCCACGTAGCGCCTCTCGTTCCCGGGCCTCTCCCTGGTCCTCGCCTGCCCCGGAGCAGGGGATGATGTCAGCCTCTGTGTACTGAGCCTTGCCGTACTCCAAAGTGTCATCTCCATCTACGTCCAGGTCTGCGTCACTGTCCGCACCGCTCTCCTTGATACTGCAAGTCGCAAAACCTGTTCCTGTGGAGAGAAGATATCATATTGTTATTTTCAAAAAGTAACAAAGAAGTGAAATAATCATTGTACGAGTCACAGTAAATATAAACACAGAGGAATGAATAGGTTCGCATGTGAGTTTTAGTGCGTTACACTATCTTGTCACTTTATTAGTGTTATCTTTATGAAAAACAGATCATGCTCTTAATGCAGTGCAAATAGGTTTGATAGAAAGCCAAGCAAACAGCTAAAGAGTTACTATTCAAGACTTCAACTTTCTCACAATTTAGTTCTCCCAATAATGGATGACAATCGCTCAGACAAGCTTTGGGCTGAGACAGAATTCAGACTTCTGATTAAGACCAACGTTTTACCCGCCAATCTCCCAGCTCCTCGCACACACTATATCTATATGTGCCCGCGTTTGATTGGCATTTCTATAAACCCAGTGATGAACGCTCAGACAAACCCGGTAGCGCGCTCTGACTTCTCCCTTCAGCTCCACTTATCCGGCTGTGCACCCCGTCACTTACAGCCGTCTCCAAGGAGTTTGTTTGAAGCCGCCTGTCCCTGTGTCACTTAAGGCCGTGTCTCCCACTCCTTAAAGGTGCGTGTCTGTCTTCTTGTCACTTAAACCACATCTTTCCTACAGCTCCAGACCAGGGCCGTGCCTGTGTGTGCATGCGTGTGACACTTAAAGGTGAATGAGTGCGTGTCGGCTGGTGACAGGGCCTGACAGCAGTCTTATTTACACCTATCCCAATTGCTACGGCTCTCCACTGGACTAGAGAAGAGTGGGAGTGGGGCCACGCAGGAGCTGGGCAGCGCTGACAGCTATCTGCTTCTACCCCCTGTCCAAGTGTGTGTCTGAAACTTCAACTTCCCTCAACAGTACGTTTACTACAGTATCTGCACTGAAAATGTACTACATTTCAGAATGAACAGGCAAGAAAGTTTGCATTAAAATTTAAAAAATACTGATAATTTCAAATGCAAATGTCAATGTTGGAGATGGTCTGATCCGGCTGTCTAGGCATACAGTAGGACAAGTTAGAAATAATTAAGACAATGTAGAGAAAATTAACAAAAAAGTTAATTTCATCAGTTCAATTCAAGTTAATAAGTCTGCAGAAAATATCTTTGCACTTTTGAGTAGTTTGATCTGGACAGGAGTGGAGTACCAAAATCAACTTTCCATTACCCTTTTTTTCACTCACAACAGCTAGGACAGTTTCTCCTTGTGGGATTTCAAACATCTGTCTCTACTCCAGCTTCTGTTATCCATTTCACTCTTTTCACTCTCTCATTCTCAGAGAGTATGTGATAAAAAACAGCACCTATGCAAAGCCCTTTTACAACAGGCCTGTGTTTTTTAGTGATCGAATAAAAAAGAGCTTTTAACTTTTATATGCTCTCGACAGCTGAACAAAACATATGGAAACTAGCATGCTTCAATCCGTTAAGAGGAATATAGCTTTTAACGAACTGTTAATTTTTATACTTTCAGTGCAGAGTGACTAACTTTTCCACTTATTTATATTTATTTGTAATTATTCTAACTATTCTTATTAATTATTCTACGGGTGTTTTAATTCCACAAATACACTTTGAAATATAAAGCATGTAAGCTGGGTCTTCTATATATAGATCTGACCAGGTTGTTTCCATGGAGATAGACATGTTTAATGTAATAACGAACCATCCACCAGAAAAGTAAATTAGTGTACGCTTAACTATTACTATTTGTATATATAATATTATGTATTTTCTTTTGTATTATGTATTTTCTTCCGCTTATCAGGCCCCAGATAAGCGGAAGAAAATGGATGGATGGATGGTTAAATTACAGTTTTTACCTCCATGTTAAGCACGTTTCTGTTAAGCTCTGCATACGTGTACGCCGATTGCCGAGCTCATGTGTGTTGCCGTGGTGCCTCTATCTGTCCCTCTAAGCAGTCTTGGCAGGCCAATCTAATCTGGCCAGGGAAAGGTCAGAGCCACTCCAAGTGCCTTTCACTCACATTATGCCACCCCCTCCTCTACTCTACCTCTTTGCCGCCGTAATGCGCAGTCTTTAAAATTATTACAACATTATTTTGGCATTTATGTTTTTAAATCCATTCTACCTACATTTTTGCTTATTTATGTGTATAAATTCCTAAAAAAAAACTTGATTGAAATGCGATTTGTCTACGCGATGTATTAAGATAAGCAGTAGGATCTAGGGATCAATACAGACACCTACACACAGTTATACAATGACATTTTGGCTCAGTATTTATCAATTCAGTTCCTCAAAAGCAATAGGACTTGAATGTGCCTCATCTGCATACCGTAAACATGTTCATGACAAATAGCCAAGTTCAGGTCTGAGAAAGCAGTCAACATCACTGAACTTACAAGCGCAAATTACAGCTTAGATCAACCAATTGAGCGACCTTGGTGACTTCCTGTTACCATAGCAATTATCAGGCTCGCTTAAAAAAGAAGAGGAAAGGTCAAAGGTCTCTACACTATCTTTGTGCCATTTACAGGTCAGTTGGGGAGTGCGAGATGAGGAGAGGGACACAGACACAAAGGCATGAGACAGCCATGTTTGAAGTGTGTTTACAAAGAGATTTCTGCTCAACTCAATCCCCCCTGAGACGCCTCCACCTGCAGTAATCCTCATCTTCAACTGTTCTGTCTCCAAGGGCAGCTGGATATCAAGTCTATAGATTTGCCCAGCAGTCTGCCTATGGCTCTTGACAACACAACTAAAGAAAAAATATTCATGCATTTGTGTATAGTCTGATTTACTACAACTTTAATAATGAAATTGAAAAAGTCTACATGAAAAGATCTAGTGAAAAAGTAAATCCCATGTTAAAATTCTTCTATAGGTCCAAGAAGACAAGAAGTTGAGCTTAAAGTCTAGTTTCACTTGACAGAGCAGACGAAGAGACAGTCTGCTTGAGAGATAAAGCAGTCTGCGGCTGTGTTATTATGTTCTTTGAAGCGGGCTAAGCTGCTGCGAGACACAGGGAAGTGTCCTCAGACAGAGTTGAATCATAAACTGATCTTGTTCGATTTTGCTGCCTGGCCCCTCCCCTCTCCACTGGCCCTTAAGAGGCTTGTTCTCTGCCTTTCTTCTGAGCGCTCTCAAAGGGGGAGACGGATGGTGGCACTTCACAGAGGGATCTCTCCAGCTGAGGAGACCCCCCCATGCTACATCTATCTGTCTTGCTGCCCACCCATCCAAAGCCTCCAGGATTCAAGTGCATCTGTGAGACACCAAGAGATTTCAACGCCAAATCCACCTTCAGAGCCCAGAGATGTGCGTGCACATGTGTGTGTGTGGTGCTGCAGACCTCGCATGTGTCTGTTTCATGTGGGTCTCTCCAGGCCACCTCCGTGTGAGTCACATCACAAAAAGCCCCATTAGTGCACAGCAGAAGGGTCCAGTGTCTCCTCCTTTAACAATGCTAAGCATGTGGACAGGTGACAAAAGCACCTCCACCCCAAAGCTGGGCCTGGTAAAGCTGAGATTTCAACATTGATTTGCCTTGTCTCCTCTCTGTCTCAGGCTGAGGGATGGAGGGGGGGTCAGGTGGAGCACAGCAGGGCTCTGTATAACAATGTGTTTAACTAAAAGGAATAATCCATCGCCAGAGGAAAGAGTGATCAAAGACAATCTGCGCAGCTTTCATTTTTACTTTTAAACCTTCAGCGGTATTAATCAAGAGTTATAAATGTAAGCTGCCGTTCAGAGACAATGCTAAAACATTTCTTCATATTCTTTTCAGTTTTAAAGAAATGACTGAACATATATTGTAGTAAAAAGTTAATGTGGACACTACAACAGAAAATCGTTGTAGATGTCTGACAGTGACTGAGTTTACAGGAGGGCTGTACTGTGCTGTGTCAGACGTGGCTCTGCTCTCCGGTGACCAGCTCTCCATCCAGTTCTATAATTGCATTTCTGGGCACACATACAAGCACAGAGTGGTGACCAGTGGGTCAATTGCCCAGCTAAATGTGTTTTCCTTCCCTGTGCAAAGAGGGCTGAGGAGGGCCGAGTCAAAGCTGAGCTGGCCTGCCTGACCCACCCACCAGACCACTGGCACAATTAGGCTCCCTAGACACATTCACAAACTGTAGATCAGGGCAAACATGTATGCAGAGGGCAGAAATAAAGGACAGATGGGTGCACAAAGACCAAGGAGGTAATTGAGCCTGTGAAGATTTAAAGTTAAGATTGACCCTTATATCATATGATATATCATACGTGGTCATTAAAAATAGGATTAAAAGAAATGTTTACCTCTGAAACCTCCTTCCAATAAAGCTGTAGCTCTGATCCTTTTCTGTCCTGCCCACTCGTATTCTTCAAAGCCTCTGCCGTTTTCACCGTCCATGTCAACGGAGTCATCATCTAATGCACCCTCACGCTGAGAAAGAGCCACATTTCACAATAAATACAGGCAAAAACATAAAAACATAACATCACAAAAAACATTTCAGAAAAAAGTAGTTACTACATAATGTTGTTTTAGGTGTATCTACTACTTGAAAGGAGGAAAAGCATAATGATTATTAGTTGTAATGGTCAGATATTTGAAGTGCAGAAAGCCAAGAAAGTATCTAAAAACTGACAAGAGCCAGAAAGACGATGAATCCACAATATACGGATTGACTCGTTTACGTCAGCATGTACACTGAGGCATTGTGTTTTATTATTGCTAAATTATTTCACGTACATCTCATATAATGTGGATACATAGCCTGGATTTGGTGGAAAAGTCACTATAGAATCTTAAAGAGGAGAAAAAGGAGAAAGCAATGAGCTGGTCTACAAGAGGGAGAACTGAAGAACTGTCCGGGGGGTCCAGGCCCAGTAAGTACTACCTGGATGAGGCATTGTTCCACATGTCTACTCATCTCCTCCTCGCTCCCAGTCAAAGGGGCACTGCAGAGAGGACATACCTGGCCCCCATCCTCCGGCTTCCTCCTCTTCATTTTGCCTATACGAGCTGACACAGAAAAAAATGTCATATTAAAACTAATATTTACAATGTTTTCAGATACTACAGTCATGAAAACTCTCTCCTTTCCTGTAAGTCAAAAAAGTTTGTCCAAGTCCAAGTCTGCCCTTAAAATGCCACTCCATTTATACAGACACCTAGTTTTACAAAGCAAAATGCAGGTCGGAACGTTAGAAATGCAAGAATGAAAATGGCAAAAAGAAAGCTACTCAGGATAGGTCGGTATATCCTCCCACCTAGACAAATAATATAACCATTACATGTAATTAATTACCGAGTCACAATCTAACATCAGTGTAAACTCTACACTCTGTGAAGTCCACATTGATTTAGGGTAACAGTTTTACCCTAGATAAATTGTGACTTCTATAATTCTTACGGTTCTTACTAACACAATAATAATACTAATCAATTTCCCTTGTGGATCAATAAAGTTTGTCCAAGTCTACCAGTTGAACATTATGTAAACACTAAACCTATGCATTTTGCCAAGGCCTTTGAGAACAAATTTATTCAAAATAAAGTTAGCAATGCAGTAAGTGATTCACTATTGCTGCATGAAATTTTGTGCATCAAATAGTGCACAAAATGACCATCCTAATCAATCGATAGACGTGTATACATACCATTCAATCTCGTTTGTCTGTTTGCCCGAACCCGTAAAAACGTCTGCAAAACAAGTAAAGAAAAAACAGGAAATAAGCATGGGATAATCCTGAGTCATTATAATCTGGTAACAAGGGCAAAAATCACTTTTTTGTTAAGAGATTACATTGGATTGTGCTCTGTAAACCACTGGACGTACTTCTCTCGTCTTCTGCACCTCCTCCATGTCTGCTAGCTTTCATTCACAGCCGCATTTACAGCGGCTCTTCAAGCTCTTTGCGCCAAATTAATCCAATGCTTGCGCAGATATTATAGAGAAAAACAAAAGAGTGCGGCACTGAGACTATAACTGGATGGGAAAGGATTGAAAGCAGCACTCAGCTGCGCTAACAGGAATCATAAAGTACGCCATATTGCCTTGTTTTGGTCATGTGACCCAAGGCAACCGGAAATGTACAAAACCCGCACGTGTATGTCGCGGTTTCGCCACTAGGGGGAAGCACCGCGTTTTAGGAGCTGCTTCATAGTTTCACATAAAAACCTCTTATTTCCTTCACAAGTTAAGACTGTGTACATTGTAGAACCTTAAATGTGTTTAGAGTACTCACGTATTTATTATATCTGTATTTCTTCCTATAATTTTATATCTTGGATACATTTATGTAAGTCTGATTAATTCCCTGTATTATCCTCCTGAGACCCGGCCTATTTCTGTTATGTCCTTTATAGTGGACATTAAGTTAACTGTCTTTTATGTGTTTTGAGATAGACTCTAGTTTGTGTCTGCACTATGATTAAAAAATACATAAATAAATAAACAAATAAATAAGAAATTAAAAGGGAGTCTAAAAACGTTTTGAGGCGACTGTAGAAGCTTGTCAGAGATGTTGGCCAGAAAAGAAAAAACTTCACATGGATTTAACATCCCAGAGTCCATTACAGAGGACATGTTATAAAATTATGAATAAACAAAATGTAAACGCTATGGTGTTCATTTACCTCCAAATAGAAAATCACACACACAAAAAAATAAATATAAAAAAATTGAAATAAACTTTTTTTTCTTCAGATCCCAGGAGGTTATACCATCTACTACTTTAAATTATTCAAATGAAAAAAAAAACCATGATACAAGTTTTGTTTTTCCTAATACTTCTAATTATTATTTATGTCCAAACAGTTACTCTTACTGTTTTACTCTTTCTTTAAATTTCTTGCATATCTGCCTACTTTGTACTTCAACGTGAATAATATTATTTAGAAGAATTTGAAGGAAAAAATATTTAATCTTATTTACTAAAAATGCAGGGTATAGTATGTTACGTTGCTGACTGAAGCACACCACTTCGCACAAGTCTTCATGCTATTGTCTCAAAAAAAAAAAAAATGCAGTTTTGAAGAGATGAGAAAATAAAAGTCCCTAAGACACACTGGCAAAGACATAAAAGGTGCATGTTGGCATTCATGCTTCATTTGGAGTGTGGTAAAAAAGAGTGACCATTGACTTTATCATTTGTAAAATATAAGGTGGTTTCAGCAGTTTCACTTAATGAGAAAAAGTGCTTTATTGCTCTAAGGCTTTTATGAGCTCTGTCATCTCCAACGTATGGATGTAATGTCTGCATGGACTTAATAGTTCTAATTTTATGGTGCAAGGGGGGAAACCCACTTAACCCGGCAATACATCACAGTCCCAAGAATTACTCCAACAAACTTTGATGAATATAAGACATAAAAGCTTCAGGAATTGGCCATTTGGTCAAGTTAACAATATAGTCCTGCTGCACATTAATCATCACTAAAAACTCTCCAAAAATAAAGTCTGAGTATGTTTCAGATAACATACAACAAATACAATTCTGAATAAGCTGGGGCATGCAATGTTAAGGAATTTAATCACATCAAATCTTACAAAACTATAAACAACACAAAAATGCTGTAATGTTGTTATGGAAAAATTATATGGCCACAAGCATTTGGCAACTAATCCAATTTGCAATATTGCAGATTACTTCTCCATATACGCAGGATTTTTCACATACAGTTATGGTCTGAAAATCATTCCATCAATACTAATTCTCCATTTAATGTTTCCAATTAAACTTTATTAAATAATATTAATTTTTTATAGAGGTGAAATTAATATTTCCAGCTCTCTTGTATTGAGTTGTTTATTTCAAATTGTGATTAACTGCATTCTATGACTTATCTACACAAACCTATAGCCTATATGTTTCACTTTTTTTTTCTTTGCTTGAGATGTGAGTAAATGACCTGGTATCTGTCCGAGTGATGGGCGTCTTCAGAGGATAGCGGTGAGACCACGGGAGACTCGCCCTCGCGCTTGATGTGCACCGACAACAGCATCGACTGTGGAGAGAGGAGGAGGAGAGGGAAATAAAATGCTTTCTAAATGGAGATAAGCATGTTATATTATCACCTCCAGGCTGTGAGTACAATAGGAGCTGCATGTCTTTACTTGACAGCAGCATAATCAATAAACATGGACAAGGCCGGAGTAATGCTGCATGTTGGGAAATAAATCTTCTCTAGGCAACACGGATAGCATTCATTGTATTCCATTGAGGCTCTGGATTGGATAGTTTGTGTCTTAACCTACAAAAGTATGAGGCAGTGTTTTCAAAATGTCAAAATGATCCTTAATTCTGGGTAGTCTGAGGTGTGGCCGTTTATCCAGTTCTGTCCCTTCAGAAAGACTTGGTCATAGCTTTATTACACATATGATTAAGTCTAGGTACTTTTGACAAAAAATATCTCGATATCAGATACATGCAGCTATACATTTGACAGCATATTACAATTCAATACAGCTTGAAATTTGAAAATAAAACCATGTACATTTTTGTGGTATAGTCTCAATCTTCAGGGAAACCTCAGGAGAATTGGAGGCCGATGTGCTGCCACCAAAGCAGACAGCAACACGTCATTGCTGTTGACTGTAACCCGAGTGACTTTGTCTATAAAATCCCTTCCACTGATTAAAGGTAACGTTTATGGGATGTTAAGAGGAGTTAGGGAAGAATGAGTGAAGGAGGAAAATGGAGAGGGGACAGGAGGGTAAACATCTAAAAACAGCATTACATTCTGACATTATGGGGCACTGTCCTTAGTCTTAGACAAACTATATTCATCCACAAAGGAAATTATTTGGAGCTATAGTCCAGCTATAAATCACAGTAAATGTGGAATTACACCTCAAATTTGTTCAGGATTTCATTAATAGAAATGTAATAACACACTAACTAACTTCAGATCTTCTCTCGAGTTTATAAGCAAGTTTTAGTGGCATAAGAGTTTGTAATAGTAGGAATTGTAGTAGGCCTACCGATATTATTATATGTTGTAGTATTTGTCATATAAGGAACTGAGTAATATCAGTAGGATTAATAGTAGTTCTTCCATTGTGCGAATCTAAAACAAGATCAGATCTCAGTGTGCAAAGAACAATTATGGGACTTTTTCAAGAACAAAACTATTATAAGAAGACAGCAGAAATGATTCATAATGTTGTTTTATAAGGCTCAACCCTCTTTATATGCTTGTGTGTGCTTGTGCTGGCTCTTTTACGAGGCGGCTATGAAATATTTGTATTTACAGTCGGCTCCTATTAATCAAGTGGAAAGGGGCAGAGCAGAGGCTTAAGTGCTCGACAGCAGTAATCTAATAATAATATGTGACAAATGACCAGCCTCCATTGGTGCCACTGTAAATTGGATATTATGCATGGAGCTTATATGTCCAGCTGTAAATGTGTGTGTATGTGTGAGGATGGGTTTTTAGACTGGTTTAAAAAGGTCAGGAATCATTTACCTGCGGCATTATGGGAATATGCTCAAGTGTAATCACTGGAGTTTGACATTTAACTAGAGATTGTGAATAAAGATGTTGGAATGGTGTCCCTTTGGAGCAGCCAATCATCAGAATCATAAGGAGAAACAAAGGGAGCAGAGATTGCACTCCTTTGCCAAGGCTCTTGACTCAAACTATGAGGTCTTCTAGTTCAGGGGTAAATGCTTTTATTGGTGGTTCTTATTAGATTGTGAGAGGTTAGCCTAGGTGCTCTGGTTTCCCCTACCACTACAAACATTTAAGATCCCCTTGGACTTTAGGACTTGCCTGAAAATCTTGGACTATCCCTTTTAAATAAAAAAAAATATACAGATTTACTGTCAAAGTAGAAGAAAATTATAGTCATATTTTCATTAATCTTTTTAAAGCAACTAAACAAGATTGTTTTTTTGATTACACATTGTGTTAAAGGTCCTACATTACCCCAAAATTGACTCTTGTGAGCTTTAAGAAATGTTATGTTGTTCCCTCCTCAAAAACATACCCAGAGTTTTGTTTCATTCCCACATGTCTGAGAAATCCTTTATTATTAGTCTATCTCCAAAGCCCAAATTGCTCTGATCTGCATTGTGATGTCATGAAGAGGTAGTTTTCAAGTTAAAACCTTTTGCCATTTGTTCAGGAGATACTGGCAATTCCAGAGCTGAAATTACCCGAATGATTCTAGAGAAGGATTTTAAAACACAATAGAGGGCTTCCTGTTCTGACACATGACATCACAAGCACAGTTTTCAACCTAAATATGCAAGGTTATTTGTGTTAAAGCTCTGTGAACGAAATAAAACATAAATCCGGCTATGTTTTTGATGAGGAACATTATAACACAGATCAGAGAACAGTGTAATATTGGCCTTTTAATGACTGGGGCAATAACATAAACACTAATTAATTGCATATTTGCTAAGAGCACTCACTGCATGGCAACCGAAGCCACAATTGCCATTTGCAACTAAACCTTTACTAAATGTGTTTCCCAAAGCCCTCCACATACCTGACATTTTCTTTCCTAACCTCATCACCTGAGCATAACGTGGAGTGCTCAAATTGGTCCAAACAACACATGTGAGAGTGCACGGGGTTAATCCTGGGTCCAACAGGTGGCCATGTCTCAGAAGATGAAGGATATGATGACAACAGGCCTATGTGCTGCAGGTCAGAGCTCTCCTTTCTCTTTATCGCTCTGCTGCATACTAAACAACAGCGCTAACATGCACAGTCACGGGCACAGAGGAAGGTTGGGGATCACCCTTAACACCCCGCCATGTCTGTCTCCCATGGCATCAACACCACCCATGGAGCTACAAGTGCAGAGCTAAGCCTGGGTCAGAACCACAGGTAAGAGGAATAATAATTATCCTCTAGTGTGGAGAGTATTGATGACATTTAATTGCTACAATAACATTTTAAAATGCAAAAGTGTGTTCAAAAATAAATTATAAGTTAAAGAAATTAGAGAACTTTAAAGGGTGTGGAAGATGCTGTCGTGCCACTGCCTGATCGGGAACCTTCACATTATGGAAAAAGCACTTCAAGTTCAAGTAACATGTCAATATTAGATTGCATAGCTTCACACTATTTTTTGGTTTAAAGGTCCCATGGCATGAAATTTTCACTTTCTGAGGTTTTTGAACGTTAATGTGAGCTCCCCTACCCTGTTTAGCCCCCCCATGGCTAAAAGTTGCGAAATGTCTAAACTGAGCATTTGCGGTCCTTTTCTGCGTTACACAAAACCAGTGTTGAAACGGGCGAGTTTGGACAAGGCACCTTTTTGACGTCAGATCGGCAAATGCAGCTCCAGCCCCTCCCTCTGTCTCCGCTCAGCGTCCCTGTATATCCCGCCCATAGAGTTTGGACTGTGAATGCGCTACAATGCGAAATGCGTTTTTTTATTTGCCTGGAGGCACGTCCGAGTGTTTCTAGGCTCGCAAGTCCCTTACCCGACCCTCTGGACCTCTGAAATACCAGTGGTTTAATTTTATTTTCTGTGTAAATATGCTTTTTTTCATTGCAAAGTCTCTCATCTGTCTCTCACGGAAGTGAGCAGACAGAGCGGAGCCGAGCTGCGCTGAGCAGCGGGGGAAACCTGCCCCCCCGCTCCTTAGCCAATCTCTCTGTCCTTCTCATTTGCACTGAAGCAGCAACACTCAGAATAAAGCATTTTAGACACATATAGCCTCATGAAGACTGTCAGAGTCATATCTCATGCAGTGAGTGTTTGAAGAAGGATTCATTTACAGTATTAGGGAACCATTAAGGAGCCATATAAAAGCATCAAGAAGTACCATGTCATGGGATCTTTAAGGAATATTTTAATGCATTCAAAACTCTTTTAATTGGCTCAAACCAGTGCAGTGACTGTTGGCTTGTTGATGCTGGACACAGAAGACTGGTCTAGAGGAATGGCTATGAGATATGACATAACCCATATAGTGACAAACTGAAACATCCTTAGTGCAGTGAGGGCGGCTCTCATAGCTATATAATATTGTGTAATGTACGTATACACGAAAGAGAGTAGTCATACCTTGGGAGTTCCAGGTGTTAAAATGCCATCCTTGGGTGAAGGGTTCTTACTGCAAGGGAAGAAGAGAAAATCATTGGTTACATACATCATAATTACAATATGAAGTTGGTGAAGTGTCTTGCGAAAGTCTTTGGCACTGGAATATTGGAATATACCCGGCAACCTTTTTATTATAGGGAAACAATTAACACACACACACGCGCGCACATGCACACACACACGCGCGCACACACGCACACCCACACCCACACACACACACACACACACACACACACACACTTTCTGTGTTCATGAGGTTATCAGATACAGTTTCTGAATTTTGCACAAACACAGAGATACATTTCTTTGAGTTTTTTCCCAGTGTTGTGACAGGCCTGGCATTGACAAAGCATAGGACACGGTTGTCATCTCTCCTCTGACAGCCTGTTAGCACTCCACACGCCCCCGACACATGAGATATACACACCCAGGGCAGTAAAGCAACGAGAGGGAGAGTGGAGAGGGACAGACCACTCACCCAAATGTGCAAGGTCCCTAATCTGACAGCATGCGTGGGAGAGAAGGGATTTTTTTTTTTTTCAATGGCTGAACGAGTGGATCATAGGAATATGAAGCCATATTTATGTCACTTAGCTGAGAATAAAAAGGCACAGTAGGTACAAAATGTTTGAGATAATGGTCTTAAAACTGGACACTCTTCACTCTTCAGTTTTTCTACTTAATCGTGATACAGATAGATATAGATGGGTAGTCTTTTCATTTGTCAAAGCCAAGCACAGTGCAAATTTGTTCCTTATTCTTTTATTATTGCAGCACAGTTTTATTCATTGCAGTACAAGGAACTTCTGTCAAATCACCATACAAATAACCGCACAAAACACACAGAAAGTACTTTACATTATTATTTCTTTTTTATGTATTTATTTTATTATTGTGACCTGTATACAGTGTAGTAGACCTGTATCACAATAATTGATTAACCAAATAATACTGACATCAGTGGTTTACAAACCAGTACAGAATACAATACCATTATGCCATCCTATTTCTCACTATGCTTCCCACTTTGTATAGAACATAAATAGCACAAACACCTTTGTGTGTGTTTGTGTGTCTGCATCTAAAACATGTGGCCCCACCTTTCTCCAACAAAGAGAGTAAACATGGGTGACACAGTCAAGCTGCCGTGTAATGCAGGGGAATGTGCCAGTGCTCCTCTATGGGCTCCTATCTCTCCCCCTATTCCCTTTTATTCATTACCTGCCGCCCGAACTCAGGCATCAACAATAACAGGCGCCCCTACACCTGCTTGTTGACACTGTCAAGCAGAGACTAGAGAAAGAAGGAGGAGACACATAGGTTGCATGCCTGCCACGCTTGGGGAAAATTGCCAGAATGACAGAAGATGCTGATAGAGAGATGAAAGCAGTTTAAAAAAAAGTGGGGGAAAACTCTAGTAGGGAATGAAGACCAGTCGACATAAAGAAATTCAGATGCAAGAAAATGCGTCTCCCTGGTCTTGTCTGTTTCCATGAATTTTTGATGGTGCAGGTTATGAGGCAGGGTATTCCAGCCGCCTGCCACGTCAAAGTACAGAGCAGAGAGAGCAAAGTGAGACAAACATACAGAGAAACTGCATATGGGGAAGGGCCAGTTTAAATGTGTTGGGTTAATGAGGAAACTGTGTATATTCTTTTGTATGGGAATCATGAATGTCAGTTTTTAAAAAAAAAAAAAAAAAAATATATATATATATATATATATATATATATATATATATAAAAGCACCATTTTGGGTACAGTTGACCATTCACAGGTTAGAAAAAAAAAATATATATATATACTTCAATTTTGTATTTCTGCATAACTATTTTTGAGTGGAATACCCTTTCTCCTTTCCTTTATGTGACAGTGGCTGGTGAGCTATGCAGATGACTTTGGCCTCCCAGCCTCCAGAGGTGAACAGGGCCTGATAGATTTCCATTTGCTCAACAGTGTGTGTGATTTCCATGTCCATACACCCGCATCCATGCTCCATGAACAAGCACGCTGTAATCAAATCCACACAGTGACAACCGCTGACAGCAGAACAGAGGAGATAGGACTGTGCGAGGAGGGAGCGAGCAGGTATTTTTAGCACATAGTCTAGCACCAATGCACGTCTTCGTTTCCATATGCGCACCTCTTTCATACGGCCCGCGTTGGTCATCATTAAAGCCAGATTTAGTACAAATTGGACCAAATTCCCACTGTCACTTTCAATGATAGCCGCTCCCATGCAGAGCAGAGCGAGGGGAGGAGACAGAGTTGTGTGTGATATAAGGCTGCTACAAAGAAGAGTTCTTTCAAATCTTGCTCTCCGATGTTTGTGGATATATCTGTAGATTTGTGTATGTGTAGCTGTGGTTCAGGTTGGGATGTCTTTCTTTCTTGGAATAACCACATGTGTTTTGTGGGTTTGGGGTTTCAGAGCTCCACAAAGTCTGGAGCCAAGGGCAGACGTCTGACCTTTATTAATTATGGAGATCTAACCAACACCTTGCTGTGTTATTCAGTGATAGGGTGACCCCAGCTTTTATATATTCCATTCTTCTAGTGCCACAAAAGTATTTACAGTACTGTGGAATTACGGAACACATTTTTTCATAAATAGATACAGGGTATTATTGCTTTGTCTGAAATATACCACTGTGGCAATAGACTGATCTATCAATGCCATTCAGTTTCAGAAGCTTTTATTGCTAAAGAAATTAGATAAATAAGGAAACATGCATGGCACCGACATCTGCTTCTCTCCATGGGAATAGATACATTTAATGCCATTCTACGGAAAATCCCTGGTATGGAAAAGCATAATGGAGACAAACAGGTGGCAGATCCTCTACGAGAAAAGCTATATAGCACACCTACTACAAAGCTTTATAGTACACAGGAAAATGCTCACACAGTACACATAGGATGCAGGTCCCATGTGTAAACGCAGCTAAATGAGTTGTGATTTCCTCGTGGGGTGAGGCTGTCTATTGCCCTGCTCCTCTGGGTTAATGGCCACTATCGTAAAGCTGGGCGCTTGCTGGGCACTGGGTCAGAGCACAAACACGTCCACTCTGCTCTTATATGGAACAGTACACAAACACACACAGCCAGGCACGTGGACACGGTGAAATATGGATCCTAATGCTTGTGTCCCATCGTTAAAAGGGCTCTCCGCTGATTTATCCGTCATAAAACTGCCCGTGCCGCTAGCGTGAGGAGAAGAAGGGAGCTGCACTGAACTGGGGGTCAAAGGTCAGAATCCTAATCCCTGTAGGAAACATTTAGCATGACGTAGACAGCGTGCCTCTGCCTTTTATGCTGATTTATGGCGCCAAAAATCTTAAGCCACAAGCAAAATGTAAGACAGTGAAGTGACATACAGTGAATTAACGCTTCGCCTATGGCCCGTGTCTGTTTCTTTATGGGGCACTAATGTAAAGGATTTGCTTGTATTTCAAGTCATGCCGTGGACAGAACACTTGTGTGGTCTGTGTATACTGTAGGATGCACTAAACTTGCAGAAGTGGAAGCACGTCTAGGCCTACTGTCAAGTGAAAGTTATGATCCTCCTAGATACTCCTAGATAAAACTAAAGCTGTCTTTTTGATTTTGCCAAACACTAAGTCTAACTATGTTAAGTTCATGCTTAGTTCTCATGTTTGAGAATTTGATGTCATAATTTCATGTGAAGGGTAGGGGCCTATGTAACCCTATGGAAAATTCACTGTCTTTAAAGAATTTCCAAACTTAAGAACCACACAACTTTAACTGTATCATTATTTGGTAGGGACTGGGTCCACAAATTAGCCAAAAATAATTTACGTAATACAGTAGTTGTTCAACTGACAACAATCATGTCTTTCGGTTGAATAATGATGCAATTTTCTAAAGCTATTGCGAAAAGATGATTTCACTCTTGTACACTACTGACAAAGAAGACAATCAACTTTGTGACTGTTTTAGTTTCATGTGTAAAGGCCCAGTAATTACATATATTTACCATATCCTGCAAACTACTCTAAAACCTCTCACATTAAGATTTGGAGTCCAAGTGATTTTAACTGTTGCAGTGCTGTGGTTCATACCTGAGGCAGATGGCCGCTAGCCTCTCCATCTCCGTCTCCATGTGTTCCTGCAGCTCTCCTGGCCTCAGTAGTACCTGGCAGATTGGACAAACTGGAGCCTGGCTGTCATACAGGACCATCTTCTTTTTACCTACAACAACAACAAATAATAAAAATATTAGCATTAAAAAAAGCATAAAAATCGATCAATACATCTCAAAACATCTACATTTAGGACTTGACAGCGCAATATGTGTCTCCATTGTTGTTGTGTAATGTTTTCAGGTCAGTTCAGAAAGGGGAACGGGTCTGCTGGATGAGATAATGTAGAGCAGAGTGGACCAGCGCTTCATTGTCCTTGATCAGAGGGGCACAGCGTGAAACCCACCTGTGTGTGACTATGGAGTTCAATACACAACATCATGAAGTACTAAATATCCAACGTGACAAGTTTACTTCTTATTGTGTCTTGCGCAGCTAAAAATACTACCTACACAGTCATATTGCTAGAGAACATTTCCTGTATTTAGCCAAATCAAATAGGCTTTTTATAGTTTCAGGACAATAGTCAGGAAATCCTGTTTAGACTGCTTGTCACCGTAACAACAAAAGGAGCAGGTAATGGGGACCCCTTATCGCCGCATATGGCTCTCCAAACCCTGTTACAAATATGTGGTCAGGAAGATATCTTGGACAAACATTCCAGTAAAACAAATGCAAATAAATGTTATTGTGAAATGATTAGCAATGCATTTTCAGATATTTTAACTGAATAAATGAGACTCATTCATTCCGAGAGCAAGTCCCAACAGTATGAGCTTTTACCTTGTACAGTGGCCACTTCATCATAGGGATAAGACTGTTTATATGCTAACCACCTTCATTTTCACACACTAAGGTATGTCCCTCAGGCAAGAATATTCTAAATTTACAACAATACTTCTACAATAAAAACAATACATTACATATTTATGACTATAGGTGATCAATACCTTCATTCACTCACTGCAGCTGTCATATTGAGGCCAGTCTTCCCATGCAGTTCTGTCATCAAAAAGACCTAAGAGAATCCAAACACAGACTGTCCCTGCATTTCAGTGAAGCATGGACGCGCATACCACCATCTCATTCACCTCCTCACACCCTCACACTGCCGGCCACGGTAAGTGACTTTGAAAAATAGGTAATCGATTACTATCTGTGTGTCTGCCTCTTCTTCAGGCCCCATTCAATTTCTAATTTTAACCTCCATCTCTGTTCATGTCTTTGTTTCATCTTTGCTCATTTCTTTTTCATTATTTAGTTTTTCTACCTTTCCATCTTTTGCTTTTCTTTGTCTATTGTTGCTCTGTCTGCACATCTCACCTCCTCCCTGTGGCTTTTATTGCTGGCTTTGACAAGATAATTTGAGACATGCCAAAAAAGCCACCTTCCACCGGACAAAGAAAAGACCTGCACATTGTCAATGCCCTACACAAAACAGACATACATTTTCACTTTTTATACTGAACTCATTTAAATATCTGCATCTTCTTGGCTTGTTTGAGCCCAGTTTGGTCCTGTTGTAGTCCTGGTTTTGAATTAGGTCTAGTACCAATTTAGTTATGGGTTCTTACACTAGCTACAGGACTACATTCATACCATACTCCATATAACTGTACAACAACTCACCCTTATGTAATAGATAACTTTCTGTCATATCAATCACTGTTTCATCTTTGCACTGTTTTCTCCTTAAGTCCTCTTGTATACAGCTGAGAGATATATTTGTATTACTATATTTCTATTTTTAATATTTCGTTTGCATATATATTTATATAATTATGCCTTCTTTGACCCCAGTCTCTTGTTATTTTTGCTATTTTGTATTTTCTATTCCATTTATATTTTTACTCTTTGTTATTATTATAATACAGCTCTGGAAAAAAAAAAGAGACCACTGCATTTTTTTCTGAAATCAGCATCTCTACATGTATTACAGCCATTCCATTCCAACGTCTGTTGAATTCAACTTGAATTCCAACACAAACACAAAGCTGAGCTACTTCAGTTCTTGCACCAGGAGTGGAATAAAGTCACCCAAGAACAATGTGAAAGACTTGTGGAGAGCATGCCAAGACGCATGAAAGCTGTGATTAAAAATAAGGGTTATTGCACCAAATATTGATTTCTGAACTCTTCTTAAGTGTAAACATTAGTATTATGTTGTTTTCAAATGAATTTGATCTTGTTTCTTTGCATTGTTTGAGGTCTGAAAACATTGTATCTTTTTTGTTAATTTCACTATTTGTCATTTTCTGTAAATAAATGCTCTAAACATACAAACAATAATAATTTTATTTGGAATTTGGGGGAAATGTTGTCAGTAGTTTATAGACTCAAACAAAAGTATTCCTTTTGCCCAAACACATACTGTACCTATAAGCAGTAAAATCAGAAAAAAAAAATGTAAATTTTGCAGTGGTCTCTTATTTTTTTCCCCCAGAGCTGTATTTGTGTTACTATATTTCTATATTTCATTTTTTTCGTGTGCATATACATTTATATAATTATGCCTTATTTGACACCTGTCTCTTGTTATTTTTGCTATTTTGTATTTTTTATTTATTATTACAATTTATATTTTTGCTCTTTGTTATTATTATAATATACTGTGATGTGTGGGCTACTGTGTCCAACTCATTTCCCTTGTGGCTCAATAAAGTTAGTCTAAGTCTAAAAGTCTAAAACAATGCCCTCAAGATATTCTTTTAAAAGCCATTTATAATGTTTTTTATAGAATGAATTTATTTTTTTTAAATTCAGACTTATTTTGTTAAAACTTGCACTTACGAAACAACTAATTCTACCTGTTACTTACGTCCACAGGACTTTTTACCCTTTTCCACTAGTGTATAAACTTGTTGCTGTCCTTCTCCTCCATCCTCTCTCCTTGTGTCCCCTTTCTTTTTCCAGCCTCTATTTTTGCCTCTCTGTCAAACGCTCCCCGAGGGAAAGTGAGTGATCGCGAGCAGCACACGGACAGATAAATCCAGGCTGGGAAAGGGAAAAAAAAAAATGGTGGGATGGTGTGAGGAGAGAGGGGGGTGTTGATGTGATGTCGCACACTGGGCTTGTCAGCGCCTTAAAGATGATTAATGTAGAGCTAACTCTCACACACACACACACAGGAGCGTCCCACGTCACAGAGTGTTTAATCTTGGGTGGGGGCTCACTTGGGGGTACAGGGAGCCGGACAATAACAAGGAAATAGGCCTGACAGGACTTTTTAGTGCAGAGATTTCTCAGTGAGATACAAGGGGACTAAGGATGGATGCACGCAGAGACAGAGCAGGAGAGGAGAGAGGAAGAGATGTGGAGCATCCCTGACAGATGTGATGGAGGGCACGCTTGATTCGTCCTAATGTGCCAAGATGGATCGTCTCATCTCGCTTTCTCCAAGTCGACCGGTTTTCACAATTCTTTCATTTGTCTTATTTTTATTACACGCATTTCCTCAGTTCACCTCCAGTTAGCTTATACCCTTCATTGTTTTATCTTGTCGGTCTACAGTTGGTTCTTCTTTGTGTAATCGCTTTATCAAAACATTTCTATGCCACTAAATAAACAATGATCTTTCGATTTTTCAGGACACATTTTCTGTATATTATAGGTCCTTTGAAAACCCAAACAACACACAAATGTTAATCTTTAATATCACATTTAAGAACTTGTTTGATTAGGGACAGAAAGTGATGCAATATCCTACCTTACTATATTTAAAGGTCCACTGTGTAAACTTTTCTGGTGGATGGTCCGCCACTTGCTTATATCCACCAAATGTTATTGCTTTGCCTGGAATGTTTCACAGTATAATATTTAACTAACCTCTCTTGGAGGTGTTTTTTTGGGTGAAAACATCCTTGGTGTTGCTGTGCCCATGGAGATAGGCAGTTGTGTTTTGTTTAATTCACATATTTTTAACACACAAACCCTACATATTAGACTGAGTTATTTTCTCAAACAGAAAACACTCTGTTCCACCTTGTGATGTCATGTGGTAATACTAATAGGAAGTGCGCCACTGTGTTTTTAAACTCCATACACCTTCATTGGAATCATTTTGATAGTTTCAGCCCTGGAATTGCCAATCTCTACTGATCTAAAGGTAAAGGGTGCTGTTAATTTGAAAACTCAAAGTTCAAAAGTTCAAAGTCAGCTTTATTGTCAATTCTGCCATATGTGTTCAACATACAGTGAATCGAAATTTCGTTTCTCTCTGGCCAGGTAGTGCAAAAAGACAGTGTACAAAATACAATATGAAGACAAAACACAACAAAAACTATCTAAGACAGAGATCTAAGTTAAAACTAAAGTCTACGGTCTAAAATCTTAAAAGTGCAACATAATAAAACTACCACTTCATGACATCACAAGGTGAAACGGAGCATTTTGAGCTTTGAAGATGTTGACAGACTAATAATAAAGGATTACTCAAATGAGTGAATGAAATAAAAAACACAACTCCAGATATGTTTTTGATGAGGTAACAACATTCAAACATGTAAATTCAACTGTAAATTTTGTGTGATATAGGACCTTTAAAGCCTAAACACTTAAAAGTCTCTGTCCATTTCTCCTGACTGCTGCCCACACACTTCCATCAGCCTTTGCCTGTGAGTTGCTTTGGTCCTGGTGAAGTGAGAATCGATAGATGGGAGATAGCAGCAGCTCAGAGTCACACACTACAATGAGCGCAGGTAGAAAGGCCACCACCGGAGAGGACAGGGATTGTCAGCTCCACTCTGACTCTCAATTGGACCACAGATAAAATACATTTGGGGCATCCTCGTGGCTCATTGGGCAAAGAGGAAGGTCCAAATCCAATTTAATGACCAGTACCCTGTGTCATCCCGTCACTTTTATCTCCTTTGCCAGGGCTGGACTGAAACAAAACTCAAAGGTTTAACAGGCATGGTGAAGGACTCTTTTAGATGGATAAAGTCAAACAGGGCATCTGAGTAAGCAATGGTGAAAGTGATAAATCAATTCTAATTTATATTTTCCCAAGACAGGTCACTGGAGTTGTATTGTAAAGCAGAATCACTTCTTTGCAATTACAAAACATGAATACTAGTATTTTGGTCATTCATAACTACTATTTCGGGTAATGTACACCAGTGTATGTTTGGTGCCACTTCCAACCCTGAACAGTGATTGGGAAAGCATTGGGAATGGCATCTTACATATTAGTATATAACTGCTATACCACATAATACGCCTAATACTGTGAAATAAAGAAATTGCTATCTCCCTGACCTTCCCAACTGTAAATTGTTAGGGAATGGTCGTAGTAAGATCAAAAAGAATTGCCTGAATCCTTAAAATCTGCTGCAATAATCTGAATGAACTTGTAAATTATACACACAATCAGCTAATGAGTCGAGAGCATGTAAACTGCATTTAAACACAACTATAAGAGAGCCGGATTTACGAGTTGGCACAAACACAGCATGTCGCCGACTTCCCAAATGGAATTACAAAGTGTTCCCATGTCCAGACTGTTTTTGTGTCCTTGACCAGCTGTCTCTTGTGCACCAACAGACACAGAGGCCTCATGGATGTTTCTCAAATGAGTTTTTTGACATGCATCAAGTGTTTATGCTATTCTCTTTTCTCCTCCTCCTGTGCTCCTGCGTTCAGAGCAGGGGCCAGTTAGCGCTAACACCCGCCAACATCGGTAAACAAGGAAATCTCTCAGCCGCGGTCCCGCCGTGTAACCACATTACCGCTCCCGATAACCTCTTCAAATAATGTGCGATAAGGGGAATTTGATTTGATTCACAGCTAAAGGGAAAGAGGGCCACTTCTGCCTCCCTCTATTCCAGGGTTGTTTCTTTTTTGTATCCTCTCATCTGCACTGTAAAAAAAAAAAGATTGTATTATATGTTATTTTACAAATGAGAGTAACTAAATAAATAATAAATAAATATAAAACAAATACAATTTAATCAAACTGAATTTACATTGTATTGTCATTGAATAACTTGAATAAATTTGGGATAAATAACAAATAAATGGTAAGTTCTAAGTTGTAACATTATAATTATGTTCTCCTGATGCAACTTTTATCCAGGCTTGGAACCAGCACCAAACGTACAATGATTTGTGACTCTCTGACTGGTTTTAATATATATGCATTTGAATTCATTCTCATCCTACTTTTAACAGTGCAAAGGTTGGGCTACATCTCTCCAGTGCCCCCTTTTTGTCCCCCCTTCCAATAACACTGCCTTGCATCTGCAATCAAATAAATCCAGTGTCAGATTTCATTTTTGGAGAGCCCCTTTTTGTTGCCCCTGACCACCACAAGGTAAGGTGATGAAAGCATCATCTCCATAATAGCAAATATGAGACCCCAAAAACCAGGCGGCACATTACCTCAAATGAAATTGCGTGGTATAAGATATGTTTTTCCTTAAGTGAGCTGTGATTTAAGCAAGCCAGACACAAAGCTGATCACTACTTGTGTGCAAAACAGATGAGACTGCGCAGCTTATTCGGCGGGGCATCTGATGAAATGGAACAGGGGTCGTCTTCTGCGTTTGTGTGAACGTCTGCGCACGCTGCCCCCTACCTGACAGTGATGCATTGCGCTTTTAAATAGCACTCCTCCACGCCCCACTCTAAACTCATCACCGGGATCACCCTCCCACTCTCCGGGCGCTCCCTTGGGTTTGTTGTCACTTTTAGAAAAGCAAATGAAATGTCGACAGAGGGGAGAGGAGAGAGCACGCGGCGGGGCCATGAAGATGGGATGAGGGAGGGATGGAGAGGGGAAAGGTGGATGCTGGTGCAATAGTGCGGAGGTGTTTGTGGAACAGCCCTGGGATGTGGAATACTGCAGAATGGAAAATCAGACAGTAGATTTAACATGGGCAGCATATACGTATGGAGCTAAGGGACCTAAGGGTAACATGGTAGATAAATGAGATTGCAAGTTTAAGGTGCTTCCAAGGCCAGTCAACTTGAAAAACAGATATGTAAACATTCACTTGTTACAATACTGTATTAGTATTATTATCCATGAGTTTCAGAATCATGAGAAATTAGAACCATTGCCATTGTGATTAACAATTTAAAACAAAATATTACATCTTTTGGGAAAATGTTGTAAATAATAGAAAGTTATGCTGAAAAATGGCATAAAATCCTATATACAGCTTTGGAAAATGAAAATGCAAAATTATCAGTTTTTCTGATTTTACTACTTATAGGTATGTGTTTGGGCAAAAGGAACATTTTTGTGTGAGTCTATAAACTACTGACAACATTTCCCCCAAATTCCAAATAAAATCTTATCGTTTAGAGCATTTATTTGCAGAAAATGACAAATGGTCAAAATAACAAAAAAGATACATGTTTTCAGACCTCAAACAATCCAAAGAAACAAGATCAAATTCATTTTAAAACAACATAAGACTAATGTTTACACTTAAGAAGAGTTCAGAAATCAATATTTGGTGCAATAACCCTTATTTTTAATCACAGCTTTCATGCGTCTTGGCATGCTCTCCACAAGTCTTTCACATTGTTCTTGGGTGACTTTATTCCACTCCTGGTGCAAGAACTGAAGTAGCTCAGCTTTGTGTTTGTGTTGGAATTCAACAGACACTGGAATGGAATGGCTGTAATACATGTAGAGATGCTGATTTCAGTAAAAAATGCAGTGGTCTCTTATTTTTTTTCCAGAGCTGTATACTGTAATTCCAACTGATGAATCCAGGACATTCTGACAGACAGCAAAACAAGAATTACCCAGTCTGAGGTCAAGATACTTACTGACTGAGTATTTGTGTGATTTAGAGTCATAACATCAAAACAAATAATTGGTAATAATAAGTTTTACCAGTCAAAATGTCCAATTTCCATCTATTACTATGATATTTCGATCAAGTTAAAAGCAGCTTGCTTATGGACGTCAGAGGCAGTGGATGCATATTGGTGTTTTGGCCTGTAGCGTGAGGCTGCGCTGGTGTTCTCCGGGTCAGTGCCTGGTTAATGCCCCATTCATTTACTTCCAGTCTCTTCCCCTCTCCTTTCCTTCCACAAACACACACACACACACACACACACACTCATATATGCTCTGACACACACTGTGACAAGGTGATTGATTGAATAAACAGCTGTCAGTAGTCAGAGATAACCTCAGCAGCATCCGACTGCGGCCGGACGGTCCCCAGAGGGCGGCCCTGCCATTACAAGTGCTGACACACACACATGCGCACACACACACACACACTTACATATGCACAGACACACACACACACACACGCACACACACTTACATATGCACAGACACACACACACACACACGCACACGCACGCACGCACGCATACAAACGTCCCATCACACAAGCATTCATCACAGCCTGATCAAAACCACTGCAATTTAGTCCACTTAATTTTTCTAATCTGAAATTTTAGTGTTCAAAATCTCGTTTAAGGATACATACTCGAACTGTATATGAAATAAAATAGTGTAAAGAAGAAAAATGATGTCTTTAATAATTTCAAGTAGAAAAACATTTAAAATCATGCTTAATACATTTGATTATTGTATTTTTCTGTATAAAAATGTATTAAATATGGTGTCAAACTTTTTAATGTATAACTTCCACGTCATGTTGAAAACCCCCAGTTTAGTGCCTCATGACCCCGGTTTATTGCATTCTCTTGGTCATCTCCGTTAATTAAACTTGTTGAACTAAGCAACTTTGTGCTGACTCTTCCTCCTGTCTGAAGTGTGTGGGTGTGATGGCTGTCCACTGGATTCTCATCACCGGTGGGATAGAACTTGTCAGTGGAGTGGGCCAATGCATTTTGGATATCAGCAGCTTTAAATAGACCAAACCTTCACAGCCAAACAAACTTAACTTTTGTAGTTAGTGTTGTGAAACTGTATTTTTCATATTTCTGAATGTATAGGCTATTCATATTCATATGCTCGGGGCAAATGATTTCTTCCTGATTTTAAGGTCTTTGTGGGAATGTGTCCTTATTCAAAAGGTATAATATACTGATTCAAATTGCTTAATTGCTATGGTAATGGAGGACCATTAGGGTGAGGAGCTCGGTCACATGGGAGGAGCTTGGAGTAGAGCCGCTACTTCTCCACGTTTAGAGGAGCCAGCTGAGGTGGCTCGGGCATCTGTTCCGGATGCCTCCTGGTCGCCTCCCTCGGGAGGTGTTCCGGGCATGTCCCACCGGAAGGAGGCCCCGGGGAAGACCCAGGACCCGCTGGAGGGACTATGTCTCCCGGCTGGCCTGGGAACGCCTTGGGGTCCCCCCGGAGGAGCTGGAGGAAGTGTCCGGGGTGTGGGAAGTCTGGGAGTCCCTGCTTAGACTGTTGCCCCCGCGACCTGGCCCCGGCTAAGCGGAAGAAAATGGATGGATGGATGGATGGATGGATGGAGGACCGTTGTTATAGCTTGAAACCTCCCAAAGAATACATTGAGAGTCTTAATATACATCCTACAACTTTTGTCAGCCAGTTTTATTATTTCAACTGTATCATACTCAAACCAAACAAAGACGGGTGATTTTCAGTGATGATAGGAACTAAAAAAGAAAATAAAAAGCTGACTAAGTACATTTACGAATTTTATTACTCAAGTAAAAGTATCTACTGTAGTTACTCCCCCTCTTTTGTGCTGACATGCACTATACAAATCTCTACATTATCAACTTCCATTGGCCTTGCTGTGTGTCTGTGTGCCACTCTCATTATCCCTCCCCCTGATGCTTTCATATGGTCTAGCAGCTGAATTAATTACCAAAGCCAATTAACGCTAGATTGGCTGATGTTTTAACTAATTAGCTTTAATGAGGCTGCCGTGGCTGCCTGCTCTGTGCTAATTGAATCCTAACAGCTGAGGAGGCAGTGGAATCGTGGGATGGATGGTTGGACGTGCTATTGGTAATATTTAGAGCGTATCCAGAAACACCCATACTGTTATATTTTAGTGATACTATCCTTGACTTTTGATACAAGACATTATCTATACAGGCTTAAAATGATTTTACATTAAAGACTATCAACAAAGAATGTCAATGGTTCAAAGTTACACTGTAAATCTATATTGTTCCACTCCTCACTACAGTATAATATCCGATAACAATTTTCAGCCAAGCCACATGATAAATCTGCAATATTCGTTGTGACGAAACGTGTCTGGCAGAGAAAAGCAGAAGATTAAAATCTTAGAAGAATGTCACGGTGTCCTCTTAGTCCGGGATAAACCTGATCTTCATTTTAAACCACATTTTGTGAGCGCAAAATCAAAAGAAGGAGTAGCATATTGTGATATAAGAGATTCTCCACAGATAAACTTGCAGCAAAATGTCGCATCTAGAGAGCATGTATTACTATCACACATAATGATGGTTAATTTCCTTAATTCCATAATATCACTGGCAGCATAAAAGTGCATGCAACAGATATTAACTTTATACTGTCTAGAAAACCAAAATGAACTGACTGACTTTATTTTTTATTTTTCCTGTAGCTACAACTGCCCAGGGGCTAACAGACAAAAATCAAAACCAATCCAGGAATCACTGTTTCGCACTCCACATTCATACATACACAAAGTTGGTGAAGTGTCTGGCCCAAGGACACAACAAAACTATGCCCACTTGGAAGTTTATGACGTATTTGGGTAGTATTTAATCTATGCTTTAGTATTTACAATGAGAAGAAAAATCATTGGACAGTGAGTTTGCCACAGTCCACTTGTCTGGATCTAATTTGGAGTGGATACAGAATATAGACTTTAAAACTCTTGACTTTCCCCATGTCCTCTCTCGTCTCCGCTACTGCTGCTGATGGAGAGACATGGGAGGCACAGATTGTTGGAGGTGGCTATAAAAATCTGCATTGCCATGTAAAAGGCTTAATGATTTGAAAGTTACAAGAGGAGAGAGCCTGCAGTTTGTCCCATTCATCAAGTCTAGCACTGCTTCGCCAAATGGTCAGCCTTCTCTATCCTGGACCCTCTGTCTGTCCTTCATCAGTATTATACCATATCATGTATTATTCACTTTTGACATGATTTCAACATATTTAACAAATGAAAAAAAACAACAACTTAATGTCCTGTATTAATGTCCTGTAGTAGTTTAGTATTAGTTAGATCTATGTGGACTCCAAACACAGCTAAGCACCTTTAACATAGGTTAACCCTCTGTTATTGATTTCCTATAGGTCCTATATTACCTAAAATAGACTCCTATGAGTTTTAAGCCATGTTATAATGCTGTTAGCTAATCAAAAACATACCTGGAGATGTGTTTTGCTTCATTCTCACATGTTTTAATAATCCTGCATTATTAGTCTGCCTACATCTCCAAAGAGGGGTTGGCGGTTCTAATCCCGCTCTTGACGGGTTGGCTGCGTGTGAGCCCAGCTCCCACAGACGAGTGCTGCCGTTGTTTCCTTGGGCAAGACACTTAACCCACCTCACCCCCAGTGTCTGTGGACAAGTACATCAAGGCCAATTGTGGGCCGTCCTCCCGTGGACCCAGCACCCGCGGGAGGATTCATGGGGGCTGGTGCATTGTGTTGTGGGCAGCTGATCTGCTTGGACTGCTGCACCCGCGACCCAGAAATGGAAAAGCGGAAGAAGATGGATGGATGGACATCTCCAAAGCTCATGAAGCATTCGTTTTCATGTTAACAGCTAACTTTTGCCAATTTTTATAATAGAAACTGGCAATGGGTTACCTGGCCAGCTCCTCCGGTTAACAACGGACTCCGCGATTCTGATTCGTTCAAAGATGGTGACGTCAGTGCACCCGCCTTTGCCCGCAACGTCCCTTCCATTCAGCTGTAAAATTGGTCTTAAATGACCTAAAACACACCGATTCCTTAAAACCACAGCAGCTGACAGCTCTAGAGGCCTTTCTTTTCAAAAAAGATGTTTTTGCATTGCTTCCTACCGGCTTGGTTCACGTCGCTGTCCGTTAACTGTTCTCTGATTGGTTCACTTAGCTGTCTGTCTAAGCGCAACAGCAGCGCATTCTGGACCAAGCGTTACCAGACTCGCCACTGGTACAGCGATGAGTCATGGATTCTTCCAGGCAAGGCAATGGGATGAAATCATCCAAATGATTGTAGCAAAGGTTATGGAGTTTAAAAACACAATGCAGCACTTCCTGTGTTACCATATGCCATCCCAACTTGGAATAAAAGTGTTTTTCCATTTGAGAAAAGAACTCTAAATATGCAGGTTGTGTGTTACACATGTGTGAATGAAACACAACACAACTCCAGGTATGTTTGCGATGAGGAAACAACAAACAAACATCAGAAAATAGTGTGATATTATTTAAGTCTGTGTACCATTTTCTCTCGTTTCAAACACCAATGCAAGGGATAAGGCTAATTTGTCTTCTATCAAATCATGTATTTCATCCAAACTGGCACCAACAACAGACAATGTAAATCAGATAAACATGTTCAATTTCATATTATGAAATTGAACAGTCATTCCAATGTGCCCATTCAAGTCTAAAACCTTTTGAGTCTTTTGTGGTGCTGTTTAGATGTGTGTGTTGTCAGCCAGTGAGAAGGGCATATTTCCTCTGGCTGAATCCTGGCTCTAAATGATGGATTGATATCTCTCCTACTGTGGATTATATGTGCATAAGTGTGTGTCTGTGCCTGTGTGTGTGCGTGTGTGTCACTGGCCTCTCTGCCTCTCCTCTCAGCCCCTTATCAGCTCTTGTCACAAACACAGGATCGGGGATAATCCTTCATACAAGAGGAGCAGCTTGGCCCGTCCTTCCATCTATCTAGCTGTCTGTCGAGCTGTCTGCTATATTACCCCTCTTGGTTGGAGTGTCACCGGAATAGAAATCAAACACACACAGGCAAACTTTGAGAATGACAGTATAATCGCTCTTGGCAAGGCTTGGACGGCCATTATACAAGTTAGATGAGTAGAAAAGTTGGGCTATTTTGATCAGATGTGTGAAGTTTGTTTTGGGATTGATGGGAATGGGAATACTGTAAAAGATTATTACAACCTGGTAATGAAAATGTTAGTAAGGACTTAACTTTGTAGTGGCATTTCAGTGGTTGACTGACTGGTTGACTCATCATGGTGGTGGGTTATGTGGACTAAATTCCAGGAATTAGACCTTTCCTCTGGCACCAAAATACAGGAGTTTCCTTAAAATACTTTTATAGTCACCAGGACACATTCATTTACTATATATAGAATAAATAATTGATGTGAGCAAAACAGATTGGAGAGAGACCTGCAAAAATAAACCTTGGAAATAAATATACATTTTACTAGCGAAAAAAAAAGAAAGATAGCTTACTAGTTATAAGGTTTTTACCCAACCAGAATTCTTGATTTTTTAGATTGCTTAGAGTTAGAAGCACTAAATCATACTTGAGAAAAAGTACTTTAATCTTCATACCCTGGGCATCAAGAACACAGTTTACCTTTAAAATAAATGATGGCCATAGCAGCTCATTGCGTTTCACATCTATATTTGTGGACAATATTCCCTAGACACAGAAATGCAGCCATCTCTACTAAAACATGTATAGCTCGGTGCAAACACTTGATAAAGGCCTCTACAGATGTCTATCTCCTGGAGAGGGGCATTGCACTGGTCACACCTGAGGCTATCCCTGTATATATGTGTCTGTGTGATTGCATCATACAGTGGCAATTGAACATCATTGTGATCCTTATCAATGCTCTATCTCTGCTCTCAGTCTGTCCCCAGGCCTGCGCTCTGAGTGGTGGTCTCACAGTGGCCAATAGAGGGGGATGTTTCACTACTGTTACCCTTTAAAGAACTTGTCATTAAAAGTTCATGAGTTTCATTTATGAACATGTAGACCACATGATTTTGAGCAACTTCTAATTACATGTTTGAACTATAAATATGCAAATGATGAGTATAAGCAAGCCTGACTGAAGCTACTATTTTTATACTGAGACTTTTACTATTATTAAGGCATTGTATGTTAATAATTCCAGATATATAATATTTGTGAATAGTAGCAATATTGAGTTTACAAAATCCAGAGGAAAATTAACAAATGAATATATAATTGCATAAAATATTTACTGTGAAAGACAACAACGCCGACACCATTTTTAACGATTTAGCATTCAAATTTTAACGTTTTACCATTCAAATGATATTGAGATTTTGTTCTGAATTGTTAATTGCTATGGAAGCTGTAATTTCTTATCACTCTGAAACCCATGGATGGAAGACAAACATGAAAAACAAGAGGTGTTATAGTTAAGAGTAAAAGATAAAGTTAGAGTGCAAAATTCATTTGATATTCTACATTTGATTGCTTATATATTACTCATAGGTATTCTGAGACTCTAGTGCGGACAGCTCGGAGGGGTTTGGCAGTCCTGACACACACATAAGCCTGCGTTGGGTAAAGGAACAAGCCTGCCTCTTGGATCAATACAGAATTAAAGCTACTGAAATGGTTTCTCCTCACACATTAACCTCTCCTTTCATGTCTTTTTTCCTCTTTTCCCCCTCATCCCTCTTTTTCAGTTTCTCTCCGTGTCCGTCGCTGTGGCCCTAATAGTCGTTGCTACAGATGACAACAGTGTTTCAAACGACTTGAGTATAGGTTTTGGTGACAGACAGAAGACATAGCCATTTGCTAGAGTATTTGTGTGTACATGGGTTTTTTTTTTGTGAGAATGGAGAGGTTGCTTGGTGGGATGAAGGGGCAGTAATAGCCGACACACACACACACACACACGCACGCACGCACACACACACACACACACACACACACATACAGAGGTGACATGCACGCTGTCTTGGGACTCAAATCTCACAGCAATTTTCCGTGCGGATGATTGGCAGCCTGATGCGTATTCTTCCCTTACAAGACCCACTGATAACTCCGGCTATCCCTTTCCACGCCATCGCCCATCCATGCCTTCGCTTTTTTACTCCTTTTTAACACACTCTAACTCAGATACATACATATGAGGTCTACTGAAACCATCTATCCAAGTTAATAGAAGCTAGTTTATTGTCAAATGGAACTTAAACTGTGTACAATTCCTAGATGAAAAATGAAAAACAAAAACATGAATTTACTTACTAGTTGATTTTTTTTTAGGAGTATTCACTTACTACCACCAAATAGGAATAGCATTATCATTCGTATTAGTTACCTTACAGGTAACTGGGCTTGAACTAGTATATACTTTGTAGTTAGTGGGCAAAGCTTTCCATTAAGCTTCTGCCAAACTTTTTACTTTTTTGCTATATTTAGTGTTCTATATAGATTCATTAAAATGAAAATCTAGCTCTGTTAGTATTCAAATTGACCATTGAAAACAAAACATATCTTTTGAATAAGCAAAAGTCTGTATCACCTATACACAGGAGGCTGAAATCCAAAAATAAGTAATACTGTAATTATCAGTCTTTTTTACCAGCTGTATGTGACATAACAGACAGGATGCTGGACATTTAACCCTCATCAAATTGAAAAGATAGATTTGTATAGATTTGTTCCTGCTCTGGGCCTCGCTGGTTTTTCCTTGCTGCATGCGTTTGGTCCCTCCACGGGCCCGCTGTAGAGCCCCGCTACACTGAACACACACAGGGACATTTATCACAAGAGCGTCAGGGCTGAGTGCGAACCTTCAACAGGTCTCCCTATTCACCATAGCCACACTAAACATGTTGTATGTAAATAACCTCCCCCATGGCCCTCCTACACACACATATATACACAAACAGTGAGGGGTAGCACATGCTTGAGCCCACACATCCATTCCACGCACACTGAATCATCCCGACTGCTCCCAGTGCTGTATTTTGCAGTTGACTGGGGCCAATTCACAATAATTCAATACAGTTGAAAAATGAAACCCTGGTAAAGCGCTACAGCGATTTTACAGATCCCTGCTTATCCTCATAATTCATTATTTCCAAACTGTAACAACATTACATTTCATTTGTAATGCTTTGCCTGCCTCAGCCATTTGCCAATTGTTATATCTTATTGTTTTGTCTGTGCGCAGGGGAGAAAAGTGAGTTATAGGGGGAGAGATGGCGACAGGCGGAAGAGCGGGTGGCTGCTGTTGTTGCCTATTACCATTTTGTTGCTATGCTTTTCCATTCATTCTCCAGGCTCCAAGTGTCAATCGCAAAGACTGAGAACGTAATATAAGAAAAAGTCAAAATTCACTTTAGTGCAACCACTACCAAAACCAATCATCATAACCCTTGTCGTAACTGTCCACCAGAATCTTTGTGAAGCAGGGAAATACAAATATTTTCCATAATGGTAAGACATAACAATAACGAAACTTCAAATTTATCCTTAAAGTCTATTTTTACTGTTAAAGGGCCCATATTATGCTGATCAATGCTATAATGCTGTTTTTTCATTCACGTTTAACACATACATCTGACATATTTAGGCCGAGTTCTTCTCTCAATACGAAAACACTCCACCTTGTTCCACCTTGTGATGTCATGTGGTAATACAGGAAGTGTTCCATTGTGTTTTAAACTCCATACATCTTCACTAGAATCATTTGGATCATTTCAACTCTTAAATTGCCAATCTCTACTAAACTAAATGTAAAAGGTAGTTGTTAATTGAAAACAACAGCTTCATGGCATCACAAGTTGGAACATTTTGAGCTTTGGAGATATAGACAGACTAATAATAAATGGTTACTCAGACATGTGTGAATGAAAGCAAACTCAGTAAAATTATCATAGCAAGTACAGCACTTCCCCAACCCATTCACCACATTGCATTTCATTGTCAGATGAGGCTGGCTGTCCTCATTGTGGAGCAGATAATGTAGTGATTGTCTACAGAGAGACACACCATGACACAGGCGGACAGACCATTGTTCTAAGGTCCAATGGTACAGTGTGACCCACAGCTGGACCGGTGCAGGCCCGAGACTGGGACAGAACACCGGACGAGAGGCAGGGAGAGGTGCAGATAATAGAGGAGGCAATAGGCTGGTCTGAATGCAATACTTCAGACTACTACAGATTTCATACTGAGACCTTATGAGGGGGCTGTAAACTGGATATACACTGAACATGAGACAGATACACTTAAAACACCAATCTATAATGAAACTGTTAAAAAGAGTGAAAGCTGGATTCACCTGATGATAAAATAAATAAACTGCAGTATAAGTCTCAGAGTGAAAATACTGCTGACCTCTGCCAAGGCACTGGTTAAATAGTGGCCAGATCAGACTCAAGTTTTCTGGGCACTGTTGATGCATGTAGCCAAAGACAGAATAAGAAACTAAACTTTTTTTTTTTAATTTAGTTTTTGCTTAAAGATAACATATGTAACTTTTCTGGGGTGGAATGTCTGCCACTTTCTTGTCTCCATTGTTTTGTCTAGAATGTTTCACAGTATATATCTATCAAAACATCTATCTTGCATGTATTCAATTACAGGTGTTTTGTCCTGAACAAAAAGAAAGAAAAACATGATTTTCTGTCTGTGAGCGGGGTCACCTCTCCATAGATTTGATCTGTAAGTTGGCAAGATGGGAACACCTGTCTCCATAGAGATATACAGCTCTGGAAAAACCACTGCATTTTTTTCCTGAATTCATCATCTCTACATGTATTACAGCCATTCCATTCCAGTGTCTGTTGAATTGCAATACAAACACAAAGCTGAGCTACTTCAGTTCTTGCACCAGGAGTGGAATAAAGTCACCCAAGAACAATGTGAAAGACTTGTGGAGAGCATGCCAAGACACATGAAAGCTGTGATTAAAAATAAGGGTTATTGCTCCAAATATTGATTTCTGAACTCTGTAAACGACATTAGTATTATGTTGTTTTAAAATGAATTTGACCATTTGTCATTTTCTGCAAATAAATGCTCTAAATGATAATATTTTTATTTAGAATTTGGGGGAAATGTTGTCAATAGTTTATAGACTCAAACAAAAATGTTCCTTCTGCCCAAACACATACTTATAAGTAGTAAAATCAGAAAAACTGGTAATTTTGCAGTGGTCTCTTATTTTTTTTCCAGAGCTGTGTCACATTATGGAAAATTCCAAGCAAAACTTACTGAGACAAGCAGGTGGCTGATACTCCACCTGAGCAGTTACACATAGTGCACCTTTAAGACTACAATCCGGTTTACACTGACATAAGAATAACTCAAGAAATCTCAGCATGAAAAATACATTTTTCACTTGGAGAGAAAAACATCCCTCTGCTACAAAAGTGAAACAGTCATTTATCATGGAGGTAAAAACCTGCTTTGATGCCTCTCTCCCTTGCAACAACACTTGTACAGCTATCCCCCATTTATCACTGCTGCAGCCACCAGCCACTGGCCCTGCCCATGTTACTGTAACCTGTCACACTGCTGCCTAAACAAACTGCTCCTTGATATATGAGTGCTTCCACTGGTCATAAACTTATTCCCTTTTAACTAGCGGTGCTACCGGCTTGGCACGACCGGACATCACCTTTATGTGTATTTGTGTGTAAAAACGCCTGGTGAGGAATTAACCCCCAGAGTATAGCTTCATAACTCACTCCTCTTCTCCTAGTCTTCCCTTTCCTATCTTCCCTCCTCTATCCATCTCAACCCAATGCAGGGATTAGGCCTGTATCTATTACCCATTAGAGTGTGTATGCGTCTTTTACAATAAGAGGAAATGGCCCAGTGATCCAGAAAGAAGGATGGAGGGTCTTATACATCTTGCTGGTCGACAAGCGGTTTCCTGTTAGGGAATGAATGGGGAGCGGAAGAGTTAAGTGTGGTCATCTTTCTTGGGTTTCACTTTCTTCTAATTGAGTTCATCCACATAAGACAGCGGTGTGGAGACATATAACCATAGGGACAGTGCGGGAGTGGTGAGGAGATCAGCTGGGGTGTGTGGAAACAAGCTTGGCCCCACGAAGACACTGCCAAGTCAGCATTTTTCAGTATGGACGGTAATTCTGGCCATCTTCTTTCATGTAGCTTGTTTCTAACAGGGTCTTGCTCTGCTGTATAGAATGATACGTGCATTGATTTCTCATACAAGCCTCATGTCTCAACATTGTTCTGACACCATTCTAAGGAGAATCTTAAACATAAAAGTGTATAGCTCTGAACTTATTATCTCATCTATATTATGTTGTTTCTCAATTGATTTGCTGGTGTTGGTGGAAGCCTGATGCCTATTTTAAATCTCATATGATTAATATATTTGACTATAGTAAGTAGGATATGATGAATTGCTTATAAATTAACATAACTTTATGCCTCCCCTATACTGACATTATTGTCCATATATAGTCATTATTTCTTGTTCCATAAACTTGTCGGCCCTTCTCCCATAGTGCTTTGCTGTTTTATTGACTATATGTATTTATTGTCTCCAGTCAGTCTGGAGTCTATCCTCTGACGTGCTAATCAACCACAGCACGATTAACGATTAATTAATAACTCCTACATTATCAGAACACTGTACAAACAGGAGTCCCACTACACACGTAGCCACTACTGCTTTATTATTGCTTTTTCCAGCATTTTATGACTTTGGGAGGTTGGCACTCTCTTCTTATCAAGCAATAAATTAATTAGTGCCTTACACACCTCACTGGGGCAGATCATTTATTTATAACAAACAAGATTAGAGGAGCGAGGTGCAGCAGGTGGGAGTGGAGGCACAAGAGACATTGTTGGAGCTAGTCGGACATTAAAATGATCTTAAAAAGTTAACATTCTTTACACATTCCAATTCTCTAAAACAGGAACCTTAAGGAAGCTTAAAAAAGTAATGATAAAACTGAAAAAAAAAATTAAATGTTTGAAAACAAGCCAATGCAACACATTGCTTGAAACTGCCAATGGTGCTTCTATGTATATTACCTTGACATGATCCCACACTGAATGCCCTCCCTCTTGCTAACCTCCTCTGTTATCTAGTCGGGGACCAGGTGATACATGTAACTGGGTCTAGTATTATACAGCTGAGATTCCACTTTTATGTGAGAAAACTGCACACACATCCACCCACTCACACCTGAGCCTCCGCACTACAGGACTTTCAACTGTTGCTCATTTCCCTTACATATATACGCATACAGTTTAACAAGCTGGTGGTGCTGTTTAGGGAAAGAACAGCATGAAACAACACCTTAAGCTGACTTTTACTCAATAAGTAGGTCAATATGACATGCTATTGTAATGAAAATATAACTGTAAAGGGTGATTTTTGTAGGGTAAACAAGCAACACAAAAAATGGGTCACAAGTTGTGTACTGTATGTCCCAAGCTTGCATCAGTTCAGTGGGCCACAACAATTCACATTAATGAGTCAAATAAGTGATGTAACCTTTTTTACTGTATACTAATCACAGCCATATTCAGGCACATTATATTTATGGAGTTTCTAATGTTTCTAATTAGCATTACTAATACGGGCAGGCTGAAGTCATATTGAGTAGTTCACGGGGGTCTAGCACGAAAACATCATTATCAAAACATAAAAATAATTTGCGGTTGTAATGTAAGCCGGAACCTGCCCAGTGAGCCAAGACTGGATGCAACATGGGCAGAGTGGTTATACACAACAAATATCTTTGCTTGTTAGCAGAAGATGGCCATTTATATGAACTATTAGGAGAATGCGTAGTGCGTTTAGGGACCATGGGAGCCACGTTTAGGGCCTGTGTGTTGTTGATCATGGATAAACACACGTGGATAGGCTTATTTACAGAATGAAATGAATGCTGGATCTAACAGGATCAAGTGATTTGGTTGTTTGGGAGAGAGATGTTCTCAGCATTGACTGCATTTAAGCTCTTGAAGCAAACAGCCGTGAGCAAATTGTGTGATGCAAACAAAGTTAATTCTACTAAATGTGTGGAAGACAACATTAATACTGCTAAATATATCGCAAAAATATTGATATCACTAGAAAATGAATATACAACAACACAAAGCCCTTCACATGACTGTTCTTTGAAAGTATCTAAGATTTGATTTTCCTTATTAAGTTGTACTTTGGCCGTGCTTGGTCTTAGTATAGTCTCTGTTAACTTTGCATTTACAGTAACACAAAGGCTGAAACATATTTGAAATCTTGTTAGATTAAATGCAATATACAATACAGTTAGGAAAGACCTATCATCATTATAGCATAGTTATACATTATAATATATAAGGTAAATTGTTCTATGGAATGAGATGGCATAAGTTCCAGATTAATGCTTTCCTTTTTATAGTAAATTATAAAATATTTCCTCTTTTAATATGTTTTAAATGAAATATGTTTTACAGTGTCCTGGCATGTCTTGAGATAAAGTGACAGCAATGGGGTGATTTATAGTAGTGTGTTGTAATGAAAGGAAGAAGTTCGTCCTTACTGTTGTTAAAATCTGTCAGTTAAACCACACTAAATCACATGCAGTTTTTTTTTTTTTTCTTCTGATTCAACGGTTCTGCAGGTGCTAGTCTAGTACAGTGTATACTCACAGGAAGAAGTGGAGAGAAGTGGAAGCAGGATTGGCTAACATGAGAAAGAGAGAACGAGAGAGAAGGGAGGGACTGAGTGAGAGGGGGAAGAGAAAGAGAGAGGCCTGCGATATGAAAGTGTGAACATGTGTAAATCAGACAAACGTGAAACCACAGAGATCAGAGTCAGTTTCCATACAGGCCTTACTGGAACGTACACCACAAATGTCCGCTACTAAGCTCACTATTTTAGACTCAATTCCCAAGCCATGTATCTTACAATTATTCACCTTTTTGTGCTGATTAAAAGAGGTACTGTAATGGCAGTCATTTATTTCAGATAAATACATACATTACTTTTGAATTAACTTTTTAATTAATCATTTTACATATGCTTTGTGAAATATAGGCTATTGTCTTCTTGGCAAAACTAAAAAAGCATATACCTCTAACCAGGACCAAATCTTGGTCACTAATTACATTGTGAAAAAGATGTTCTGCGTACAAATGCATCTTGTTTATCTACAGACACTGTGCAAGTATCATATTTGTGTATATTTATGAATGGTCATACAGTATGTCACAATGTACAACAGATATGCATGGAACATCTCTGACCAAACTCCTCAGTAAACATACCGTATATTAACCAAGACTCTTACACTATAGTCTGGGGCATTTTTTAATCTTAAATCTATTTACCAAAAAATGTAAATACATTTGTGAGCTTAAATAAGTAATTGAAAACACTATGTAAACAATGCCATTACCCTCAGAATACAGACTGCTCATTACACCACAATACAGGTGCACTTAAAAATGCACGGCTCCCTGCATCCTCCAGCCTATCATTCCTATGTCAGTAAATGTGGCCTACTATAAATCTTGGCCTTTTAGTTGTCCTCCACTGGCTTTACCACGGCCATCAACATTAGAATGCAGCCACATACACACATGCACACAGGCAGGTGTCTTCTCTATAATAAGGCCATCACCATTAAAGCTGTCAGGGCTGGAGAGTGGAGTATTACCAGTGAGAAATTATACCTCTGACACAGTGTGACCCCCAAACGCACACAACAGCGCCCCCTATGTAACAACTAGTATCTGAACCATATTTGCATGCAGACCTCACAACAGAAAGGTGACTCTTCCCTGCTAAGTGTCATAGCATTGTATCATTTCCAACTGTGGGATGCAGACCGCAAACTGTTTAGCAGAGAAATGCATATTACTGCACAAAGGTAAGGTTGAGAGGTACAAGAAAATAATGGGGTGAAAAATGGAAGCAAGGGGGTGGGCCGATTTGGAAACCTCAAGACGCATTTGTCAGAAAAACTGTAATTTGAAGCTGAGAAGGACAGAGGATGGCACAGCTGACACGCCCCTTAGATAGAAGGAGTAAAGGGTTTGTCAAAGTCAAGAAAGTGAATAAGATAAAAGAGAACAGAAGACTGAGATGGTGGTTGGGTGAAATCATATTTTAAATATTTGATTTGCATGGTTAAACTGACTAAATACATATAAACAGAGGCTGTATATCAGCAAGGCAAGTTGTGAAGAAATTGTATCATAAACCAGATAAATTGTAAAAGATTAGATATTACTGTATATTTAAATAGGTAACCCATTTTGAAGGCTCATTGTGTAACTTTTCTGTTGGAAGGTCCGTCACCAAGTTGTCTCCATGGACAGTTTTGCCTTGATTATTCCACAGTTAATGGTCAGATCTACGGAGAGGCAAGCATGATACAGAAGAATTCTTGTTTTTTAAAGGGATATGCCACCCCCAAGGCAAATTTGGGCATCTCCCCACAGTCCAGAGACTAAAATAAGTGGTGGAAAGCGTTTTCCTGCTCACCCAGCCATTGTCCGAGTCTGTCGCCACTGACCGCCGCGGTATCTGGTGCTCCTCCGCCTTAGACTGGAGTCTAACGTCGCCAGAGAAAGATTTCGGCCAAAAGGAATTAATTTGCTCGATGCGTTTCCCAATTACTTTCTGTGTAGTGCGCATTCATATCGAGTGCAAATAAATGTGCAAATCAACACGGAGAGCTTGACTTGGTCATTTTGGGTGGGAACTATTTTCCAGTGCGTAAGAATACAGCCGTATCACGCAGCACGCTGCCAGGGGAATCCCAGTTACGCACCGGGAAGGGAGTTCCCCTGTTGCACAACGTGGTGCGTGATACGGCTGTATTCTTACGCACTGGAAAATAGTTCCCACCCAAAATGACCAAGGCAAGCTCTCCGTGTTGATTTGCACATTTATTTGCACTCGATATGAATGCGCACTACACACAAAGTAATTGGGAAACGCATCGAGCAAATTAATTCCTTTTGGCCGAAATCTTTCTCTGGCGACGTTAGACTCCAGTCTAAGGCGGAGGAGCACCAGATACCGCGGCGGTCAGTGGCGACAGACTCGGACAATGGCTGGGTGAGCAGGAAAACGCTTTCCACCACTTATTTTAGTCTCTGGACTGTGGGGAGATGCCCAAATTTGCCCTGGGGGTGGCATATCCCTTTAAAGCATTTTGAGCTATAAAACGCCTGTAATTGAACAAATGCAAGGGAGATATTTTTAATGTGGAACATACCAGGCAAAGAAATAGCATCTCCATGGTGAATAGCAGACCCTCCACCTTAGAAGTTACACAGTGCATCTTTAAGCAATGATTGGGGAAGTGAAATATTTTTCTTCTGTTGCTATTTACTTTTATAACAAAGTAACTATGCACTAACAAACTGTACACACTTTTACTGCTTTAGCTGCCTTCACTATCAAACAGAACAGGCAACTGGAAAAAAAAAAAAAAGCAGTTGAAAGCAGTTGAACCCGACAACTGCAATTGCTCATAACACACATTTTGCGCCTGCAGTGAGCGCTGACACATTTATCACATTAGTATTAGAGCCTTTCTATGTCACTGCGATCCTCACAGCTGGTGTTGACATGTGGACCCCCCCTAGAACCCCCCCAGCACGCCCCGGGCCATGGACAAATGTATGTGTGTGAAATCTTCTGTCATTTCCCCTACAGTCACACTTAAAAAAGACGTTTGCCGCTTGTCTAATCAAGACGTGCTTTGGGCAAGCAGGAAAACAGGATGAAAATAGTTGGAAGAGAAGAGGAAAAAGGAGAGAGCAGAGCAGAGGAGGGGTAGAGAGAGAGAGAGAGAGAGAGAGAGGGACAGACAGAGATTGGTGATGCCAGTTTCCATGTGACAAGTGGTGGACGTTATGAAGATGGACGGGCCACTGAGATGGGCCGCCTGACCTTTCCCAAAATGCCAGATGTCATTGTGCTTTTATGTCACTCGCCGCAAAACAATATGTCAGGGGCATAAAAAATCATTACGCTGCCTGAATGATGCTGTTATGGCACACTGCAAAAAAATAATGATTAGGACGACATTATTCCACACTTAACTAGGGCGAGGACAAGGGAGGGAGAGGGGATTTGAATTTACGATTTGTGGAGATTTCACGTGTAGCGCCACCACAGTGAACCATGGGGTTTTTACATGTAATATTATGACTTTTATGCTCTGGCGTGGGACTCTGGAGAAGTTTTAAAAGACCAGGGATGATTGTCAGAAGAAAGATGACTGTTCACAATGGAGCCGTACAACAGTAATGCATGTTGTAACTACATCGTTCACATCTATTAAAAGAGGGAGGGAGCGACAGAGAGAGAGAGAAAGAGGGAGAAAGAGAGAGAGAGAGACAGAGAGATGGAATTCGCTCTTGAGATTGAATGCTTTTTGGACTGACATTAGGATTTGTATTTGATCAACTTCAAATGTGTACACTTTTGAATGCATAAAACAGATGTGGTTTGCCTAGAATGTTCCACGGTGAGGCATTAAACTACTAAGCTATATCCATGGAGATGAAGAAGCAGGTGATGCCACCAGGCCAAATTGCAGATCAGATCTGTAGAGAGGCAAGCCTGCGCAGAGTAAGAATTAGTGTTCAAGGTATTTCTTTAGCAGTATAAACACCTGTAGTGGAATAAATGCAGGACAGACAAGATTAATGCCATATTGTGGAACATTTAAGGCAAAGCAATAACATCTCCTTGGATATGGAGGTAGCAGATCCCCCACCAACAAGGTTACATAGTGCACCTTTAAGATTAACTCCTTGATTTTTACTGATTTTTACCACCAAAGAAAACTCTACAAACAAGAAAAAGTCTATATCACTAAAGAAGGGCTGTTAAGTCCTTTTCCTCTGGTGAATCCTGTCTTAGCACAGCGCTGCCTTTATGTCCAATTGAACTATTGATCTGCAGGATTGCACTGTGTCTGACTTTGACATTTTCCCTGGTATTTCAGCTGGGAGATGTTCTTAGCTTCAGACATTTGACCTACATAACCCTGAACATGACTACACGCCCACACACTCAATACAGTACAGCCAGCCTATCCCACGCTACTGTCCCCGGCCTATCGCTCCCCATGTGTCGTCAGTTGTATTCGCTCCTGACATCAGCAGAATTGAGTTTGAGAGTCAATGTGTATGTCCTCTGTAAGCCAATCATTCAATCAGTGCTCTTCTGACTGGGCGGGTCAAAGGTCACAGTGATGTCATAGTGTTTGACAACATGACAAAATGCCAAAGAGCTAGAAACTATGTGGTGAAGGACTTCCACAGGTGAAAGGTTGCCAGGTTTACATAAGTAAGGATAGAGACACTGCAAAGACGCAAATCTGGCAAGCGACAATAAAGCACTCACTGGAACATTTATTGCTTTCATAAACAAGAGCCGGTGATTAATGCTAGCCCTCGTCTTAAGGATTTCTAATAAAGTATGACATCTTTACACCCGCGGTCAATGCAGGCAAAGCCCTATTAAACATGTCTAAGAGGATAGATGACCACGGCTCCCACAGTTGCAAAAGGGTAAAAGGAAATTAACCAAACAATGTCTCACTCATATTTTTCCATAAGAGTCATAATAAAGCCATTTCAACCCCCATGTCCAATTTGCCACAATGACAGTTTTTACAGTAGACTTGTGGGCCGCCCTGGCAACACTGCATTTCTTGTGTAATACTGATTGTTCTCGGGAACAGTGGCAATTTGTATTCCAGATTTTGATACTGTTTTGTAGGAGAAAAAAAAAGTTATAAAGCTTGTAATTGCCAACTGCTGTAGTATTTGTCCTTAGTTAGAATGGCACATGGAGAAGTTTTTAATTCTAATATTCCAACTAAAAAACAAAATAGACTTTAGTATAACAAGCATATAAACAGTGGAGATATTAACAGCAATAGCATTTTCACTTTCTTTTTCATGAATGTCTGGAAGAAAAAAAAAATGCTTTAAAAAGTATTTTAAGTCACACACACTTTGACAGCAGCCTGGCATTTGTATTAAAACACCGCAGCTGAGATTTGAGTCACGTTAAGATCCAAAAGGTCAAAAACAGACTAAACTGTCAGAGCAAGGCAAATTTAGAGCTCGTATTTGGGGCTCCCATAGCTTATTTGTATGTGAGTGTGGCAATAAACCACGCCATGACTCTGTCTCTCCATTATAGCGCAATCATCTAAAAGTAGAGCGGTAGGCATTAAAGCTGGGAATGAGAACTTTTTAAGAAGGGAAAATGCAGCAGTGCCAATACCACAGTTATAGAGTGCCGCACAAACTCGCGTTCACCTTTAACCTTCATCCCACTTACACCAATAGTGCAGCCCGAGTAACCATTTTCTTTACTTTTAATAAGGATTCTGTTTTCTGTTATAACGTTTACCACCTCAAAGTCATTGCATCAGCTATACGGTTCATTTGTAACACTTAGCCCTACATGTGCTAGAGCGGTGATGTCATTGTGAATTAACTGACTGAGACTTTACTGTATTAGAAGAAAAACCTTATCGGCTTTGGTGTTGCTGGTGTTTTTGAAGTGTTAAAAAGGTGCAAAATCTAACTTTCTCTTCAGTTAAATCCCTCACTGCAGAGACATTTTTTTACATTACCTTGGCCTGTGAACCCCAAGCAATATATTGTAGCTGTAGAGTAGACTTATCCCACAATGAATGATACTTTTCACTTGCACAGGCTTTCTTTGGTTCATTGTAAGACAAGAAAAACATAACTAGACTTGAGATAGGGTAATTGATTCTAACTCCAACCAGGTCTGGGCACATTACTGCGAGATAGAGCCAATGCCTTGTGTTGGGTCTTTACTCTCCAAGTGTTTCTCGGTGATAACTGTTTTTGAAAGATGCATTCAATGGAGGTTAACTAGGCAGTGCTAAACAGGCTCTTGATTGAAAGGCCATTTTGCTTGTGTTTGCGATTGTGATTGCTAAAGAGGGTTTTTAGTGGTGCAGGCCTGCCAGACTCCCTGCAGGGCCTCTATTCACTGAAGCTGCTCTTTTTACAAGGGTCCCTGCTTGGCACACAGGGGGCAAAGCTGCTTGGTTCAAAAGAAAAAGGGGGTGGGTGAGGAAGCGACTGTTGCTATGTGTGGAAAAACTACATCAATACATATTGGCCAGCGTTTTGAATTGTTACTACATACAGTAAGTGAGTTCTGCCAATGTGTGTAAACTAATTAGGTGCAATCATAAAAATAATGGTGGCTAACAGTAAACATGTGCTATTATTTCATATCTTGGGGCAGCGTTCAGTGGGTGGTTGTGGTATTGATAGTGGAGAGCTTGGTTGGTTTTTGTGGTACACGTATAGCAGGGTATATGGGGCTCTTATTGTGAAATCCCGGTGGAGGGTAATTGGAATTCAATAGGAGTTAGATCATGGCTGCTGCCTTGATTCCTTTGAGAGGAAAGCTATGGGGGATTAGCAGTCGTTAGCTCGTTGTGATGTGAAGTGGAAAGGGACATCTGGCTCTCCTCTGGCCACATGGTGTGAGCGTAAAGAGAAAGAAGATGGTTCAGAACAGTGCGTGCAATCCTGGAAGTATAGTGCTTCAATTAGAGCAGTCTTTGTCTGCACAGAGACCATTGATGGGAGACAGGCCTTTAATTGTGACATTTGAGGAAGTGTGGCAGTTCATGTTGAGACTTTGTGTATTGAGGTTGTTATGGCATTTCATCCTGGGTTTGTTCTTGTTTACAGGTACACGATGAACATTTTTTTGGTAGAGGGCCTGTCACCTGCTTATCTCCACTGAGATGTTATTGCTTTACTTGGAATGTTTCACAGTATTTATGCTATAAAAATTTACAGTTGCAGGTGTTTTCATTGCCAAGAAATACATGGTTTAGTAGAGTCACCTGCTTGTCTCCATGGAAATACTAAGTTTTATGCCATTTGATGTAACTTCAGGTAAAACAACATCTCATGAAGAAAAAATGGCTTCTGAAAAGGTTATTTATTTAAAAAAGTTTAGTTAGCATTCCGGACCTGGTTTGTCCTAGATTAGTTCTGGGTAGGTCTTGGGTAGGTCTTTATCCTTGGTTCACATTATGAATTTATTACAGGTCCATTTAAATTTGAGTTATGTTCTAACTTTGAGAAGCACCCGCTCTCCTCAGTTCCTCACTTTCCTTTCATTGTCGATGCAGCACAAGTTTCTAGACTACAGGGAGTCTGCTAAACTGTCAGTCCCACGGTGTTTTACAAGCCTGGAACACTTTGTTATTTTATATAAAAGCAGCCGGGCAGGTTTGCTGAATAGTTTTTCCTGTTTTATGTGGGTGGATGAAGGAGGGATGGATGGAAGAACAGTGAAAAGGAAAGGTGGAGTAAACAGGGAGATTTTACAGCCAGGCAGAGAAATGGGCACGTGGCTCTGCACTGCAAGCCAACAGGACCACCAACCTCATCATACAGCAGATTTCTGACACAAACCTTTTGATTAAAGTTTACAAAGTGACAATACAAAGTGTTTACATAAATGCACATTTGGAGGCCTTGAATCAGTAGCAACTAGAACGCCCATATCCTGGATTGAAGATTTTGAGACATGATATGAAAAAATATACTTACTAATATACTATACTTCCTGATATTTTATTCACACCACTTGTATTCTTTATATTATTTTTAAAACTTATGCTGATACTGAACCATATTGGAACATTACTGTATATGACCGCTCCAACCTCCATTTCACTCATTTCAATGGATGGGAATTCAAAAAATTTTACAAAATTACTTGTATATTGTACCTTCAATTCTACAGTTGTCCGTCCACTTTTTGTTTCATTTTTTTCTGTGTTGTGGGAAGCTGCAGTGGAAATCTGTGCTGATGATAGGCACGGCCTTCAAAGGGACCCCAATCCCAACACTGTACGGGATATACCAGACCTTTGTGTCACCTGCACTGGGGTCAAAACTACAGGACCCTCTCCTCTCATCAATGTCATGTTCTCTGCTCTTCTCCTTTCTCCTTCTCTCTAGCTCTGTCTGTACAGGTCAGCCTATTAAATGATAGAATACATTACAGGAATGAAAGAGGGGGGCTAATAGATTGGAATATTATAACCATACAATAATTTCATGAAAAAGTCAAGGAGGGATCATCACTCTTATTAACTCTAAGAGAAATTGAGGCTGAAAAATGTTCAAATAGAAAATGTTAATGCCAGGCTATACTACATGTAATTGTGCCGTAGCCATTCCCTAGGCTGGTCCCATTCATGCCACTTTATTAGAGGTAATTGAGGATATGAATTATAAATGGGCAGTGATTTCTGTCCTCCCTCTCATTGAAAGTGAGCTATAATGACCACTGCCATTGTTTAACCTTCATAATCATGTGTTCTCTTTGCTCCTTCTTCTCTGCCTGTCTTCTTTTCACATTATAAAGTTTTCTTTTCATCCACATTTTCTATTTGCTGAATGGGTTTTATACTGCAAGTTCTCGTCAAAGTTTTTAGCTTTTAGATCAAGCCAAAATATATATTGTTTATCCAGTAAGACAGGGCCGGCCCAAGGCATAAGCGAACTAAAGCTACGTTCACACTGCAGCCTGAAACGACCCAAATCCGATTTGTTTTGCCTCTATGCGACCTGTATCTGATCTTCTAATGACAGTGTGAACGACACAGATCCGATTTTTTCAAATGCGATCCAGGCCACTTGGATATGTGGTCCTAAATCCGATACATATCCGATCTTTTGACATGCGACTGCAGTCTGAACGGCCAGGTCGCATTCATCCGACCTGAGTATGTTTCCTCCAATGAGAGTGGTACAAGTAGGCGTTCACAAATGTGCACAAACGTTCTTCTCGTCATGCGAAAATAGTATATAAACTCGTATCAGTGAAGCGGCGAAGCACGTAGCAATCCCACCCCTCCTGCCTGTGACTCCGCACCCACATGTTCCTTTCTGCACACGTTGCTGCCACTGCCCCGCAAAACGCCGTGGCCAAAAACCTCGTCCTTCTCCGTCTCCTCCTTAAAACAAATAAGCTGTACATGTTTTGGCTCCGGTACGAAAGCAACTTTAGGCTACTTCCGTAAACATTGAGCGCGTTCACTGCGTGTGACGTCATCGTGTCCTCCAAGGCGCATGCAGGACACTTTTGGGGAGTTTAGTGTTCACACTGGAGATCACATACAATTCGCATTTAACTGGAAATGTGAACGGCCTCGCAAAAAAATCGGATGTCACAAAAAAATCGGAATTGAGCATTAAGCCCTGCAGTGTGAACGTAGCCTAAGCGGCCGCTTAGGACCCCACGCCACCCCAAATGGTCTTGGGGCCCCCAATTCCCCCAGTCCTCGGGAAAAAATAGTGACTAGGGGGCCCCCAAATCAAATTCTGCTTAGGGCCCCATAAAGGCTTGGGCCGGCCCTGCAGTAAGACCATACCACACAGTGTACATTAGGGGACAAAAAAAAAAACATGGTTAATAGTTTTCAGATTCTTTTCAATTGTGAAATAAAAAAACTTAAGCCCGTTTGGTGGTCCTTTACCTTGGAGGGATTAACAGAGTTGAAAATATTTTTTTCTTCAATAACTGTTTTGTTTTTGTTCATAACAATGGTAATAACATTTATGCGTGTTTTATTCTAAGACATGACCTTTGAAGGTGGTTCTCCAGCCCAACTCATAAAATCTCTGCAACATGATTGGCTACTCCACTTGACTTTGAAACTGCTTATTCCCTAGTATACAAGCTTTAACTGAACTGCTATTATGATTTACCAAACTTAGGTAGTCGGTAACAGCAGGAGGCACTGTGAACCATACACACCCACACTCAAATTAGTAACTTTACTGGATGTTTTTACCTTTCGTTGTAATTGCATAATAAGTCCCACCAGTGATGAGAATGCCCGAGGCTCGATTTTGGTCTTGGCATTGTTTCTTAGAAGTTTTTTATTCAAACAGCTCCACACCTACCATCCAACAAAGTCCATTAGCCCCCGCCTCTTTCACCCATGGCCGGTCTGTTTTTTATTTACAACATCAAACGTTTCACTTCATTAAATTACCTTTTCTTTACCTCCTTCTCCTCTCTCTCCATTCCTGCATGTTTTCCGAAACAAAAGAAACAGCCCTCCAATGCAGTCTGCAGAGTTTTATAGGGGGAAATAATGGGTAATTGGGAGAAGGTATTTAATAGGAAAGCCACACTGTGCAACTGTAGTTAAAGACAGACTCACTTCTTCATGTCTCTTAAATGTGCTAGTTGGGGGACATAAACTGTATGTCTATGTAACGTCAGCTTCAGGGGCAATTACTGCAAAAAGTTGTACAAATTGTATAGATGGGGTTTGGTGATTACAGTTTTTGACATAGTTTGCAATTTTGTCTATACAAATACATCAAAAATAGAAAGTTTTAAGTTGAATTAAGTTACTCGTTGGACTAAAATCAGTGGGCCTCAATAATTCTAAATAAAAATAGACAACAATATTAAGCAATCATGCCCCCTGACTCTTGAGTCCTGAATTTCCAAAGCATCATATTTTCAAAGACATTTAACCCCGATTGATTTCTGTTTACTTGATCTTATTACAATACGTGAGGGTGCGTTAAATCCCAGTGAAACCTAAATCTTTGACTGTGATTTTTTTACCGAGCATTGATTGTGAGTTTGATTTGATCTGGGTCCCTCATGTACTGCCACATCTGCAGCTTGTAGCGCTGTGTGAAGCGGACGTCAGCTGTGTGAGCATATAAATGAAACCAGAGAGCAGTGAAAGCTAAACATTCTGAGAGATCAATATTCCAATATCTAACATCAGGGAACTCCAATAAGTACAACGCCAGGGACACTTCAATGGCAACATCAAGGCAGCAGACTCCCACACACACGGCCATGCAAACGATTAGAGGGCTTCAGATAGTGATCAGGCAGCACCATCCAATCCATCCTACTTAGGAGAAATAATCCATCTGGGAACACATTTCAGAACGGTCCATACTAACCATGTCACAATCAAGAGGGCAACAATAGCTCACATTTTACAGTGGGGAATATTAAGCAACTATTTCTATTTCTCTAAGGTCATGTTGCCTGAAGCAGGCCTAAGAATTAACAATCAATGCTCACCAGGTTGGTATAATTGTGTCCCAGGCAAATAAATGTTAATAAATACTGATGGTTTGCTTGTTGACTGACGTAGGGCCAGTGTGTCCAGTAGATTCCCATTCACTTCTTGTTTGTGGTAATTGACAGGTAATTATTAGCATGCAGAGCCACACATGCCCATAGGTGTAAGACTCTTTGACAAAGTCTCATTAGCAAAGTGTCATTATGGTTCATCTTTCACCCAAATTATTAAGGAGCTCCATTAGTGGTGGACATCTCTGTTTGGACAATAAGCAGTGAGGCTGAACTAATGACCCATATCCTAATCACATTAAAGGCAGGGAGAGCTGTTTGTTTTAGCACACTGCGTATTAGTACAAAGATGTGACCTCTGTGACCAGTGGTCATCCAAGCACTGACCACTGCAGGTCGATACCCCCTCACCACCCTCACAAAGCCATTCTCACCCACAATCAATGTCAAATTATGGGTTATTTATTGAATAATCAAAAAGGTATTATGGGTCGGCCGGCTGACTAGTTGCCTGTAGCTGACAATAGGGAAATAGAAGGTGGTGTTGGGAGACTATTTATCAGGCCTGCTGCCATGCATGCCTTTAAAATTAGGCTAATCAGCTGGCATGTAAACAGTGGGCCCAGCAGCTGGCTGCCAGAGCACTGAGCTATTACTCACTTTCCACTTATCAGCACTGACGTCTGAGGGCTGTGGGAGCAGGCTTCTGTAAGAACCACAACACTTTGAGTCAATAGCAAACAATTGTGGGAGCAAAGAATGCGTGTCTGAGCATTCAAGTAATTCATATTATGTCATTGAACATACCTGATATTATTTTCTTTGAGATAATTACTAATAGAATATTTTGTAGACCTTGCTTTTTGATCAGACAAGGAACACCAAAAGCTTGTGGTGATACAAGTTACTTTACTTTCATTATAGACTTTACGGGTACAGCTAAATTTGCTAATGCTCTGCTGATGATGGCTCCTCTCAAACAGGGAGTCCTAATCAATGGAGTAAATGGCAGGGGTTAAGATTTGAAACCCAGAGTCCCTAGGCCACTTGTAAACTAATCTGGCAGGGCAGCCGTGGTGCTAGAGGTCAACAGACATGATTGTGTGGGTGTGCGGAGGGCAGAGGAGCAGCGCTGAGCCTGCATGAGTATGGACATGTGTGTTTGTGTGAAGGGCGCAGGAGAGAGCAGGGGGGCTGAAGTGGTCAGATCATCTTTCCCTCTGGAGCTTTGCCCTGAGAGGACGGCTGTGCGGGCTTTAGGCTCTCCTGACACACTTACAGAGGATATGACGTGGCACATAAGTTCTGTTAATGCAGACAAAGTACATTCAGCACTTATGAATGGGACAGTGCATCTTAGGATTTGATTCTTTACAGAGCTGTGAGAGGCAGGACTTTTGTGGCTTTGTGGAGAGTATTTACCCACAATGTTTCCCATTAGTAGAAGATAAAGTAACAGCCAACTTAGTCTAAATTACTCCTCTATACTCTAAAAACAACCTGAACTATATATTGGGATCACAAACTCAAACTTTTAGAAGTAAGAATAATTGGCAAAAGGGGCAGCTTAACAATATAGGCAAAAAGTGAAATTTGTACTCCAAAAATTATATGAGATAGGATTAATTAAATGAAAATTAGATGTACCATCCTTGTCTCCCCGGAATCTACAAGAAACACTGTATCCCTGAAGTACAGTATATGTTTTTCTGTTTTTAATATACCCCCTTTCTAAAACAGCACAATACTGCAAATTGATTGTGATTGTGGCTAAACAAAGATAGACATGCATTGTAATTGAATCAAAAATAATCTTATTTGGCCCCAACATAGAAGAGCTAACAGTCTTTCCACCCCTATGTGACGATGGTCATTGTATGATAAGCTTTGAGATGGGGAATGGGTTTGGTTAACCACATTCAGGTTGAAACTCTATCTTGAGGGTCCATCCTTATGTATTAAATAAAGTGGTGTCTGAGTGTGCTCCCCTTAAAGAGCCCTATCAATCTAGGCCACTTATGGACTCCATAAATTACAAACCAATCACAGGGCCTCACTAATGCTCCGCACTGGAGACACAGAGACAGGGCAGAGGAAGAAAAGGGAAACGTTGGTGAATTTATGCAGCCATTCTGTGAGGTATCTGTCCATCTATTTGTCTCCCCTCCTGCTTTTAAGACCTCTGCCACGTCAACAATTATTGCATGTTGCCATATTTTCATCCCTCAAAAAGCATTAGAAAAGCCAATGCCGGTACGGAGTAAGTGAATTAGGATTGGTTTTTGCCTCCCCTGGCCACAGAGGGAGGTAAGGTTACCCACAATAAGATCAGAAATGAGACCAATTTTGTTTCCGTTGCCATTCAAAACAAACAATGGGCACCTAATAGCCCTGCAGCATCTGTGGCCTGAACACATGATGGGCTGGTCGATAGATGCCGACAGCTAGATGGAGGAGAGGAGTCACACACAGAGTCTGCTCGTACCAAGACACAGGCCACTTACAGGCTCACACAGGCTGCCTGGAACACTAGTTAGTGGTTGGTGCCAAAGTGGCCTAAGTGCTTTAGAAGACAACGATCATATCAGTGAAAAGAGGAGAATAGGCTTTATCGACAGAGCCAGGGTGACAGGAGGAAGGGATGTTCAGGGATGGTGGTTATGTCCTAGCTACAAATGGTAGGTGATTTAATCTTCAGACATTACACTAACAGACAAACCATAATCAAAGGTTAACACTTGAGCATTGTTAATGGAAACAAGGTGCTCTTTACATTCTCTGTTCTGGTTCACTTTTATTTCTCAGAAAATGTAATTTTTGCGTGATAATGTATTTGTGGTTTAGGGTTTTTTTCATGATGTGAAATAAGTAATAGTTTGTGGTAAGGAGAAGGTTACTGCTGCTCGCCTGCACTTGAGATCACCCTGGCCTTACTGTAAGGTACATGGGCATGCCCTCACACTGGCCCTGGTAATAACATTAGCTCAGACACATGATGTTGTAACAGGGTCATACAGTGCAGCCATATGCACATGTGTGGATAGGCTCATACTAAGTGACCTATGGACGTGCATACACGCACACACTCCCAGGCTCGCTCCCCTGGGTGAGCTGCTGAAGGAGCTGCCTCACGGGTGACTCCTCATTAGCACCCATTAGTCAGGTGCCTGTGTGGGCTGTGTGGGGTCACCCTTCAGTGGCTAACAAGTGTGCTAACTCCGTTAGCCTGTGCGGCAGAGGGAGGGAGGAGGAGGTTACACCTGCCCGCACATGCGCTCACCCTGGGGGTATCGATTGCAACCGCTGCTTCACCTTTGGCTCGGTGACCTCACAACGATGTGTTTATTTACTCCAGGCCCAAACACATGTTAACACGCGCCGCCGGTCACACACACACCACCAGGAGGGACATTAGGGGGGACAAGAGGCTCCAGTAACTGTGATTTAGCTCCTTACCAGGCCACCTCAAAGCCCTGCAAACATTTTCTATAGCCTATTATAGTGAACATAAAGGCCTACTGTTTCAACACAGACATGTTTATAAAGAACTTTGACAGCATCAAACAATAAATTACAAATTAACAATAAACTAGAATTATACTCATATTTTCACAACAAGTAGATCATTTGAGCTTTTTGTTTCCTCTGACCACAGACAGAGAGAAAGTGAAAGGCTCACGAGAGGACCTTATTCTGATCTGATACAGCGCTTGTACTTCCACCTCTCCACAGTGTTCTCCTCTCCACCTGAGCTGATAACATTACAACTCAAAGGCTCCGGATATGCAACATAGACTTTTATGAGTCTGCCAACCCTGTGATGAACTTTATCTGCAGCCACTGTGTGAGAAAGGCTCTTCATCATCAGGCGGTTACAGAGGGACAGCTCTTCTGCATGTTTCACCACTCAAACACCTAAATCTCAAACAGTGACCTTGCAACATGTCCACAAGAAGGACTCCATTCTGGTTTTATTACTAATATATGAGAAATATTTAGGGTGTGGTTTGGAAATTGCATCCAGTATCACCACTAATTAATTTTATGGAGCCATATAGTAAAGTTCAATTAGTGTCACCAATGGACTTTGATGTTATAAACATTAAAAATAATAAATCACTTTTGAAGTAGTATTCATAAAATGTTTACATCTTGATATATGATCTCAAACATGGGAACACATTTAACTGTGTTAGAGAGGAACCAGTCTTAAGTACATAAGACTGAATGAGGAATGAATAAGATAATTAACAAGCAAGAATAAAAAGCATATTATTTTGAGTGAGCCCCAAGCCTGGCAAACACAAAAAGGTTGTTGTTCCCTATGACACCAAACAAATCACTGCACACTGGTAGGAACATGATTTTGTGTATCAATCTGAAAACGGTGCAAGGTCTGTTTTTATTATTTTGCATGAACCAAGCAAGAGGCACCATGTCGGACACATAAGGCAGGAAGCCAGGCCCACCATCCATAGTGATTAGTAGTAAATTTTTAATGCACGCTCCATACATATGTCTAGCTGTCAGTTTTACGAGGGCGTTTATACAGGCAAGTCGCACCGTGCCAGCTTGGACCAGACAGCCAAGACATAGCCACATAGCGCGCGCGCACACACACACACACACACCTACACACACACACACACGCATATACAACAGTGTCTTCTGCCGTTGTGTCTTTTAGCAGCGCCACAGGGACCAGTAGTGTCACAGCCCTGTCAGTACGTGATGCTCGGGGCCCTAAATGAAGGCATCAAGGCGCTCTCATCCCCAGCTGTAATAAAACCCAGTCAACAAGCCCCCGCCGCAGGCTACACATAATGGGCTTTTTATTTCCGTTTGGTCGCCTCAGCCTACAGAATTAAAGCCCAGTTTGGTGAACGGGGGACAAGGTGGTCTCAAGGTCAGAGGAAGAGCTACATGGAAAATGGCTGGCACCTATAGGTTTCAACAGGGAAGGTATGAAAAATAGACATGGGGTGCTTTGGTTAAGATTCACAACAAAAACTTTGAAACTTTCTGTGCTATTATGTCTGGAAATGTTTCCTCCAAGCACACTCGTTTCCCATACCTCCAAAAATATAGACATTGGCCCAAAGTGGTAGCTCAGGATTAACCCTCCATCTCAATTCCATCCTAAAACATGTATGCATATTCTCAGGTTAAGACACTTAATCTAAATCTAAAAGAAAAGAAATATATATGAATGTGAAATAATAGCAATGTGGCTTATGACATACGAACATCAACTCAGCAATATGTTATAATTAGCTGTGTGACTTGGCAGGCGCAGAGCATGTTCATACTGACCCTGGTGATCTCATTTACCCTACCTGCCTGTTTATGGAGGAACAGGAAGCAAATGAGCAACGTCAAAGAGGTCAAAGGTTGGGCCATGTTACTGTGTCAAGCCAAACTAACAGGTGTCATGTGTTAAAGGCATTTCCTTGGCATGTAGCAGGTGAACAGGATACTGCATATATTGTGGTATTCAGTAATGAGGGGAAAACAACAGAGGACAGGAGTGTAAACAGCGACAGGTGTCACAGCAGCTTTGACTTAAACACACACACACGCACCTGCACAGAGCATATGGCCCCACTCACAGAAAGTGTTTAGTCTTTGGGAACTGATGGGTTTATCTTCACAAAGTTATTAGAAACCAATTAGCTAAAACATATCGAGTGGCTGGCAGAATGTGATTAGTTAGAACAGTTTGGGTTTAAAGGGATATGCCACCCCCAGGTCAAATTTGGGCATCTCCCCACAGTCCAGAGACTAAAATAAGTGGTGGAAAGCGTTTTCCTGCTCACCCAGCCATTGTCCGAGTCTGTCAGCACTGACCGCCGCTGTATCTGCTGCTCCTCCGCGTTAGACTGGAGTCTAACGGCGCCAGAGAAAGATTTCGGCCAAAAGGAATTAATTTGCTCGATGAGTTTCCCAATTACTTTCTGTGTAGTGCGCATTCATATCGAGTGCAAATAAATGTGCAAATCAACACGGAGAGCTTGCCTTGGTCATTTTGGGTGGGAACTATTTTTCAGTGCGGAAAAATAAAGCCGAATCACGCACCACGCTGTGCAACAGGGGAACTCCCTTCCTGGTGCGTAACTGGGATTCCCCTGGCAGCGTGCTGCGTGATTCGGCTTTATTTTTCCGCACTGAAAAATAGTTCCCACCCAAAATGACCAAGGCAAGCTCTCCGTGTTGATTTGCACATTTGTTTGCACTCGATATGAATGCGCACTACACAGAAAGTAATTGGGAAAAGCATCGAGCAAATTAATTCCTTTTGGCCGAAATCTTTCTCTGGCGACGTTAGACTCCAGTCTAAGGCGGAGTAGCTGCAGATACCGCGGCGGTCAGTGCTGACAGACTCGGACAATGGCTGGGTGACCAGGAAAACGCTTTCCACCACTTATTTTAGTCTCTGGACTGTGGGGAGATGCCCAAATTTGACCTGGGGGTGGCATATCCCTTTAAGGTTGACATGATCATTACTATATCAACTTATCATTTACTATACTGCATGTTCGATGGAATTGCCATTTTTAGGGGTCAGTATTTATTGTGGGTACTTTCTTTGTACTAGTGGGATAATATTCATTATTCCTCTGTACTACGATGAAATTAATATATGTAGAAGGTTGAATTATGAACATTATAAATGCATTTATTTATTGCAGCCCATATATATATTTATATATATGTTTTTGTGGACAGTTCTATACTTCTATACAGTACTTATATCACAATATATTGTTCTTTAAAATTTGTTATTGTGACAGGCCTATTAGGGGGAACTATTGGCAGCATTCCTTTTTTTCTGTGGCGGTTCCTGTACTTTGTTACTGTAACACTACAATTAATGAATAAAGTTCTTACATTAAGACTCATTTTTTTTCTGTACCTGTAATATTCTCAATTCATAAAAAAAAATTAAATACTTAATATGACACTTTTTTCTCTGTACAAAATGTCAAGATGAAACTGTTACTACTAGTATCACCAATGCATTTAACAGTCGTCCATCCTTTTAGCTTCACTTCAGAACGGCCCAGTGACCAAAGACCACTATTACACCCTAGTTGCCAATTACAAAGCTCTATGTTTTTCTTTGGATGAAACTTCCCATTACATAAGTGACTAACCCTCAATGAAGTACGCCGTGAACATTAACACCTATGGGACTCCCTTTTAGGTGATACTCTGCTTAATTGACTGTGAAACCTTTATCACTATCAAGACAGAGAGTGGGTGGATTAAAAAAATAAAGGCTAGTCTAAAAGGGGCAGTGGAGTAGGATGAAGGAGAGGACAGGAGCAAGACTTAAGCAAAAAGGTGGAGAAATGAGGTGAGCTGATGTCCCTCAGTACAGATGGAGTGGTCATATAGGCAGGTACCCTCCAAATGAACCTCCACCCCTCCCCTCATATTAACCCCACCCCCCAGTATACCGAACCCCACCACTCCGTCATGCTATTACCTCGCTGTCTCTTTCATTATCTGCCGTGAACTCTGGGTAACCTCGTCGCGCCCATTCTTTATGTCACGGCCCACAACGTGAGCTGTGATTTAGGCCCATCCAGTCAACCTAATTTGATTTCATCATCATAGGGCATGGGCGAGAAATAAAGGGGGGAGACAAAAAGAAAGTTGTTGGGGGGGGCAGAGTGGCGGAGGTGGAGGTGAGGCTGGTGGAGGATTTGGACGAAGGGAAGAGGTAAGGCAATCCCGGGAGGGGGTCATATCGGTAAACGCTGGGGGAATGACTTGAAGAGGCTAATAAAGTAATCAAGGCCTTCGTTACATGGCCATAATATTCGCCCTAAAACACTGATAACTATTACTGGCCTCAATCATTAGCAGACATTAATGGATTTTTCCTCCTCATCTATCCTTTGCCCTACTACTTCCTTGTAAGTAACAGGGCTTCTCATTTGGTGTTGAAGCTTAAACCTTTTAGTCACATGATCACAACATAATAATAATAATAATAATAATAATAATAATAATTAAAGCCGCAAGCGGCGTTGGTCGGGACCTCGCCCCTGCGTTTGTTCGTCTTACTGAGACGCACACCCATACTGAATTTCGTGTGCCTGGCAAAAATGGTAAGCCATATCGGGACTTTGTGTGGTCGTACTGAATGTACGCATTTGTTCGTCTTATTGAGATACACGTCCCTACCGAATTTCGTGCGCCTATCTTAAACGGTATGCCAGCCCCGAAAGACAACGCGCTAGGGGGCGCTATCGAGCTCCTGGGGGTCACTGGGGGACGGGACTTTGTGTGGTCGTACTGGCAGCACTTTGTGATGCCCGTGCAAAGTTTTGTTTTGAAGCATGGGAACATGCTCAAAATTGCCCCAATTATCTCACTTCCTGTTGGGCGTGGCCATGACATTGTAGATACCCTGTCAGAACAGACCCTGTCAGACCCTGTCAGACTCTGTTAGACCCTGTCAGACCCTGTCAGACCCTGTCAGACTCTGTTAGACCCTGTCAGACCCTGCATGTGGCCTCCATGCTGAGGCCTACATGAACCTTCGATGCTTGTCCCCACATTGCTGCTTGCAGCTATATCAGATCAAAGGTACAAAGATCAAAGATCTTTGATCAGGGCGTTGCCTAGCAACAAATACCTCCCATTCATAACTCATCACTCCCATTCAATAAATACCTAACTTTATCGATCCGCCGTGTCGTCATATTACCGCCTATTTGAAAATCCTTCGCAATTTAACATCTCCAACGTCTTAAGATTATGTTCACCAAAATTTAAGCCTATCTGAGGTACGGTCTAGGAGACCCCCCACTGGGGGTCCCCCAGTGGGGGTCTCCCAGGGACCCCCAGGTCCCCCAGGGACGAGACTTTGTGTGGTCGTACTGGCAGCACTTTGTGATGCCCGTGCAAAGTTTCGTTTGTTTTGAAGCATGGGAACATGCTCAAAATTGCCCCAGCGTGTATGAACAAGAATAATAATAATACGGAAACAAAGCAACAACAATAGGGACCTTCGTCCCCCTTCGGGCTCGGTCCCTAATAATAATAATAATAATAATAATAATAATAATAATAATGATTTGATTGATTTATTTCTCTTACTCAAGTTATAGATGGTTGAAAAATTGGCCAATAAAAGATGTTGATTAGCCTCATGGAATAATTGCCTTGATCTTTTTCAAAGTTTTCAAGAAAATACAAAATTAAACCTAAAGCCTATATTCATAAAGATGACAGGGGTAGTTTGCGTTTTTCTTTTTTGGCTTAAAAATGGTTTCTGATTCTGACTGATTGAGAGAACAAAGCTAGTGACACCTACAGATTGGAGCATGAAGAGAAAAATAAGACATAAAACTAAATTTGGCCAAACATGGCTTATGATATCAGGCTATTATTTTTTGAAGTTTTGCTAACTGTCGTATTAAGATTCAAAACAAACTATAACCTTCATGGTTGAGGTATATTATCCTTTATTTAAAAACAAAAAAACAAAGTCTAGAATTATTGCTGGTTGCTCACTGACATTTACTGCAGACCAATCAGGCAGACGTGTATGCTCCTCTGCTTGACATCCAGACACAGACACTGTCATTGCAGGGTAATCACCAGCCATTAGGATACATGGAAAAAGACAACAAAGTAAAGTGTCTTCATAGCCAAACCAGCTATTATCTTTCACTCAGCACACACAAAGGCGAGCAAATACCCCAAACTGTAGGCAATATTGAGGGTATATAGTATGTAGTTAACTTTGAATGGAGCTTCAGATGAAATTATATTATGTTTTTAGCCTGAGAGGGAAATACTAGTGTTGTGCATCTATCTAAAACAGGCAAGTCATGAAATGGTGATCATATTGAACTCAATGAAAATAATAATTGTGATTAAATATTGTGTATACAATATGTTGGTGACAGGGGGTTGCAAGAGAGGAATTCAATACAGATATACAGTGGTACCTCAACTTACGAAATTAATTCGTTCCAGAAGTGGTTTTGTAACGTGAAGTTGAGTAGCTATTTCAATGGAAAAGGCCTGATCCGTTCCAAGGTTTTTTTTTTTATAGTGTAACTTTTTTTTATAGTGTAACATTTGTGTTCTGCGTCCTGATTGGAATAAACCAGGTCTAGACCAGAACTAAACCAGGTCTAAACCTGGACTGGACCTGGACTAAACCAGGATTATCCCGGGACATGGCAGTGCTGTTGGAGGAGCGCGTTGCTCGTGTCTCCGCGCTCCTTGCGCGTTCCGCGCTAGAGCTAAGAGGCCGAGAAAGACGCTCTTTCAGCGGGAATAAGAGCGGGGCGGGGTGGGCTCTGGTTCTGTCTGACCTCCAGAGCCGAGGGGCTGACACTGTGAGCTAACAGGCCGAGAAAGGTGCTCTATCGGCGGGCAAGACCGCAGGGTCTCGCTCGGGGCGGGCTCTGCTTCTATGTGATTTCCAGGTCTAGACCAGAACTAAACCAGGTCTAGACCAGGTCTAAACCAGGACCGGATCAGGTCCAGACCTGGACCAAACCGGGACTAGACCAGGATTAAACCACCCTGTGCTCGGCGGGCCAAGCCGCGCAGGCCCGCGGCCCCGAGGGGGAGGCACGGCCCGGGAGGCACGGCCCGGGAGGCACGGCCCGGGCGCCGCGGCTTCATCCCGCGCCCGCAGCCGTGTCGGCGTCGCTTTTTGATCCTTCGATGTCGGCTCTTCCTATCATTGTGAAGCAGAATTCACCAAGCGTTGGATTGTTCACTCACTAATAGGGAACGTGAGCTGGGTTTAGACCGTCGTGAGACAGGTGAGTTTTACCCTGCTGATGATGTGTTGTTGATAGTAATCCTGTGTCTCCGCTCCCCTCGCGCATTCGGCGCTATATTGAGCCGTGTCTACGCTTCACTATCAACACATTCCATTGAAAATCTATGAAAGTTCGAGTGTTCAAACGAGAGAGAAATGCGAGAAAAGCCCAACTCCAGTCTGAGAAAAGCGTAGAATGTGTGTGGTGAGGCATTTACAGCCCTAAAACATGTAGAACAATTGCAAAATACAAAGTTGTCCTACCTCGTGGACCTCTCCCACCGCGGGCCACCTCTGGAACCTAACCCCGTGTGTGTTGATAAAGTGTATTTACGTTTCGGGGCGTGCATCTGAGCGCGCATCTGAGCGCGCATTAATTGAATTTTTGAGATTTCGCGTTTCGTAACTTGAATTTTCTTTCGTATCTAGAGACCAAAATTTGACGTGAAGGCGTTTCGTAACTTTTTCGTAAATTTTTCATATGTAGGGTCTTTCGTAAGGTGAGGTACCACTGTACAGTAAAAACATACCTGAGAAACTATTTATCAATGTCACCATCCAAAATGTGATACGATGTCACTCATTCTTCCAAATCAGCTGCCTCTCTAATAAATATTATGCTATATTTTGAATTCAAATATAGTTTGGGTCTTTTTTTATCAACAGGTATAAGGAAACTGTGGACTGAAATGTGCAGATTTGGAATATCATCATTATGGGCTTTCTTTAAAGGTGCATTATATATCTGTATCCACCACTTGGTTGTCTCCACAACTGAGATGTTCCAACATATGACATTGATCTTATCTGGCTGAGTGGCTAGCACTCATGCCTCAAAGCAAGAAGGTTTCGGGTTCGATCCCCGCGTCGCCTGGGCCTTTCTGTGTGGGTTTCCTCCATCAACAACAAAACATAGGTAAAAATCCTCCAGCTGAGGTCCTGACCAAGCCTAGCAACAAGATCATGGAGATGGGTCCCAGGGTGCCTGAAAGATGAGCTGCCCACTGCTCCTGAAAGGATGGTTCAAATGCAGAGGAATCATTTACAGGGATAAATAAAGGATAATAAAATAAAATAAAAATAAAATTATCCATCTTCCATGAATTCAATAATGGGTGTTTTTATAGCTCAAAAACACTCTGAGTGGGCTCTCCTTTCCACAGATCTGATCTATAACTTGGTGGTGTCTTGCGCTTGAAGATAGCTAAATTTAATGCCATATTGTGAAACATCCCAAGCAAAGGAACAACATGCCAATGGAGACAAACTTGTGGCAAACCATCCACCTGTAAAGTTACATAGCGCACCTACACAGAAAGCAATAGACTACAATTATAACCTCAGACTGGAACTGTAAATATTTTTGCACATGAAATAATTGAAATTCTCATCCATGCACAAAACACACAGATACAAATGGCTCCAAATCTACCTACCTGTGTGCATTGCTCTGAACACACTTTTTGCCAATAATACCTGTGTTGGGAGCACCATTGGCGCAGCAGCAGAGCAAACATGCAAGACGTGATACTTGAATGACGCTTAAATATTTAATCAGGAGCAGTTATGTCTGCCAGGTTATGCCTCCATCTGCGCCGCAGCCACTGGGAGCCTGTGCGTGTGTTTTTAGACCTTCAAACCAAATGAAAAAAGGGCCTGCATTCCTTTAAGTGTTGTAATATGCTCACAGAGTGGCATGAATAAAAGCCAAATGTAAAGCATAGATTATAATTGTTATTATTTAAAGATACCTAATCACATAGAAGTTTATGACAACTTACAAGTGACAGTTTTACATGGCACCTGCTAGTGGATATATTGGGCCACTATAGAGAACTTTTTGTCCATAAAGTTGATATGAAAGAAAGTGTTTAAAATAGATCTGCAATGGTCAGTTTCAAAAGTGATAAACGGAAAATAAAAGTAAAGTAGTTAATGCAGATCAAAAGATGTTTGAATTGTGTATTAACAAAAGGAGTTATGGTTATGCATAAGTTTTTATATATTACAGTTCTCTATTCTTTACTGTTTAATGTAATACTGATAAAGTCATGTTATGTGTTTTGTGTTACTGGTTTATTAACTGTGCTAAATGACAAAAATACACTTACCTATGATGAGAAGTCGATTGGAAACAACATGGAACAGACAAAAAAGAAACTTAATTAGGAACATTACAGTGAAGCACATGGCTTGTATTTCCCCATCGAATCTGTCTGAAACCATGTAATAATCTTTATATGAGAATGGACTTATTTCATAGTACCGCAATATGACCATAAATCCAAACGCACATTATTGCTCGCCGCAGTCATTACGTGAATAGCATGCATGTCAACAGTTAGAACCATGTATTCTCAAGGAAAAAGTAAGACATTTTAATACCACCCAGAAAATGAAAAAACCTTGTTAAATTCGACTGAACCGCAAAGTCTGGCTCCACCCCTTCCCTGTTTCCACTCCATCTCTCTCTCTCTCTCTCTCTCTGTCTGTGGTGTAAACACGTATTGTTAGGTTAGGGGTTAAAAGTGTTGTTCTTAGATTCTCTCAGCACTAATCTGATTTCTCCTCTCTTTGCGCATCTATATTTATTTGGTTTTGTCAACACTCTCTCTCCCTAACTCCTCCTCACTGGCAGCATATTGATCGTTGCTAATGGATTGGCTCTGATTCCGGAGACGTCTAACATGCTTTCCTATCCTCTTATTTTCACCCGGGGAAATCAATGAGGAAAGGCCTGTGAATTTAGAGAAGATCAGATTTTGAGGAATCTTACAGTGAGACAGCGCCCACCGAAGTGTGAGTAGGTGGGTGGCAAGTGGCAGGTCCTATTATGAAACATGGCATGGCTTAAATCAAAAAGGATGGAAAAAAATCATAATCTGAAAGGAAAAAAAATCCCTGTTTTACAATACTTTATCCAAAGAATTAAACTAAATGGGGCAATAAAAATGTAGTCATGCAATACTTTACGTATGGCATGTCTGTAGAAGTTCAGTTATTGCAAAAAATAAATACAAAATAAAAACATTTACAAAGTTGTATACTGGTTCTTTCATCTCAGTGTGTCAAGCCAAGCCCCCATAACTGAAGAGATTTTCATTACAAAGTTATATTATTATATTTCGTGCTAATCCAATATTATAGATAATATATTTGCAATCACTGAAAGTCCAATTTTAGCATTGCTGATTCAATGTAACAAGACAAAAGGTTATAGACAAGTGATGATCACCTCAATTTTGGGTAAAACAATAGGACAGGACAAATCTTAAGCACTTCACAGAGACAGGGTTGAACAGAGACACTTGGATCCCCACAGCTGGCACACAGTGGATCAAGCCGTGTAAAATCTGAGAAGGTAATCAATGACCAGTAAGGAGTGTGACCGTGCCAAAGTGTGCATGTGACAGGGAGGGGGCCCCAGCAGGTCTGAAACTGGATCCTGGGGCCAGATCAGTTATAAATGGGGGGATATTGATGATTTGAGTGTGTGTCCGTCTGCTGGGTGGAGGTGGGAACATATCAATGTGCTCTCTGGCTCTTCACACAGCCGAGCAAATTGGAGGAGTTGTCAGGAGTCACAACACGAGGGGCCAGCCAGGGGAATGAGCATGGCTGTAGACAGGATGCCATACTGGGGACCAATGGATGGATAGATTGTTGAAAAATTATCATCTGCGATCACCACAGTATCTGTCTCCTATTATCTTGTCAAAATTTGACTGTTTTGGCCTTGGGTTACTCTATTGGTTTTCAGATTCCTTTCCTTACCTGACCTTTTCTAAATTGGCTTGTTACTCCCCATGTGTACCAGATAGATAGACAGATATGGTATGAAACAAGATTTGTATAGATTTTTTTATTATTTTGTTTTGTAAATTGTAAAAATGTATGATATCAGAATCAATGTGTAATGTGTGTAGTAAGCCAAAGTAACACTTTGGCTAAGAAGTTAACAAAATGTAATTACGATGAAGGTTAATGTGATTTTTTCATTCCTGAAATTTAAGAAAACTCTAAAAAATTACACATTTTTCACTGAATTTCTTTGGATCAAGCCCCTCCCTCTGTTCTCCATTCTCGCCCCCCTCGGTCCTTGGACTTTCCCTCTCCCACACAGCAGTAGTGGCTTCTGCTTTGTCCTCTTACACAAACATTCCCACAGCAAACGGGGGCACAAAACCGTTTAGCCCCTTTTACTTGAGCTATCCCCCTCTCTGTCCAAGCCCACCACCCCTCCCGCTCAGAAAAGAAGGGGTTACTCTGCCTTGCCTTGCCTCTATATGCTATTTCTCTAACCCCCCAATTTCACACATGGGATAAACACATATAAAACGGAACCTTCGCCGGTCAACAGCTGTACATGAAGTGACAAATTGGGGTCTTTGTCCAGCTAAAATGGGTGGGGAACTGCTAATTTGCACACACATGAACACACACAAACATTTAAAGACGCCCTTTTCCATTGTAACGCGGGCTCCATGGCAGAATGGGATAATGTCCTCTGGCCCCGCAGTTTAAGAGGAGAAATATGGTGCTGCCTTTGTGGGAGGTAGAGAGGTTCACTTCATTGACGCAGTGATATAGAGACAGATAGATTAACACAGAGAAAGACACAGAGTGCATAAGAAGGAGTGGAAGGAGAGAGAGTTGGAAAATGGACTCCGACTATAGACTTATGAAGTACTGCAACTCTGAAATACTGTAATACAAGAAATACAATTGCAACAAAACTAAACTAATATATTTGTAGATATGTTGAGTAGTGAATTTGTAAATTACGACTACTGATAGCTCTGTTAACATCATGATGACTAGTGTTTTTGCTATACCAGTCAATGTACTATTATGATGACTACTACTGCAGCTTGAAGTAATTTTGCTACCATGTACTATCAAGGAAAAATATAAAAAATATAATCACTAAAAATCTCTCTTTTCATGCTTTACTACAGTTGTTTTCTGTCAAAAAAAAAAAGTTTTATTCAGGTTAAAAATAGAGATAGGGCATGAAAAATGTCCTCAAACAGAAACAAGCCACAGTCCTCGTTCATTATGGGAAGTGAACTTACTGAGAGTATCTTAAACTAAAATTTAATTAAACACCATCTGGCCTACATTCAGTCTATTAAACGTGTGGTATTTAAGCATTAATTAGGAGAATGAAGTACATGTGGTGAGTGGGGTTAAGATATTGGCACACACAGGAATTTGGAGTTGGTTTTCCCTGTGACACTGTTCCTGTGGCAGTTTTGGTTACAAATGAGTCCCGACAAAGCTCATTAAGAGGCCCAGAATAGAGCTGCAGTCTGACCGCACTTTATTACAGCACCGGAGTCCCACCAAAATCACATGGGCTAATAACACAGGTCACATTACTGCAATGCAAGAGGTTGTGCCACTTTCTCAACACAAAAAGCTCCTTAGAAAGTGTAAATATTCAGAGGGAAACAAGAAGACACACATGTTTCACTGAAAAGTGCAGAGTGACTTTTAGGAGTCTGTGTCATGCTCACAAATTCTGCATTGCATTCACAAATATTTTGCACATCTGCTTTGCTACCACTACTGCAAATGCCAGTTTTGGGTTAACAATTATTAACTGGTATCCAGATAATAATTGTTACCCAAAATAATAAGCTAAAACTTGTATCAAAACCAGTTACTAATTTGAACAAGTATCAATACTGAAAAAATACATAAATAGAACAAAGAATAGAACAAATCACATGACCACATGTCAGAAACTGCTTCTATTTTCTATTGACAATCCAAATCATCTAAAAAATACTTTGAAATCAAGTTTGAAATTTTCAATATTGTGACAACACTAGCCTAAATAAAAGTCTTAAGAAAAGAATGAGGTCCCACAATCCAAACTACTGACAACCACCTCACACACACACACACACACACACACACACACACACACACACACACACACACACACACACACACACACACACACACACACACACACATCCATGGCCAGCGGTGGTGGGCTGACCCCGAGGGTGAAAGAGCTAAGCGTTTGACAGACTCCACCTCTTAACTTGTTAACTTGCTAATTAGAGCTCCCAGTCACTTCATGGGACGGGACAATAGACTGCGGCCTGAGCGATGGGAGTGTGCGGGACCCTAAAAGCCATAGCAACCCCCCATGCACCCCACCCCATAGACTCTACGAGACCACCTGCCCCCTCTTGCTCACCAAACAGCAGTGTGTATTTGCCTTTGTGTACCCCGAACACATATGTGTGTGTGAGGGTCGCCCATTGGTGCTGTGTGGGGTCTTGTTGCCACGGCTACGGGTGAGAAAGGGGCTGATATATAGGGTAAAGGATTTTTCTCTCCCTCCCTCTCTCTCCCCTCTCTTTTTTCTTTCTCTTCATCTATCGCTAGTCATCTCCCCACATGCCATCTTTCTTCATCTTGCTCCACCACACCCTCCCTCTTTTTACATATACTCTCTCCATATCTACTTTTCACTTTCTTTCTACCCCTCCCCTTCTCTTTACCCTTTCTCTCTCCCGCTCGGTCCCTCTCTCTATACACACACCCAAAGTCCGGGCTAAAGAAACCAGGGATAATGCCTTGTATTTGTCCAGTGGTCTCCAGATCGGGGCTAAACGGGGTTAAACATCTCCCCATGTTAGAGTCCTGTTCTCCGAGGTTCCGTCATTAGCTCGCAGCTTACAGGGCTATTAGAGACACAGCTGCTGCTACTCGCTGGGTAAACACGCTCACATGCACATAGACTCACAGCTACAGCCAGCGCCCAATGGGAATGACTGGGATAAGGCCTGTTTGTGGAACATGTTTGGCAGGAGTGACAACAACAGCCACTGTCCAACTGGCATGAACTGAAGCAGGCTGGATTCATGTGTGTGATGATATGTGGGTGTTTGGGTGAGATGTAAAGCACTCTGGGTTAATACAGTGCTGAAGAAAGTGTTCATTCAATGCAGCTCAACTGGTCAAAAGCTTAATGGTTTCAGGTCAAAACACGTAAGAGAAGATCTTGTTGGCACACAGTCATTTTTCTTTGCTTTTTAAAAAGATGTACTATGTAACTTTTCAAAGGAAGGGTTCGCCAGCTTCTTGTCTCCATGGTTATTGTGTTGTCAAGAATGTTCCAAACGGTTTGCCTTCAGTTATAGGTGTTTCTAGAATTGAAGTTGCACCTAATATTTAAAATCTAGTACCCTGTCACCAAACCAGTAACAGCAGCTATAAAAACTATTCAATACAATTAGAGGATTAAAAGTTTATCATCAGATCCAGAAAAATACTATGTTCTGATGTGTTAATTGAAAGAGTGAATGGGCAAGAGAAAGTCACATTTTACTAAATAAAAAAGTAATGATCCAGAAAACGTTGTACTTCAAATCTACTGATGAAAAGAAACCACAGATTTGGTGAGTGTGGCGTGGATCACATGAGGTGTTTGCTGCTCCCTTTGGCCTCGTGGCATCTGGGCGCGCTGTGGGGAGCTTGTGTGTTAAATAAATGACTGGGGAGTTTAGCCCATGTGCTAACCATGTTACAATAACAGAAGACACGCAGGCCCGGTTCAGGCAGCACTCAAGCCTAACGCAGGGGCCTTCTGCTGGGTCGCCTCCCCCGGGTGAAGCCCAGGCCTCACCCAGGGCCTTGTATATTATTCCCTGGCAGACTCTTTATTTTTCCTCTGCTGAGACGGACTTAGATCAAAGAGGGCTTTAACCTCTCGTCCCCTCTGTCCCTCGGTCCAGATCTAGAGCAGCACCAGAGCCACCAAGGTTGAGAGAAGAACAATAGTGCCAAGGAAGGTGTGAAGTGTTTGTCTACTCATCTGAAACAAGCAGCTGTACGGCTGTGGAAGTTTTATGAGCACAGAGGGAGGCTGAGGTAAGGAGGGTAAGAAAAAGAAGGAGGAAAGGAGAATACATGTTGTAATGCTTATAGATAACAGATTACACTTCTAAGTAAATGGGTCAAATGTTAGATTAATGTAATTATATGCTTGGACTGTCTCTCAGTGGAAAAGGTGAGGAACATCTGGTTAAATATTTGCGTGATCAATATCATGACCACCATCTCATAGAAGGTAACATCCCAAAGCGTCAATAAATACATTTCTCATATATAGATTTACTTGCAAGATAATGTGTGTCCTCATTTGTCCTCTCACTTCAGTTAGTCATTCTCTGGTAATATGAATTTAATCAAAGCTAAATGCAAAATGTATTTGTCAACATGGAACCAACTTGTCACAGAGACTCTTTCTATCAGCACCATGAATTTGACATTACATGAATAAATTGGCTGATTTTCACCTCTGTCAATGTGCAAACAGCTACCTCAAGGCATAGTAGGATCACAATTTGCATCTTCTTGATTCCACAGTAATTCATGTATTAATTAAAGTGTAACATATATATAAAACAAGATTATATATTTATAAGTAGCTTATCAAACCATTTTGTAGGCAAACACAAATATACTTGCAATATAAAATGGCATTTGTAAAGTCAATATTTTCTGAAAACATCTGCAGACAGAACACGCCTTCTCCTCCAGGTCTGCTATCTCTGTATTCTCAGCCTTTCTTCATGAATTGGCCTACCCTGATCATACTTCACCCTCCTTTTGTCTATCTCCTACGAATTACTCCATATCTATTTTCTTATTCACCTTCCTCCCATCTGCAGCCCCCTTTCCTCTCCAGTGACGGTGGCTGGCATCTGTTAAGCCGCTAAAGAGAAAGTGCATGCAAAAACTGTGTGTATGTGTGTGCTGGTCTTGCCGGGTTGGATTTGAACAAGCTCACGCCTGTTCTGCCCCGATGGCCTATGAAATGAGAAAGGCAGTCACTGTGCTCTAGACCTACACTGATAAATCTACCAGGGTTACCCCAGCATGGTCGCATCTGTGCAAGTGTGTGGGGCCAATGCATGTGTTTTTGCATATAAGCAATCGTGCATGCATGTAATGTGTGTGAATAGTGATCATCTGCATCTTCAGCTCGGTGACGCCAGAATAGAGATTTGGAGAGATTTGATTTCAAACAAGCCAAAAGTGTGCTTGTGTGTGTGTGTGTGTGTGTGTGTGTGCATGGTAATCTGCCATCATCGCCCTAAACATGTGACATTAAAACACCACTGAGTCGATTCTTCTTGAGACATTTTTTTCATTCGGGTTTCATTTTTACCCATGTGCGCACATTTGCCTCCGGAGAATTAGAGGTCATGTTACCAATCTATGGGAGCACTCAAAGACAGGGGCTAAAGAGTGGTAGAGAGATACAGATGGAGAAAGGGAGAAAGAGAGAGAGGGAGCAGGCTAGGGGCACTCAGAGCCTGGGGTTACCTTGCTTATGACAGCGAGGTCAGATATTGAAGAGGTGAAGTCAATACAACACACCATTTAGCAGCCATATTTGTCTGGAGACAGTGCGCTCCTTATCTGCTCACATTCAAAAAGGAGAGTAGGGAGATGTAAAGGAAGAAGATGCAAAATGTTAAAGTCAGTATTAAAGTGTCCCTATAGGTTTGCCGTCTTCTTTTCTTCATAAAGATGTTGTTTGTCTTGGATTATACATAAAACTTCTCTATCTCAAGTATTTCTGGTAATGGAAACACCTAAGTGAATAAATGAATGAAGTTCAACTTGAAAGCAATTTCTAGATTGTTCGTAAAATACATTTTATTGGAGATCAATGTTAGCTAAATTTGTTGCATTGTGAATGATTGCCTAGATACCTACACCTGCAAAATAAATAAACCATTTTCTTTTAAAAGTCTACTGATAGTTATTGGGTTCTATCAAAATTACCTTTATGCATTTATGTACTTTCATTTTCAAATTGACGCTTTTACAAATTATTGGCTGCTTTTCTGATCCAGATTTTTTATTATTTGCCCTAATATCCGACCACACAAACTGTCTCTTGATGGCTGCATGCTGTTGTATCAAACTGATGCTGGAGCGCTTGTTCCAGTGTGTGACTTTTACTGTGTTTTACTGTCCCAGCGGCCGCTCTACTGCTGCAGCAGGAATACTAGCGGAGCCGTGACACTCACCGAGGGGCTCGTTCAACAAAGCAAATATTGTCCCTGCCACACACAAGCGCTCACATAAACAAGCCTACACATCCGCACAAACACACAGCACAATAATTCATGTGCAGGGCTGGAGCGAGCAGCAGCAGCAGCATGCACGGCCACGCACACATACACGCACACACCAGTCGTCCAGGCATTTTTTATGAGCCTGGGTCTGCTCTGTCTGCCATATTTCACCTCTTTAGTGTGTGTGGGCAAAAATATCTTCAAGTCACGACAGCTGTAATTGTGGAGCACATTAAAATGGGTGCAGGGTGACACCTCTAACCACCTTCTATTAAGAAACACACACACACAGAGGAAGAACAGCCCCTCCTCTGGCCATTCCTCTATCTCAAAGTGCTTTCATTGTGCTCAAACCAGGAAATGAGCATCACTAAATGCATCAAAGCTGAATAGAATGCCTTGATTTCTGTAGATAGTGATGTCTTGATTATATGTGTCGAATATGTGTCCATTTTCACCAAAGGACAGGTCTGACAGGTAAAAAAGGAAACAGACATCCTTTTATGCAGAAATGGGCTGAATGAAAGAAATAGTTGCATTAAAAGAAACCACAGAGCATAAAGCTACCATTTTCAGTCTGATATTAAAATCAAACAAATACATTATCAAGGTACATATCCAGACATGAAGTTCTTTTCCTTGGGCCTGGTCTAAGCTTGGATAAATTTGCCAAATCACTTTTCCAATGGAGCTCAACAGTGACCACCTGCTTAGGTACCTGAAGTAAATGTTTCATTCATTTCTGAGTTTCTGAAAAATTCAAATATTTAGAGTTCAAAGAGATTGCGGAGGCTAACCAGCTACCTAACTAATAACCATAACGCTGTTGTTTTATTTCCAAAAAGGTTGCTTAAAATGCAAGATTCCGTTAAATGTTTTAATAATGTTGAGCTTTACTAAGTTTAAGAAATAGACTTTAAATAAAATTACACGTCTTGTGATCAGTAGTTAGCACATAGCTGTCTTGCCCACAGCAAGCGTTCAAACTTTTAAGATACATTTTTTGGAAAGTCTATGAGAAAAAGGAATGGAAAATTTACCTCTGGAACCAGGGGCGGATGGACACTGTTGAGCTCCATAAGTGCAAGCTAAGAGGGAGACTCGTAGTGCTGAGGTGATTTATATAAACCTAAACATGGTCTTCTTTCAGAGTAGAAATAAATATAAAATGTACAATTGCTGTGTGTGTGCCTTTATTGATGTGGAAGTAATGGCTACAGCAGATAAGCCAGGACAAGGCTTGAGTTGGGAACAAAAGCGAAGGCAGCCTGACCGATACAGTCTCCCCTCTCATCTCTTGTGCTAAATCGCTTCACCTTTCAAGCACACAAGCACCTATAGGCCACAAACACACATTCTACAGGAATCCATACACTCTTAAGCACACATGCATGGTCCGATTTAACATGGACAAGTGGGCAGTGGCTGGAATTCAATTGGCCTCTTCTTCAGCATTTCAGGGTGTCACAGTACATGCCAAGCAGTTAATGTGGTCCAATCTTCTCCGCAACACACGCTGTCACCTCTCATTTGAAGGCCCAGTGTCAGGAGTGGCCACCAGATTCAGCACACAGCACACATAGATACCTCCCATAGTCCCTGTCTTTTCTATTCAGCTATAATCTCACCGGGGATATAGTACCTAAATTCAAGATTGTTTAAAATTGTTGCACCTTAATCATTCTTATCCGTATCATTTTTGAATTTCTTATAAATAGCCACTGTGACTTACATCCAAGTACCCAGTACTTAATGCTGAATGTACATTTACTTAATGATTTGCACTCAAGGCTGGGTCGCCAATTATCGCTTTATAACATATCATTTAGTGACTTTGTAACTTTTCTGGTTTGTTCCCTGTCCCCATAAAGATATTATTCCCTTGCTTGGAATGCTCCACAGTATGGCATTAAACACATCTATGTATTTATTCAATTATAGATGTTTATTCTAGATCCAAAATACCCTGAAATGCCTGCATACTTAGTGTGCACAGGGTTGCCTCTCCACAGATCTCTATAAATGGCCTATGGTGTCACCTGCTTGTCTTCAGAGATAGATTAATGCCATATTGTGTCCAATCCAGGCAAAGATAACATCATTGAGACAAGACTGACAGAAAAGTTATATACAATATTGCATCTTTGAGTGTGAATTTTCTATAAAGTCAAATGACCCATCCTTAAATGTATCCATCACCTTATTTATTTCCAATGAATAATGATTGTTCCATTAACATTATGGATGTATTTAGGTGTTTCAATGCCGATATGTTATTCTTATATTTTTACACTCTATCCAGTAGCCATGACCGATCCTAATGTACCTTCCTTTGCAGTCTAACTCTCTTGCTCTGGAGCCCTCCCCTCCCTCTCTCCTCAGTGTCCTCTCTTCTCTAACTGCTTTCTATCTATTTGTCTCGGTGTCAGTGTTGAGCGGCTCACGCTGCCACTTTAGCTCCTCTCCCCATTGTGCCCGAGTCTGCCTGCCACACCGGCTTTTCAATTGGTCAACAAGAGTAAACACCGGTTGTGGAGCATCAATCACATCACGCACACGGACAGGGAGAAAGAGAGAAAGAGAGAGAGTGTCCAATTTCACTCTTTCTCACCTATCTTAGAGCCAATGTGGGCAGGACAGCCCACCAAGTCCAAGAGACAATGCCCTGTCTGACAGTCAGTGCATGTGCGATTACAAAGAAGATCAAACATTAACAGGATGTGGAGTGGAAGAACAAAGTATGGCAATGCTGAATTAACAGTACTGAGTCAGTTAAATTTGATTGAGAATTTTAACATGGGACTGTTAAATTGAAGACAGTTCCAGCCACTATGACCTCAAGATGACATCCAACCTCTTTCAATGAAAAATTATGTATTGTGTTCACAGATAATTTCACACATAAACATTTTTTAACATTACATTACATTACATTAGTAAATGAAAAAATACAGATTTGTTAATTCAAATACTGTACATGGAGGTTCATGGAAATCAAAGGTGATGAAAGGACAAGCAAATCTACAAACGGCAGTAGCACTTCATTCTGAAAAACTGGTCCATTTTAAGATTTAAAAAATGAATCTTTTGTGATTTATTTCTGCTAAGTTTCAGTGACTTGTATTGAAGCTATGACAGAATTGTACAATACACATTTTTTTCTTTTTAACACAATGTAATCTGTCAAATCATAAATTGCACCTTGGTGAAACAACATAATAGTTTTGCAGTCATTGATGTCCAGAGTTAGACTGGACTGGAGCGCACCTCAGCGAGCTTGTTAACGCAGCTAAGTGAGCAGGATAACACGATGATTGTCTGTCAGTGAGTGCACTCTTACCTACTCCTCTGCACTGTACCCCTACCTCTATCTGCCCGTAATAAACCCAATCACACACATACAGTACAGCAAACTATAAAGAATTGTGCCTTAGGTGAAGAGTCTTGCATCTCAATTGAGTGGTTTATCAGTCCTCACCTGAGCCCTAAATCACAGAGGAGTTAATTGGAAGAAAGAACAGCAACAATTTGGCAGTATATAATGTTTTATGTATGTGTTTTTATGACCATATCTGCCTGGCGTCGCCTCATTGTGTTTGCACATTAATGCTTGTGTATATATACTGCATTATGATCCTAATGAGATACCGTAGATGAGAGGGAGCCTGGTAATGCACAGAGGAGCAAGAGCATGATAAGCTTCTTAACAACGATCACTCAGTGCGTAAGAGAGAGAGAATTATGTGTGTTTGAGCATCCCTCTCGAGCCTCTCCACTCACGCAATCTACGCGCTGCTCATTTGCAATCAGTAATTAGAATGCTAATTAGCCCCTGGGAGCTAACGAGAACTAGTGTATTACAAGCGCTTGATTAGGGCCGCCATATTCCTGAGGGGAGGATTTACACCTGCAACCTATTGGTTCCAACGTGCGTCAATCAAAACTGCTCGACCAAATGGGACTTATTTTGTTTGTTATGAACTGTTTAAACTATAACAAGAGCAGAAAACCTGTGACGACTTTCTTTGGGGCTGCAAGATTTATCGCAATCAAATTGAAATAACTCATTAAATCATCACAAGTACATCACTTCCTCTGCAAACAAAAACAAAATATTCATTCTTATTCCATATAAACTTTGCTAAAGTTTTAGTCCAGACCTCTACAAAGAAGTTTTTTTCTCTCTCAAATGTAACCTACACATTACAAATTTGCACTGTGAACAGAATTTCATGCTTGTCAGAAACCAAAAATTGTTCATCCCTAAATCTCTTGTTGAGTTAAGTTGAGTTTTTCTCTTTTGCCTTTGTGTTCAGACTTTTCTAATATCCCTCTCCCTCATTACATCGTCTAACTTAAGATTCACTGACTCTGTTGTCCATATAACCAGTATGTATGGGAACATTAAACCTTCATTACCATAAGAACAAGTTGAGACCACTATACACTTTCCAGATTGTGTCTCCTCCAGCTCCCTGTAGACCAATGTGGAAAAGAAATGGCAATGCACTATAGACTAAAGCCTCTGCATCTACTTATCCTTGTATCCATATATGAAAATTTAAGGTCAGCTTGGGACCTAGACTCATTAGAGGTCAATGATACAATAAGAAAGTATGGTTGGGTTTGTTTGTCTAATGTGCTGTTTAATTATGTTTTTACAGCACTAATCTGACCATATATTGGCACATGGCTCACTAACCTTTACAGATTGAAGTCAGTGTAGCAAGCAGTATCCACACCAAAGGACTGCAATGGTGTTTTTGGACATAAAGCTACCTTAGATTGGGGTCATAGAAGAAAAAGGCTTCTTGGCAGAGGTATTGATGAAAAGATGGAAGATTTTACACCCTATTCCTTAATTCAGCCATGTCCTTTAAAACTGTTAACAACCATGGATGAAATTTGCTTGAAGTAAAACATTACGCTCATATAAATGCTCACTACATCACACAACTGAAGATAATTACTATTTTACCAAGAACTTTTTCGCGCTGCCTGGTTGCTCAGTTCCCCACAGTTGAGCTAATATCAACATAGTAACCCATACAACAAACTAAACTATTCTTTGTATCTTTGTCATTTCGCTTAGTCCTAAGTCGTGTTGATATTCTGCTTGGAGACCCTCACCACACACAAACATTCAAAGAGGAAAGCGTGACTATCATATCAGGTCTAATTTTCTCCTCCATTCAGCCAGCACCCTCAGACACTGGCACCCAGACAGTTGAACAGTGCAAACAAACCACAGACATGCTTTTTATCCTTCTTCACTCTCCCTTCGTTTATGTGTTACCATGTCATTGTGGGGTGAATGGGCTTGTTTCATTTCTTCTCTACTTCTTAATAATTTAGCAGGTTGATATTAGTCCATTGTGCTAAAAGTGTGTCTCTGGAAGTGTATATTGAGATTACTTGTCGAAGATTGTAGTTTCGGGCAATAGCAAAATTAGTTAAGGCAATGTAAATAACTTGGTTTGTGTGAATGTAGTAAATGGCAAAGAAGTAGCAGGGAAGACATACAAGCATCCTAGTCAATTTGTGACAAGGTGTCTGCACTACTAAATAGGAGATTAAGGCAAGGAAGTTTAGGCAGTGGAATCTCAAAGTGTATAAAAAGATCCAAGATAAAAATACTAACAAGGATTCTTCCATTCCTTTTGCAAATCAGGAAAAGTAAAATTAATATTCACAATAAAGTACAATTATATTGGCTGTTTGACTCAGCCACAATATAGCCATACATTTAACAACATTTTAATGTACAGTTTGATTTTGTTTTTAAAACACATTTTAGGTACCTTAACAATACATTACATGCACAACTTCTGCTCCAAGGCTAACTTAAAAAAACAAGACTTTCCTCCCAGCACCATAAAATCTACAGTTGTTACTGCCTGTCTATGTGTATAATTACAATGCAGTGCCAGCTCAACACATGTCTGTCTCCCTGTCTGTCTTTCTAGAAGCCAGCAGTGACATGTCTGACTATTTCTTCCATGTTGTTACATATTTAATATCCTGCCACACCCGCATATAGATCCTCCATTATTCACATGCACACAAGCTTCATGTTTAGGATCATGAGAGGAGGTGTCACCTTGGTCCCAGTAGAAGAGAGTGATCAGTAAAACCTTTGACAATGCTACAGCTGCCCTCGGGAGTTCTAACTGACGTGTGTGTGAATGTTTGAGTACTACAGGGAAGGAAAGACACAACGGAGCTGAAGAATGACTGAAATAAAAGATCAAAAGGGTAAGGAAAAAGTAAGTGGTTGTGTTGCAGTAGTTTTAGTGAAAGATATATTCTATTTGAGTGATCAGAATGAATAATTTGTGTATCTTAGAGGAACTGAATGCCTTTGCTGTGCATTAAATTCTAAGCCTAAGATACCCATGGTGTTTATATATGGTTGTATATGTCACCCCTACTGCAATATCTGAGCAAGACTTGCAATAACCTGGCAACTAATGAATAGTACAGAACTTTGCACTAATTTTTTGCACTATTTTTATACTTTTTTTTTTTTTTTCTTCTATACTGTGTTGTAAATATCCTGCTGTGTTGTATATATATCGTACTGTCTGCACTGAAGTGAGTATGTATAATGTAAATTGTACATATGAAGAGTGACAATAAAAGGCATTCTCTATTCTATTCTAGAAAAAAAAAAATATAGGACCGTTGCTACAGCAATAAATAGATTAAAACAAAGTTGTTTGAAAGGGAAATGTTGCATATAACAGGAAGCTGAAATGCCAATATAATGTTAATGTCTATTTAGGAAGTCATTCAGACATTTAATATGAATACAGGAAATTACCTGATTAAAATGCTCTCATAATTGTATTTTATTTCAAGGAAAATGATCCAATGCCGTATTTCAGATCATAATAAATTATATTCAAAGCCACAGTGGTTAAAGTCTTAGTGGTCAGAAACGTACAGTCATTAGTGTTGGCTGAGTTGTTTGTGATCCACTAATTGGAGCCACTGAAGCGCTGGTCTTAAGTCACTTCAGGAGCACGATCTTAAGCGCTGCCACAGACACTTGCACTGTGTGTGTGGGCGTATTTATCACATTGTGGGGACTGAATTCTGTATACGTATCCCATTTATTATTAGATCAACAACATGGTTTCAGCAGCAGTCATGCGGGCAATGTTTTTGAAATCGAGACATTCTGACTGAGACTTCAAAGTCATTTTTAATCTAAAGGTACTGATACTGCGAATGTAGTATTCATGAGCTTTATGGTTCAGATATGGGTTAAATAAGTTTGGGATAGGGTTTAGGTTAGGCTAGATAAGTAGTAACTATGGTTAAAGTTAAGATCAGTGAATGTGAGTGAATGTATTGTCCTCACGCCACATGAAAACCCAGCCTGTGTGTACTCAGAGCTATTATCATTAGGGTGAGTGTGAGGAGAGCTCATTTCCCATTCAGGGCGGCCTGACGGATACTCTGTAACCCTGCTCAGCTGAATGGACCGGGACTGTTTTAAGAGCCAACCACACAAGTTGAGGCCATTTCTCATAGTGACTTAATAAAAGTCTGCACCCCCTGTACCCCCCATGCAGACCCCCAAATACCCTCTGTTCAGGCTTCGTATAATACCTTCTCCCAAACCATGATGTCACTCACAGGTGCAAGCAGGTCTTTAAACTGTATGTAAAGTATGTATTTGAAATAAAGAACTTACCTAGTGACGGGATGAAGTTGTACAGATGCAGGACACCACATGCAAAAGAAATAAGGAAGATATTATTATACACATTTAACAGTATGTCTCAAACTCAAAATATTTAGACAGGTACAAACTATATTTTGTTGTATATCTGTGTTGGAATTGTTGGTTTTATTATTTTTTTTAAACACTTTTAGACAATACTGTACAGCTATTAAAAAACATATTATATTATAAAGTTGATTGAAGTTAAAGTTTTCTCATGAATTTTCCTCAATTTATCCAGTTATCAGAGGTTACATTCCACCATAACATAATTATTTGTCACTGCACACCTCAGTATACTAAGAAATGATTACTTGACACAGATATGTCAACTTATAATTTAATCAGAAGTGTGGAAAAGCAGTGATGTGCTAACTCCTCTTACGTTTTTGTCAAGTACTCTCACACACTTTATAGACTGTAGAAATGGAGATCGCACAAGCTTACTCCTATGACAGAAATATAGCTCTCCTGACTATTGTGACTGTGCATTGCCTATTACTTATAAGAACAAATACTGATATACAACAGCGACTCCAATTGCAGAGAAGATAAACTATAAATGATTTTCAATGTAGTGAAGCCAGCAGAAGCAGTGTGTGAAGAACCGTACAACATGTGCACCGGAGCCCACCACTAGGTAACTGCTCCTGGAAGACCAATAAAAAACAAATGCTAGATGGAGCAATATAAAGTTAGGGGAAAAAAGAAAAAAAGTGGCTAACCACTCATCAGAAATATGATCAAGTCTACTCTGGAGGGGGGGGATGCACAGGGGCAGTCATTAGTGCATAATGGGAGGTGAGGGTGCGATGGTGGGGTAGGTGCGGTGACGGAGGTAGGTGGGAGCTTGTGGGCGATATGGCATTTGAGTTCCATGTGGAGGGTGAAGCCTTGTTGTGGTTTGAGCAGCAGAGGCCACCTCCAGCTAACAGCTCCTGGTAGACCTATAAATTTACCTTCATAAACAGGGGAAACGCACGGAGAAGAGGAAGAGAGAGGAGCGAGGTGGGGAGGAGGGGGAGAGGAGATATAGAAATAGTAGAATGGTGGAAGTAAATACTAGGAAAGTGAGACAATGAACACTGTTTTGTTATATAACTGTTATAATATTGCTTTTTTCCTGCACTTACAATGAATGTATTTCTACTGTGTACATTTACAAGTGGGAATGTGCGCATACTACAAACATATCTCAGCCTCATAGCATGTTTGGCTTTTTTTTTTTTACAGCCAAAAAAACAAAAACTGGCATAGTCATAAACCTTTAAACATGAGTAGTTATGCTAGGATGCTAACAATATACAATCATACTGACTATTGTCCAATTTAGATGAATAAATGAGAACATATTTATCATTAGTTCACAGTGAGGCTTCAGAGTTCCAGAGTGGTTTGCTCCCAGCATACAAACAAATCAGAGAGAATTTCCAATTACTGACCATGATCAGGAATGTACCCTATCTAAAGCCACACTGACTCTATAATTTGAAAAAGAAGAATACATTAACTGACTATGTATCACCAATTTGTCTCAAAATATTATATTTAAAGTCAGGTGCAGTGTTGTTATTGCCCCATAGAACACCTTGTTAAAATGAAGTCAGTTGAAATGCCTCAGTCAAAACCTTCGTGACCAAGCTGGTTTGATCATTAGCAGCGGCTCTACGACTCATTGGAGTGACAGGCCTCCGAGGGGTAACCCACGGCAACCCCGAACACCCACCCACATCCCGTCCCGACTTGGTCCTCCCTGGGACGTCTTCGTCCTTCTCTTTTCCCCTTTAGCCAATCACTTCCCCAGATGGTGGCGGGTCATCGGGAAGTAGGAAGTAGAGGTCGACCAATGGAAAAGCTGGATCGGACCTTTCCTGCTGACCCGTGACGCCTTCCTTTCACAAAAACAGACACAACCTGTCTTGGATCTATAGTGGCGGGGCAGATAGTCCAGCTGTGCACCACCAACGTAGACAAAGACACAAACCACGCTGATCATGGTTTACTGCTCTCCTGTACCAACAAAGCATAGAAAGATTCAGTGAAGGGCTTATGGATGACTGATGTTGGATTTGATAGACAATGCTATTTTACAATCAAATCTATACCCATAAGATGTATGGAAATGAAGACCTAGGAAATTGAGTGAGACAGGTGCTGTAAAACATTGCATGCCTTCTACAAATGGGGCCAAACTGAGGCGTAAATTTCTCCAAATTGTTTTCCCTTGCATCCCACCCTCCATCCATCATAAGCCTAACCACGTAGCTGTCTAAAAGAAAGGATGACTCACTACCATAAGATTTATGTCATGCCGTCTTCAAAAGTTTATACTGTCTGTTTGATGTTGTACCTTTACTTTCAATTCAAAAGTATTTATGTTTCCAAATTTGAAGAAAAAAAAATGTTTGTGTGTCAAGAGTTTTTGTGACTTTCAAAGCAGCTGGAAATTTCACACAGAGGTGAGCCACCCGCTCAGGCATCCAGTATTAGTTTTACTGTTAAGACAATCATCCTGCCATAGCTGTATAATACAGAGGTGGGAGAAGTACTCTGTGTACCCCATTTAAAGTGCCTATACTTTCAATATTAGTATTAAGAATTTACAATTACATTAAATCTAAGTAAAATAATTCTTACAAGAACACCTATATTAAAATGAACAGCAAATGTTTAAAATATTTAGTTACATATAGCTCTTGAAAAACCTGCATTTATTACTGATAGCTAATGAACGGTTTCTAAGTACCTTTTAAATAATAATATATACGATAATAATAATATAAATAATAATATATGATATTTTATCTGGAGAAAATTTAGATTGCATTTGATGGAATCTTCTGTTCTTCTCTTGTGAACCAATCCACCCGTGGTTGCTCTGTGAACCAGTGCACCCGTGGGTGCTCTGAATGATTTGACAGCGCAGGGGACAGAGATGTGTCTTCAATGATCTTTGGCTCTTTTTGCATCATTCCAGTTTTCTTCTGTCTCTTCACTTTACCCAGAATGCTTTGAGGCGCCGTCATGCCGCCTTTGAACTGAGATCAGAGGAAGCATTTTGGCTTGCATACTATACTCAGCCAGTGCGCCTCATTCAGGTACTATTGGTGTTTTGATAGCCAGTCCCTTTTGGTCCATATTATATGTAAAGGGAATGGAAAAGATTCAGCCTTGGAGACTGAATGGTGTGTCTGTAACTTTTTTCAATACCTGTCACATGAAAGCAAAAAAAAAATATATATATATATATTCTGAAGTATTGTTTTTGTGGTGTGGTGTAAACAAATTCATCTAGTTTAAAAAATAAAAATTTAAAACTATAAAACTTCTATATTTAAGATGTGTTATGTTACATTACATGTCTATTTAGTGCCAAAACAATCAACTGTCACATAAAGAGATACATTTTTAGACAGTTATTTGTTTATATTCCATTTAAAAGACATTCACATTTTGAACATGCCTAAACTACAGAGTCTTGTGTGTGCCTGGTCTTGTGTTAAATCAGCATTATACAGAGCAAAGGAAAACCAGCTGGGAGGGGGCATGCTTAACTGCTACCTTTTACACCTGTCAGGAACCAACTCGAGTGCGTTTCAACAATATTTATATGTGACACGCACAAAGAAAAGCAGAGAAACAGGCAGAAAACAAGCACTTCAACAACCTGGCTGCAATTTTGTGTAAATTTCTCCTTAAAGAAACCCTCTCTCTCCCCCTCTCTCTCTCTCTCTGTCTCACACACACACACATGGATTGCGTATATTGTGCAGCTATCATATAGTTGCTGTCAAAGCCACCGCCAATTATGACCATTAGGAGTCCCATCATGTCACTAGCTGTCCTCGCGCCCCCTCCCTGCTCCCCTGCGCCCCTCCCTCTCACAGACCAGACCCTATAATCTAACCTCACTTTGCTCCGTTCACACAAACACACACAAACGCACAATTGTTACATGTGCCGTTTTATCTGCTGCTTCTCTCTCTCCAGAGCAATCTTTTTAGACAGAAGCAAATGGATGTCTTTGCTATGAAAGAAACAAAAGGGAAAGTTTGTAGAGGAATAGCGTGGCAGTGGAAATCAGTCTCCTCTTTTTATTTCCTAAAGTAGCTTTCAATCAAAACAAAACAGCTTGCTAATTGTGATACTCAAACCTTGTGTGCATATGATTACTGTCTTATGGCAATGTTTGATTTCCCTTGCCTTGAACTTCCCTGTTCAGTCCACGGGGTAGACTTGCATAAATGTGTGTGTGAACAGGAAACTATTAGCCCCACAGCCAGAGGCTAGACAGTTGTTAGACCACCTGTTTGAGTTAACAGGTAGTTCCTACTTTATGAGTGCTAAGTAGACTGTTTCCTTTTGGAGAGGGACACTTTGTGAGAGGAGAACATTTCTAAAGAGTTCATTCAGAGAGTGTTATGTGTTAATATGAATGAGTGGTTGCATAGTAACCACAGTAAACTCTGCCAGTGGTTACAAAACAGTGGAGTGAAACTACAATATCTGGCAATGACCTAAAAAATACACACCTTTCTGGATTCTGGATAGATACACTGGGAAGGATTCTGTCATAATTTAATATACACTCTCACTTCCAGGTACTCCTAACCAAGATTATGGCTCAAGTCTGGCAAGCAGGTGCATTAGAAGTACTACAACTACTATACTGTTACTCCTAATCTATATAGGAGCCAAGATAGTATTTTATAATAGTAAATGCTATTACTTCATAAAAATGTATTTTACTTGACCAATCCCTAGGTCACAATCAGAGGACAGTGTTTGCACTCAGTGGCAGTTTTTGTCACTGTGTGTCTATGATATGACCAAACCTTAGGACAGGCATACAGCCCTGTGTGTGCTTGGCCACAGCGTTAAATGGGCACTGAGGCTTTCTGGAGCATTCTCTGCTGCACTACAGAGCAACACTGATCTCTCAAGTCAACAGAGATCCTACATGGATAGTACTGGGACCCAATTAAATGGCACGCTGTGATCTGAGTGAACTTTGGTTAAATATCTTCAAAAGCAAAGACAGCACAACCATAGGGGCATTTCTATTATGAAGGCATCAAAAGTATCATGTATAAGTGTCGCTGTGTGTGGTAATAGCAGCAGAAACTATTGGACATACAGGTGCAGCCCCCCACAGAGAGTGTCATTAGACCTATCAGGAGCACTCTGCCGGGATTACACTGCTGTTAGCAGCATGTACAGCCAGTCACAGCTCCACAGCCATGCGCCACTGGACACCAAATCTCTGAGTCTGTGTGAGCGCTGGACCACATGCCACTGAGCGCCTCCTGCTGTGAGCCGTGAGCATAGATATCAGTGCACTGCTGGGCCCTTTGTACAGCTAATCCATCACACACACTGATAGATCCTGTAAAGGAGCTGTGTAATTGCTTAAAAATACAGATGTTTCATGTTTTATTGTTAGAAATTGCAGGAAAATCTTGGCACTTGTCCTTGTCTTAATGTAGATTTGTTCTGGTCCTATTTTAGTCCTTGTTTAGTCCTAGTCTAGTTCATGTTTAGTTATGAGTTTAGTCCCTTTAGTCCCAGTTTTATTATAATTGTGCTAGTGGGGATGTACCCAAAATTACTGTTTATTTGAGGGCATGTTTGCCTGATACCAAGTTAATAAGTACTGAAACTAAACTTTGTGTTGTTTTTTGTGTTGGGAATAAGTCTGTCATAAAAAAAAGTCCTTTTGCACACATCATTTAAAATTTGATGTACAATATATACGACGTAACTACACTTGGATCTCTTCGTCACTTGTAAGAAGACTGCAGGCGGGTGCTAAGGATGGTGCTTGTCTGTTACGATGCACAGATGGTTCTTTAAATACAGGAGTGGGCTCAGACAGCTAACACATGTCCTGACAGTCTGTCCATCTTCACCAAAACCCCTCCTTATTGTTCTGGCCCTGGTGATGCTCCTCTGCACACCCAGCAATGGAGATGTGTAAAAGTTGCGCCGATGCTGACGTAGGTGGATGTAAATGCCCTCAGTTTGTCAGTCTGGACCTGCACAAAGGAAGTTGATGTGTGTGGTGTTTTCTAAAGCCTTGAGTGGGTGCAGCGGGGGTAGCGGCCACAATACAACAGTTTGGTGGGTTGGGTGCATTAAGCTCTCTTATAGGAAGCCCATATTCACTGAGCCAAGGGGCTGGTCATTTGGCTGTTTTCAGTGAGAGGTAAAAAGGCAGCAGGAGGAGGGGGTTCGGGTAAGGCAAGGGGGCACTGGGGTAGTTCTCGCTCGGGACAATCTCTACCTCCTCCTCCCCTCTATGACCATTCTTCTGCCCCTCCACTGGCCCTTTCTTCCGGGTTAATACAGCCTTCAGTGGAGCCTGGGATGCAGTGCAGTCCATGGTAACATGGAGTGATCTAATGCTAAACTTAAAGATTTATTATGCGAGAAGGGTTATACTCTGAAACCTACCGACAAGTCTTCATTCTGCTTCACCCAAAATGATATATTTATAATTTCATCATCAAAAAATTACAAATGATAATAAGCTACTGTAAATGTTAAGATTTTACATGGAAAATTCATATTCACAAACTTTTCCATAATGAAAGATTGCTCATTTTTCTGGGTAAATGCCTAGAACAAAGACAATGCTGCAGTAGAGAGAGGGAGGAGAGGCAGAGAAAGAGATAAAAGCTGTCTCCACTTTAAAGTGGATTAAAGGCACACCGTGCTAAAACAATGGGAGGTGAAAAATCAAATTAGGCCTCCTGAAACATCAAACGGACAGGACTAGGAACAGCTAAGCTTCCTCTGTGGCTAATCTGTGAACTCAGTGATACACACTGCTATTCACCAACTGCTTCTCATATGCACTTTCTAAGTTTAAGATATTCATAAATAGTGGTAGGAGTAGTAGAAGTAGCAGCACATAGCAATAGTAGATATAGTAGTAGATAAAACAGAAGTACTATAAATTTCTTACACAAAGCTTATACCCACTTTTAACTTTCACCTCTGGGAGTATGGCCTGCTACATTCATACAGTTACAGTATAAACAGTAGTTGTAGCTATGTATGCGGGTGGCCCATAAATGCAACCAACAATAACATTTTTTGTTCTGTCTTTTTTACTGTTGCGTTTCTATCTTCATGTTTTTACTATCGTTGTGTTGAGCTCTCCTGTGGTCTCCTTCTCTCTTTATGTAACTTTTACTGTGAATATTCCTTGCTTTTATACTGTATATGCTGCAGTATGGTGCATTCCTCCCATCTCCCTCAGTCAACTTCCCCTTACCTCCCCCATGATCAGAATAACATAGTACAACATACAGGTACATGAAAAGAAGTTTGGCTGAACACAACTTCCAAGATGAATGCTCAAACCTACCTACGCATGTCCTCTGTTGTTTTAAACTTTCTTTGCAAACTCCAGCCTTTTAAACTCCTTTTTAACTACAATGCTTATAGATCTGACTATCTACATGCGGATGTGTCCAGGGCAGGCCTAACTATAGCCTCACTAAAATGACTTTCTCTCCCTCTACACCTCCCACTGTTCCCAGTAAAGGAGAAGAATGCCCCAGCAGCGAAGCATGTTCCATTGTTCACGCTCTGCCTCCAATTTGCTCTCCACATTCTGCGGCCTGGCCCCGAGACGTTACGCCGGCTTAAGGGACAAATCGCACACACAAAAAAGCCAAAGACGGCGATAGAAGAGAGCAGAGAGGAGAGAGGGAGGGAGGGGGGAGCAGATATGGAGAGAGTTGCGACAGGGAAGGGGGGCAAACCCTCTTCACAGCAATGCAATTATGGTGCGCATTTGAAGCCGGCAGGGTTTTTGTGGCAACCCCGAGCGCTCTCTTTCTCTCTGTACTTTCGTGGCCGAAGCTAATAGCCATAGCCGCTGCAATTTCTACGGTACATGACATTAACATGGTAGCGTGTCGCCAACAAAGGGCAGCATTCAAAGGGACTTAGAAAAGAGCCGCGGTTTTGCCTGGTTAAGTAGGCCTCAACCTGCCAAGAAGGCAAGACATGCAGACAGCTAGTGTGTTTATTACCCCAGCCACCTACAGAGAGCAGAGGTGTCTATCCCCTCTACCTCTGCAGAGAAAGTATAAATATGCACAGCGCTGTTGTGTGGGATACAGATGTTTGGCAGGCCGAAAAACTAACTCTAGATGTTAAAAATAATCTGCAACAACATAAGAAAGCTTCATACTTTTCGTACTATAAGTTGCTACAAAAGTAAAGTAAATAAAGTGCTTCACTGTCTTTATTTTTATTTTTATTTTTTTTTGTGATAGGATTTACCTCAGACCTACTGTAGCATCTGGGGTCATGCATACAAAATAACACAAGGTAATCAATTACTGAAAAGTGTTTGGAAAAACCTTTTGGTAACACAATGCATAGTTTTGTCTTTTGGATACATCAAGTATACACTTTATTAAAAACAGTATAAATAAGTAGAGGACAATTGCCTTGGCTTCAGCTGTGTTCATGGGCGAAACCTTACCCAACATGTACAAAAGAATGTGTAACAATAAAACAACATTCACTGGGAATGGGCTCTGGTTACACTTTACATACAAGTAAAATTCATCACATGACTTAACCGGGAGGACCACCAAGTCAGACAGCTGCCCTCTCCGGTGGCATAAGCAGAAAGCTAATACATGTTATAGCGGTGATTATATGCCTGCATATGTGTGAGAAGCAGCTGGGGTTTTATCATTTCCAAACAGTAGCAATGATTTTTCTCATCTAAGTGTTCCCTTGACTAATTTGAGTGGCCATGTGTTTGTGTTAAAGCCATATTTTCCACGGGCATTATACGATGAGATTACATTTAGGAGATTGCAATGGTGTGTGATGATACAGATGTGTTACATGGGTTTAGGGTTACTGAACAATTCAACAAGGGGTCACACTGCAGGCGTTTTCTAAATGTTATGACAGTGTGTGCGCCAGAATATTATACAGAATATATACAGAATATTGTAAGAAGTTCTATTGTCTTGTTTTGATGTGTCAAAACATCATAAACATTGTTCTTTTCCCTCCCAGTAATAGACTCGAGATTCAACACAAAGATCTTCTAAATAAATACTTTATCAATTTGAGCCAGACCTCAGCCAAGGCACTAGTCCTATCCTGCATTGGTTCATATAGTGCCCAGACCTGCAGTTCAGTTTCAGTTTCAATGTAAATTCTTCTTACGATTCATAAACCCCTTTGTTTTACCAGAGAAGAAATGTAAATATGTTACTATATTTTGTTATAACAATTGTGGTAATTTTAGTGAATAAAAACTCAACTTTGAGTGTCTCAGTTTTAAGGAATCACAGTTGTGCATTTTGCATTGGTAATTGTATCTTTTTCAGCCCAGTAAGCAGAGTGTGTGGCAGATGAGCAGAAGGCAGAGAGTCAGTGGCCGTGGGTCCAACACAAAAGACAAAGTTGCGGCGCACAAAGAGAGAATAAAATCGCAGAAGCTAAACGGCTGCGTGGACACAGAGCGGCGGGACGGGGGCGGGGCCGAAAAGCGAAGGGTAAACTCCCACATTCAAGCTCCTGTCCCATTCAAAAGACCATCTGTGGCTCAAAATGGATGTGTTCAAAAACATTTTTGCTTTTTTTTATTCTGGAGCGTCCCGAACGGGTGGAGCAGAGACGGGAGGGGTTAGAGGAGGAGGAGAGCGAGGCTGCGTGAAAAGTCCAGCGCCTACGTCCTATCACTTTCCATTAGAAGAAAGAAGACCGTAAACAAATAAATGAGATATGTGTGCATGTGTGTGTTGGAGGGCCCCTCTTTAAAACAGGTCGAACTACACAAACTGAATTACACGGGGCAAGCAGGACGGACACAGCCATTTTAGAGACAAAACAGCTTGAAATTTGCTGTTAGTGACACACAAGTGGGACAGGCGTTCAAGAAATCTACCATGTCCCATTTGGTTCAAAATACACAATCAATGCTTTTAGTGTCATATTAGAAGACCATTATTTCTACCATTAGATATATCACCAAAAACATGTAAATCAGTACTAATAGTTAATATGCCTGAACCACTATTAATAAACTATTTATTGATTATACATAAAGTATTTTTTCATGTTTTTTTAGGCAAATTAATGTTTATTTTTTTTATAGGTGTTACCTAAGATCTAACCACTTAAATAGTATTGTAAAGACCATTTATCTGAAACAAACAACTTCAGTTGAGATAGATTCTGTAAAGTTGATTATCAGAGTTTTTTCACATTTTGAAAGCTGTTTATGTATAAATATACATAATTGCTCTTTCATATATGACCAAACACATTTTCATATCACCATCTCCGTGCACATCCGCCCCTCTGGGCTGTTGTCGCCCTCTCTCCAGATTGAGTGGCTCCTATTCATTCTCGCCCCCCTCCGTGTCAATTAATTAAGTGTGCGCTTTTCTTTAGCCATGCACGCCAATTAGCATGAGATAAATATGCATCAGCCGAATTATCTTGTCTTGTCATTGGGTGCCCCTGCACTCTGCGTCGGGATGTTAGTGCTAATTTGCATGGTGAGTATTTTTAAATGCGTGTTAATTAGGAGCAGATATTAGGCTGTACCTTGATGCGGGACCCGGTGAAACGTGTTCAAGTGTTTTCACAGCCTATGGGAACATGACACTGTGTGATTAAAGGCTATAAATGAGACGCTGCCATGGAACAGGGGCTTTATTTATCAGAAAGGATATGGGAGCTGTGGTATGGAGCCTTAAACAAGTGCTGACATCACAGACACATACATGCACATTAGAGACAACAAATTTCAAAACTTTCATTCTAAATTTGACTTCTCAGTTTTGATTTAGCTGCTTATCAGATAATATTCAACACATGCTAAAAATTAGAACACATTTATGCCTATGTTTTGCAACCAGTTCCAGATATGCCAGGTAGTACAAAGGTTTATAAGGTTTATTGTAGATTGACTAAACAATTCTGATTATTTGACTGCAAAAGCTATTTCTTCTTCCAAAGAAGCCCATAGCTTCAAATACACATATGCCAATGGTGATGTCTTGCAACCAGTTCCAGAAATGCCATGTGCAAAGATTTATAAGGATTCTTGTATATTGATTAAACAAGTCTGATTATTTGATTGCAAAAGCTATTTCTTCTACCAAAAACAGTTCACATAACTTCAAAGTGCACTAGCTTTCAAAGTAACCATACCATTTACACTGTGCAATGGATAATATAATTCTAGAGGACACCAATATGACAAAGATTTGAGGTTTCGTCTTTTGCAATTTAACGGCCGTAAGTGCCAGCTACGGGGAAAAAAAGGAGAGATCTTGCCCAGTGTGATGCCTTCTCTAAACTTCCTGCAAGATAATCAAATAATGGGCTCAGAAGTCGATTTCTTCTAATAGGCGTAGGGGCAATTCAAACGATAGACTTCATAGCATTACATCACTCACGCAGCACTCTGACAAGCCATTTACCCACAATCAATTACCTCACTGCCCATAAAAACTAAACTAATGTCAAATATCACATATTTTAATCAACTTGGAGAAGGGGAAAAAGTATTGCTCTCCTCAAATATTTGGATCAAGGCCGGACGTTTGTGTGGCATGGCTTAATTAAATTAGTGTGGGCCATATTTGATTTGTGCCCATTAAAAGCTCTGGTCTTTATGGCGTGATTTCTAAAATGTATCGCTGGAGGTTAACGACTTGTAAGGAAGGAGCATACAGGTTTTTTAATTACGTTTGGACAGTGTTTTATTGTCCAAAACTAAATCTACTAAAGTGATATTTCAACAGCTTCTGCAGGGAGCTGTCTGCCACTAAATCACGTCAGGAGCTTCATCAAGGAGGCATGACTTTATTCAGTCTGTATATGTGAGGAGAGGATGAAGTGAGAAGGTTGGACAAAATAGATTTTTTGTAGTACTTCCATCACCTACTATAACTATTTCTGCATATAAACCCAATTACTGCTTGTGAAGCAATATCCCTATCAAAAATATTTTCATACACTGTAAATGGAAAAAAAGATGCCAACTTTGAGGGAACTGAGAAATATTATAGACTCTGAAGCACTGTGATTTAGGTGGTTTGAAACAAGATCTGAAAGTACTTCTAGTTTTGACTTGTCCCATTTTATTTCTATTCTCTTTCTATAGCGGTGAAAGTGGGAGAAAAGGGCTAACATTTAGTAAATAGACTTCCCTGCTCTTTTATAGGCCTTAGAGAGACAGAGAAACTGTGTGTGAAGTCAAATAAGAGGCAGGTGACAGTGCAGATGGTTTGTCCAACACTAAATTCTACTGCAGACAAAGAGTGAATGGCTGAGAAAGAAAGTGCAAAGTAGCTCCAGTGTGTGTGAATGTGTCCGGGACCCCTTGTTTTCTGACCCAGGCAACACTCTGTCCAAGATGACCTTTAGTCCCCCCCGAGGACCCCCCTAGCTGGAACCCCTCCACTCTGCCTGTGTCTTCCTCTCTCTATCTATTATCATTTGTCCAAACGGAGGAGGCATTATGTGGCTCGACTTTAGGGGACGCACTCACTCAAAATGCTAATTCTCACTCCACCATTTTTCTTGATGAGCTGTCTGTCATTGGATAGAGTGGCAGAATAAGTGAGACAATGTTGGGAACTATAGTGAGCCGTTGGTGGGTCCACAGTGAAATATATCACTGCTAATGGTTAAAAGTGACTATCTCAAAAGGTTCAAAACTTCTTAGTGATTTTTTTTACTCAGAATGAAACGTCACAAAGAAGACAAGACAATGCACCTGAAACAGAATTCATAATTCACAGACAAAAATGAAAAAGTCACCCTTTAAATTTCATCATTTTACTAACTTTTGGTGTTTTTAAATGTGTTAAAAAATGTTTGCAAGCTATTGTCTTTTCTTAGCCAACAAATATGCAAAGAGGCACTGATGTTTTGTTTTTTTTCTCCCTTTTTAACAGCTCCAAGACCATCATTCAGACTGGCAACAACAATTAGACCCCTACTTAAAACAATAAAAATACACTTAACTCTGAAAAAGTGCCTCATTCATTCTATAAATTACAAGGATTTAAAGTTTTTCTGGTGCTGGTTTCTTTTAACACAAGGAGCCAGGAGGTGCAGAGTGGACCGGCCGGAGAGGATGGGTCATTTTGAGTGTGTTTGGGTGAATAGGACTGTGTGATAGGCGCTGAATGCCACCACCCAGTAGGCCGTGAAATCAGAAACCCTGGCCAACAAGACAGCCACCCGCGCTCAGGCCACTGCTCCCCGTGTGTGGTACAGGGTGCTCTAGGGAACGGGCAGTCATGCATCCCATCTCTACTGCCTCCTCCCACTGTCTCCTGTCCAGCCAGGCACAGTCCTCAAGATCTCTTTCACTACATAACTGAACATTTTAGTAGAATTAAATGCTGCTGTTTATAATTAAGTTTCTATCTATCTATCTATCTATCTATCTATCTATCTATCTATCTATGTTACCTGTTTTACTTCCATAATAATAGCAGCAGCAGCAGCAGTAGTAGTAGAAGTAGTAGTAGTAGTAGTAGTAGTGTGGTACTAGTTGTAGTTGGTAATGATGCTGCTGTTGTTGCAGTTGTTGTAGTAGGAAATAAATGAAGGTTGGAGGAAATAACTTGACCTTTTATAGGGATATTTTACAAAGCATATTTCAAATAAAGGTGTGATGAGTGTCTAGTTGACTGTGGTCTTTTCCTCCAACTTCTGAAGAAAAAAAGTTGGAAGAAAATTATATATTTGGACAATTTTACCTTAACTATCATTAACTATAACTATATAGCTATGATGCAAACAGATCTTGAGTAATACTATGTCCACAAGAAAATTAAAACTAGATGTCGACATTCAAAATAAAAGTAAGATACCCCTTGTTTCTCTCCATAGAATCAACTCTTTCTTTCATGTAAACTTTTCTCTTTCTTATTTTGTGGCATCGGTAACAAAAAGCGCCTTGCCCTGCTCCTCACCTCCTCCTTGTCTCGGATAGGCCTGATTACCATGCTGCCTGTGACTTTTCCCCTCTTGTTTCACTCTCACTCTTTCTAAAGGGTACTTAATAAAATTCGGAGTCTGCTCCTGCTCTGTTTGTGCGTATTTGTGTGTGTGTGTGTGTGTGTGTGTGTGAGAGAGAGAGAGACTTTTTGTCCCACTTCTGCTCTGAGCGGTACTTAATAAAATGGCAGGCCTGGAGACAAAAGCCTGGCACGTCGCATACACACAAACACACACATAATTTCCATTAGAGAAGGCTTTCACAGCACTGCGGCCTGCATGGGTCTTTAGTTCAGTCTCACTCCAATTTTCTAAAGTAGGATTCGGACGGGCATAGCAAGATCCCATTCAAAACCATTTAAACATGCTCCTTGACTAACTTAAAATGTCATATTTAGGAGGACTTTTGGGTTTGTTTTTATGACAAAATATTTTAATTTCAAATCTGTGTACATTTGCCTATACAAAGCCTAGAAGGTTGCGTCGGAAAATGTTTACGCAAAAACACCACCAGAAAATAATGTAAAGTTTGTAATTCATCAAATACAGTCGCTGTGACAAATGGATCTGGAAAAAGCCAGACTTTCAAAAATGGTCAAATGAGACCTTCCTCTGCAAAAGACAAATGTTTATTCTCCACCTCTCTAATCATTTAGTTACTTTAGAATTTATCTGTAACATCCAAATATGGGCTTTCTTCCTGCCGCAAGACGAATGGCTTTATGGCTTTTGTATTAATGAAACTCTTCCGCAGATGAGGAATTAATCAAAGCTGGAGGAGACAACCGATATTAAAAGTTTAACTCGGGCTAAGTAATTCATTAGCCTCTCACAAAGCATTTGAAAAAGATCAACTCTTTTAAATGAAGATTTGTTGTCGCTCATACACTGCCTTGATCAGTGCATCACATATGATGAAAGTTGGAAAAGGAGAAATGAGAGAGGGGTTTAGTTCAATGGTGTTGGGTAAATTTCAGTTTCAGTTAAGTCCATTCAAGGATTGTATACCACTTACACAACCACAAAGGGTCCCAAACTAGTGCAGCCAATGGACTGCATTTGCTACTTTTTTCTATAGGTTCTGAGTAAATAATGACTTTTTTTCACCATATCACCCACCCAAAGGCATCCATAGCAACCGAAATCTTTGTATCTATCTATTCTTTCACTTGTACTTCTATCTTTTCCCCTCCGCCCTTCGTTCTCCATGTCATCCTCCCTGCAGACACCCTCCTCCCTCTCTATCTCTCCTCCTCACTTGCTCATCCTCCTCTCGCCTGTTAAATTATTCAGGGCCACTTCTGCAGCATGCTTGATTAAGTTTTCATTTCTGCAAATTACCATTTCGGAAACGCGCATCGCCGCTGAATCACACGGCAAAACAAGGCGCCTGACTGTTTACCTGCTGTTGTAGCGTGAGGAGCCGAGATAAACAAAGGCTGCGTAAATGATCGCATTATACCTTAATCATTTCTTTGTATTGTTGTGATCATTATGTATTGTAAACTACTTTGTCAACAAGTTTAATTCTCCAAATGCCATTGCCTTTTCAACTGAAGTGCAGATTGCAAAGTGGAGGAGAGATAAGATAACAAAAAGTGATAAATAGATCTGAGCAGTGCTGAGGTGAAGTGCAGCAGTCTTTAATTTACTGTACATATATACTATAGTGATGTGATGTGTCCTGATTGCACGCACAGTCAATAGGTCCCATTAGAAAGAACAATGAGAGGAAGACCAAACATTTTACACCTAGTTAAATCCCTATTAAGCGTTGTAGCGTAATCATTTTTCAATCACTTAAGGGGTTCAAACTATGGTGGATGATATTGCCTGTAAGATAATACAAGAATATCAAGTATGCTTTCCTAAAAACGTTAAAAACAAACAAACAAACAAAAAAAGATTAGATAAAAATAGTAAAGAAACTTGCAGTGCAAATCAAAGTTTAATTTCTAAAAATCCTTTGCTCAGTTGACAGAACCCAACTTTCTTTTGATATGGACCCTACCTGGATGGAGGGATTACAGTTAAACATGTTTTTTTTACAGTTCATTGTGCCATACTCCAACTCTACACACGACCTTTAAAGATACACTTTTCTGATGTATTGAAAAAAATCATTGTCCTTTTCTTCCAAATCTAAAATCTCAGATGAGACTGAGAATTACAACTTTTTTTACTGCAAACATCAAGCACTGGTCTTTTGAAGAATTCACCCATCTTCACACCCAGAGGGGGTCCAGCTACCTGCCAGGCATCCTGCATGCACAACAGCCTCTCATGACTATGATCGGCAGCTCTGGGTTGTGCTCCGTGGCGACAAAGAACCAGTTAGGGAAATGATGGTGGTCTGAAACACGTGTTTAAACCAACAGGAGGTTTGCGTGAATTTACTAACGTCCGTAGACACTTTGAATAGTGTGGTTAAGGATGATGGGGTGAGGGCTATGGCTGTGCTATGTATGTGTTCTGTTTCGCAGTTGGCCAGCATGTTTGAGCGTAGCATAACAATCTGAGGCCAAAGATAATAAATCCAACAGAAGAAAATGGCTCCTGGATTATTAGCAGACAAATTTGAATACTCACTCTTCTCTGTTTTGCATGGCGCCATTACTGTTACAATTGATCCCTCTGACAGATTTACGGTCAGGCATGTGTAAGGACAACTAATCAGGAGCGGGCCACAAAAGACCTGTATGTGACTACAAGATAAAGATAGCCATCAGGCCATAAAAGCAACACATGCACACACACCTGTAGCTGGCAGATAAGCCCGGGCCTTCCGTGATCAAAACAACAGGTTGTGATTTAACGCTTTCTGTAGCTGCAGCAAAACGTCTCTTCATTATTGCAGTGTGACTTATGCCGCTGATTTGTGTGGTCTCGCCATTTGTCACAGAGTAGCTACATTTGTGCATCTGTGCGTATTGTGCAAAGGCTACATAGCAGATTTATGAGTGCCTGGCTTGGTTCGACATCCAACAAGGTTCTCCTGTAACGGTTGACAATGGACGTGGGATTAACAGTGCAGTCTCAGTGTCTCTGGCCTGCTCGCCATCCCTTTCTGCTTGTTAAAGTCCACCTCCTAATTAGTGCGAGTGGAGCCTGCTGCTGTGCGATCTGCTATCTCTGTTACACACGGACAAGGGGGACACTTTCACTATGTGTCTGATACCTTATCTTTACTGCTCTTTTAGTACTACATTTGTAACTTTCCTCTTATGCTAAATAGGCGGCAAGTGGAACTGGCATCTTACTTAGTCTGGATATATTCAAAACTTTCTTTAAAGTAACTGGTGAAGAAGACTACATTACAGATTAACCATTCTTAAAATGACTTTACCTATACTTTAAATGGTATACTGATTTCCAAACTATTGACGTGTTTCGCCTTTCTGTTCTATGCAATAGTTTAAGGACATTTCCCTATTCAAAACATAAGCCTATATAATATTACACATTTTATTGCTATGGCAACTAATTGAGACAGAATATATATATATCCTATCCTGGTTTGGGATTGGAAAAGGGCTGACTTGTGGCACTTTTCTGGCTGAACTTAACATTACAAACTTAAGTAATATACAAAAATGGATGCCTTTACTTTGAAGCCATCCCTGTTCTGTATAGACCAATGCTTTAATTAGTGATTTCCCGTGTTTTCTCAGAGTTTTACTGTGTTCTCTCCTCGCTCCGGCTTCCTCTCCCTTCTGTCTGTCTCGGGAAGCCGGGGCCATAGATCTCTCTAACAGGCACTATCTGCAGCCCTAAGCCCTAATGAGGCATCATAAGGCGAACAGTTTGCAGCAGCGGCTCGCTCCTCTTTTATTTGCCAAACCATATCTCTTCCCGGGGCCCCTCCCGGCTGCCCTCTCGTCGTCTCTCAATTGCTCTATCAGTCTGCCCCTATCTCTCCTCTCCTCCGTCTCCTTGCTCGCCCCTCTATCCTTTTTCCCTTGTCGACTCACAATTGTGTTTTATCTTCCTTCTCATTCACCCGTTGAGCTTCTCCCCTCTCACGCCGCTGTGGCAGTTTGAATCATATCTGGCCGTCTACATATGCTAAAGCCTGTGTAATTACAGCAGCTCTTAAATAAAGACACGCTCCTAAAGCTGTCGCCGCGAATCACGGCCAAACAAGGCAGGAGGGGCCTCGAGAGGCAACAAAGCTGTCATAGATAGCAATGGATTTATCACTGCTAGCAACCAGGGGGGACAGCGAGGGAGGCAGAAATATATATTCCACATATATTCTCCAGCTCTGAGAGGCTGGAACCACCTACAAGAAAGTTTAATCTTGTTTTTATTCGGGACTAAAATGGAAAGAAATAAATGAGAGAGGTGGAGACTTAAGAATTAATGTCAATGCAGAAAATATTCATATGTGAAACAGAATGGAATTTTATTTACTCCAGATCAAAATTATAATATTACATTACAAAGGAGTTTGTTAGATATATTTTAGGTACAGGTATTTTATGTACAGACCTGTTTGTTTCTTCTTGTTTCATTATGAACATCCAAATGATCTTATAAAATGTATAACGGATTTATATTTGATGTCTTTTCTAACACAATCTTCTTATCCAGGCTTGGTGTTGATATGTTCAGCATTACTTGTAACATTAAGTTCCCTTTTATAATGTCTACATCAACACTTTGGCTTTTTTGTCTTTATTTACATTTGGGAAACCATTAATTCCTTGCATCTAATTTAATAAAAAGAATAATTGACTTATTGTATCAATAACTGGCCAGCAGGATTTCTAGATCCTCAACAGTTGCAGCAACATTCCTTTACCATACTTGATATCTGACATCCTTTCTCTTTGCCCTTTTCTTTCACTGCCATTATACTGCGATATTTTTCTATCTTGTCATCTGTGTGAGCCCCTGCAGTGTTGGCCTCCCCCTGGTTCTGTCCGGACTCATGTAATTCATCAGTGCAAAGGCGCAGTATAGATTGATCAGCCTCTAAAGGCACAGAGCTGTGTGCTGCTGATCTGGCACCAACCTGCCCTGAATAGTGAACAGGATCTGACACCGGGGGAAAGTGGAGGGGACATTTTTTAAAACGTATTAATCGTCGTGCTAACCAGGGACCTGAGTAGTTGAGACAGGCCCATTTATGGAGAAAGAGAGAGAGAAGGAGAGGGGGAAGAAAAAAAGAGAGATACCCCAAGTACTTTCAAAACCAACCACTGCACACAAACATACCAACAAGGGAGACACAAGGCAATTTATCACTAATCACTGCACTCCCTAACTTTGTATTCAGCGGGATTTCCGATGATTAATAGCTTTCCACAACAAACTTTATCTGCGCAAAACTATCTGAGTATTAGCAGACATAAACCACTCTGTAATTGTTCGGGGAGAAAATGGTGGATCAAGACCGAGATTATTTTGACGACAGCGTTGTCAACTGGATTTTCAGCACTTGTTTGCAGTCAGGCCCACACAATTTGAATTTGTGGTATGATTCTCTTGCTATTTATACAGAAAATCATCTTATTTGAGTGTAGTGATGGTATATTGGATACCATTTATTGTCAACCCCAAGTTTATCCAGATTTGGGAGTGGCACAGATAGTCCAAGAGCTAAAATTATACGGTAAATCGTGAATTTTAAACATACTTCTCTAAGAAGTATGTGCTTGCAGGCCTATGTTTCAAACAGAAATAATTATTAGACGCATGTTTGATCTATTGATACAAAAAAATGTATTTATTATTTTTATGAATAATATCAAGCTGTAGAAATAAATTACAAAAAAGCCAAAAGGACAATATACGTAGTGCGACAGGGGTTGGTCAAAGATGGTGGCAAGAGGAAGCAGAGGAAGTGGTGAACGCAAGCAGCGGAGAGAGGTGACAGGGCTTTGGGGACAGACACAGGCCATGAATAATTTATCCACACTTCTGATGGACAGATTAGGAGAAAAAATGAGCAGAGACCGGGTGACTGGAGAGGAGGAGGAGGGGGGCAGAGGATGAGGAAGCACGATTGAAAGCGGAGGAAGGGGTGGTAGAAAATGACAAACAGAAAAAGAGAAAAGAGAAGAAGAAGAAAGCAAGTGAAGGGTGGAGGGGCCACACTGGAGCTCTTTGATCCTAACAAACCCCTCTCACCCTGACACCGCCATGCCATCTGTGGCCCACTGCTGCTGTCTGTCTGTCTGTCTGTATGCGCGGGGGACAATACAGATCTATACAGTAAACAGTCTGCAAAACAACTACTTCAAAGTATTTCAAAGGTTGGTCTCAAGTCAAGTCTGGGTGTTTAAACACTGCCTCAACAACAGACCCATAATTCATCAGTATGAATATATTTAGTTGCTTCTTTATTTTGTTTAGTTTGGTCTTTGTTTTGCCTCAGTTTAGTCATGATATAAACTGGGCTTGATCCTCTTGTAGTCCTGGTTTATTTCTGTCCTTGTTTAGTTCTAAGTTTAGTCCCATTTACTGGGAGTTATTTGTCATTATCATTATTTGTCAGCAACTGTGAATTTATGTAGGCAACATCCTGGCACACGAACAACTTCCTTTACAACATCCTTCCATCAATGTGATTACTTCATCATTTAATCTGTTAAAATGTGGACATAACATTGTGTTTTGGCATTATTAAGTCTATAAGCCTAGAGGTATTCCAACGTTCATTTAAATTGACAAATATTTTTACATTGCGTTGGTTAATTTGTCAACCCTGAGGGCAGACGCCACAATTAGCAGCCTCAACCATATTGATGTGAGTGTGAAAGATACATTTAGAATTGCTATCTCTGTCTGTAATGAAGCTATTGACCAGGATTCTGAAGAAGCAGCTAAATCTGTTGTTGAAAGTGCCCTGAGGTGCCTTACCATATTAACCACACTTATCAAACAAATGTATTTTCAGTCGTCTCTCACCTGCTTTGACTTTCACTTGTTCTTTTTGTCCTCTTTCTCTTCCCGTTACTCAGTGATTCTCCGGGTGCACCTGCCTTTCATTATCGCAGGCAGTATTTTTCAGCTTACACCTCTGACTGTGTAGCGGGGTCAGCGTGCGGCCCACGGAGGACATAATGCTGATCGGCCTAACACGCTGCAGAAGACCAGAGGACAATGTCAGGGCTGTGCCTCCTCCACCAGTCCCTTTCCCTCACATGATCTGTTCTGCCATTACAGGAGACCTACAGGCAGACTCGGGTCGGGGCAAAGGGTTTTAATGAATAGGGCAAATTTAAACACATAAATATGATATGAAGGGATACCTACCTATGCTAAAGGATGCTACTGAAGGTTACTAAAGTAGATAGAAAGTTAAAACAACTCAAAGGTTAGATGCTAGATAGAAATAAGAGATTGGCTGTGGCTACACTTTATAGTAACACTGTTGCTAAGGAGTAATGCTAAGCAGGTGATGCAACAGGGCCAAGTTACAAGGCAGATCTTTGGAGAGGCAAGTCCCTTCACAGTAAGAATGTATGTTTTTCCTATTTATTTTTTGTTGTAAAAACACCTGTAATTGAAAAAAAAAAAAAAAAATAGATGGATAAGTTAACTGTAGAACATTTCAGAAAAGCAATAACATCTTAATGGAGACTGCTGTTGCTAACCCTCTACCAGAAAAGAAACATAGCACACTTTTAATCTACACATGAACTATTCCAGTATTGGGCTTTCCTCTCCTGTACTCGCCTAGACACATGAAATGGGTGTCAATTAAATTATGTAGTTGAAATTCAGCAAATAGGACAGAATGCGTAACCCTGGCTCAACACTTAACCCACTCCCCGGTCAGTTGTCCCCTGTCCAGCGGCAGTTAGAGCATCTTCAGTCTGATTCTGGAGGTCGATTCTAATCTGTGCTCCTCTGGCCTTTCGGACCTGCTCAGATTGTTGTGTGACACTGCTTTGACAATTACTGAGAGTAAACACGGGGTTTCTAACAGTCTTCTGGGTGTCGACTGCAGATGTCCCAGAGGTCATTAGACGGGAAAACATAGGCGCTAACAAGTGCACAGCTATAGTTTTAATATGTTTGCTAGAACTAAGAGGTAAAAGTGATTTCCACAAGCAAAAATAAAATAAAGTGTTGTTTTTACCATTTGAGAGGCAACAGAGTAAACAAAAATGAACAAAAACTATACTGAAAATCTTTGGTATTCAATGATATACTCTTGATTTAGCATATGTTTTTACTGTTTAGAGGAATGGGGAAATGTCATGAATTTAAATGACAATAATATTTGTATGATAGTAGCTCCATGTTGTTCTTGTTGATGAAATCGAGTACAAACAATTCTGTGATCAGAGGAATAAACAGCCTCGTTGATCAATAAACAATACGTTAACTACTTCTTCACCAGCCCTGCTCTAACATCGTGAATCCTTATTTAGGCAGCAAATGGCAAGGATGCGGATATGTTAAGCACTTTTTGCACAGACATACACCCCCACGGCCTGGCCCTCCCCTGCTGGCTGTAGAGGAGAATCAATATGTCTTTGAATGAGGGTCACTAGGGTTGTCTGCCCAGGGAGAACTGACAGATTTGCTCTCTTTTGCTCGCCAAAGCCCCTGTGTGCTTCCTAACACCCTCTGACACACACACACACACACACACACGCCATAGCCTCAGACTCAAACACACAAAACAGTTGGAAGTGGAGGGACGCAGGATGCTGCTCAGAGAAGGGGGCAAATTCCGAACATTTTGCCGCCGGGATGTGATATTAGACGTTCCATATCGAAATGAACCCTGCCGTGCAACCCGTGGAGCAACTCGGGGAAACAGAGGGGGAAGGAGGCAAGCTTCAGACATATCCTCAACAGATTAGTCTCCCTTAAATGGTCCTCCAGAAACGGTGATATTGACTGGTGCAGAGTTGGAGAAACATAAGTGGACATAATTGTGCCAATACCAAGGCTCAAAAAAATCACTATTTCATATTTTGGGACAAGAATTTCATTTTAGACCTACTTACATACTCAAAATGCTTCGTATTGTCTATGTACATTTTCTGACGGAGGGTCTAAAACCTTACTCTCTATGAGGATGTGGTATTACCTGGAATGTTCCAAAATACAGCATAGAAATAAGCAATCTCCAAGGAGACAGGCACGTGACCAAACCAAACTTTTTTCAATATGAAAAAATGTCTATAGTTGAATTAATGAAAGACAGAAAAGATAGATGGACCTAAAAGATTCACAGTTCAGATGTAAATCTTTTTTCTCCTCGTTCATGGGTTGTTCGTCTTTGGGTGTGAAGTGATTTGCATAATGATTTGGAATACAGTGAACCCTCGTTTATCGCGGGGGTTAGGTTCCAGAAATAGCCCGCAATCAGTGAAATCCGCGAAGTAGGACAATTTTATATTTTACAATTATTCTACATGTTTTAAGGCTGAAAACGCTTCACCAGACACATTATACACCTTTCTGAGACTGGTATTAACATTTTCTCACATTTTTCTCTTGTTTAAACACTTAAACTTTTGTAGATTTTCATTAAAATATATTAATAGTGGGGGGGGGGCACGGGCGGGCGGACACGTGCGCGCGGACACGTGCGCGCGGACACGTGCGCGCGGACACGTGTGTTTGTTTTGGTACCACATATCCATGCCATGTGCGAAAGTCGAGTGGAAAGCGACCTGGATATCATTTTGGGCAAGACTCAAGCCAATGCTAACAGTGCCAAACCGCTAACAGACGCCTCTGAGCACCAGTCCTCACCACAAGACCAGGTAAGACCAACCTGCGCTCACAAGAGTTGGTTGCATTTCACCCCGGCTCCAAAATCAGACCGCTATCAATGCGTCGCCAATACTCCACAGCTCTCTAGGACGGGGTCGGATTCGTCCTCTCGGCGTGACGGGGAAGAGCCACTGTCTCCTCTGTGCGCGCGAGTGTCCTCCCCCCGCTGCGGCTCCCTCGAATGCGGCTCTCCCCGCTGCGGCTCCCCCGGCCCGTCCATGTTGATTCTTGGCTCTTCCATGGTCCGGCTCGCACTCTCTTCCATGGCTCGTGCAAATAAAACAAAGGCCACACCTCCTGTCACCCAGGCGCTCTCGTGAAGGACATCAGAGACTCTGTCCCTACCATCCCTGGTCTAGACCTGGTTTAGTCCTGGTTTAGACCTGGTTTAGTCCTGGTTTAGACCTGCTTTAGACCTGGTTTAGTCCTGGTCTAGTCTCTTAGCTAATCAGGGCGCAGGACAGAATGTTACACTGTAAAAAAAAAAAAGTTACACTATAAAAAAAATTGAAAAAAAAAAAAAAAAAAAAAAAAAGGAAAAAAAAATCCGCGAAACAGCGAGGCCGCGAACAGTGAACCGCGATACAGCGAGGGTTCACTGTATTATATTTATCTCTTTTGTAAAGGTTTATGACCACTAAGTGAAGAATTACTCAGTACTGAAACAACCAAATTGGGGAAATGGAAAAAAACAACCATACAGCTCAAATAATAACAAATGTAATTATAAATGAACACAGATCAACTAAACTACTAAATCATATCCCATTTATTCTGAACACCTTTCCCCCTATACTTTCTTAGAGTCACTACAGCTGTTAATTGAATCATGCTGTTGGATGCACAGATGTATGCATGTGTCTGTTTAATGAATGTTTGTGGTGGTGTGAGGGGGAGCGTGTTGTGTGGTTAACATACTGAAGGAGCAATTAGTAATCACTCATGGAGCTAATGACATCAATCAATGAGCTTTTAAAATCAGCCATTTGATAATTACAGCCATCAATGCACGCCCCTGATTCATTATTATAACACATATTCTCTGCTCCTCCAGTTTCTAGTTCCATCTCTCATGTTTGTACATTTATAAACAGGATTAGACCAATTACAATGCAAAATGTGTGGCATTTAAAACAGGCATGCCAAGGTGCTCACAAATAATGATGAGTTCTAAAGCAATTTGGTCCAAAATATAAAATCAGACTATTTGAAACAATTATTTATTGTTATATTATCCTTATTTGTAATGTTATTCATTAACTGAGTCAGAGCTGTATTTTGATTGATTCATATGTTTGACCGGAGTGTTCAGAGATTGTCTGTTTTCACCCACCCCCTATCCCTGCACACTGCTCTCTACTTAGTGATTATTAAAACAAAAAAATCACATGAATGTAGAGTTCAAAATGATCATGTAGACAATTTTCAAATACATACATGCTTTGAGAAGGGCATCCAAATTAAAGTATACAATATGATAAATCTGTATAATTTACTGACTTCATTTGTGACCTTGACCCTGACATCACAGCCACTTGGTAAAAATGAAGTGCCGACACCTACATGTGGCTATGAGCTAAGCTGGTCACCATACTGGCGTCTTGTTATTGTGTGTTTGTGTATTTGCATTTGTGTGTGCGTATGGCATGGACGCACAATTACCAGGCCAGGCGCAAATCGATAGGTGCCTGCTGACAGATGGATTAGCACGGTAAACAGATGATACACACACCGCTAAATTATTCATCTGCGCTCAACACTGGGCTGGGATTCTCAATGTGACAATGGTTTAAAGTGGTAGTTAAGGAGAGCAGAAAACTTGAGGCAAAAACCTAGCAAGAGGAACGTGGGTGTTTTGTTGAAATGTGATTTCTAATTTGTGTGCTATTTTTCAACCATTTTTAATCAATGTCAAATAAAAAAATACATGATTTTACTTTTTTTTTTTATTACAAAATCAATGCAATTCTATTTTTACTTGTATGTTGCATAGTGTCATTTTTCATGTTTAGTTTACTGCTATGTCTGTATTTTTTGAATAAATAATCCACAAATATAGGAGTAATTTTGTTTTTTAAAATTCACTCCAAATGCCCTTCTGTTCTATCTTGCCCAAGTTTGACACTTCCATTGACAGATTGGCTGGCCACATAAAATACTGCTATATTTTCTTAACCTCTATGATGAAATTCTCCTCTTGTGCATAAAATATAATTACCTTAGATCTAACTGTTGTGATCTGATTGTGAGTGCATCATGAGGAAGAGCAGCCATGGACCAATAGACTCTTGGCTCTTGCTAATGCCTTTTAGTTATGCATAGGCAGCGCAGGGTCAAACTGAAGTGCCTCGCAAGGTGTTGGAGACTGCAAACACAAACAAACGCGCGCACATGTTTACACACTCATCCTTTCTTAACCGCGTATTGTCCTCAAGTGCGGGCAAATCCGTGACGATCAACTGTTTATGCCTTTAACCAAACCCCAGCCGTGAACGCATTTGCCACACGCCTTCAAAGACATATCGGATTACGCAGGAATCCAGGTTTCGAGCGTTATGTTTGGAAAGAAGGAAGGACAAATACTGTAGTGTTGGATGGATCAAGGGAATTAGCTAAGTATACATGCAAACCTAATTCCCTAAAATTTAAAAGGCTGAGTAAAATTGTGCTACCTGAGGGCTCAAATACATAGAATAGAGGTAAACGGTTAAATGTTTCCTATATAGGTAAACAATTTATTGAAATGATGAACCACAAAGCCGTTTGATGCCCTTTATTTGTTGAATTGTTTACATTTGGCACATTGTTCTATGCACTTTTGTAATCGGCTTGCAGATTTACTATTCTACTAGCATAGCATATATTTTTCAGATGTACAAGCCCCCTTGATCGTAGCGCTAAGTCCCTCCTTATATTGAATGGTATGGATTTGGAGCATGCAAATGATGGGCATGCACACGCACACACACATTGGCATGCATATAAAACAGCCTTTATTGATTTGTTTCACCTTTCTGAGGGACTTCTGGGACTCTTTGCAGCAGATGGTAAGCTTTACCCCATGGGATGAGTTCAACTTTTACAAGAATTACACTAAGCCACGTTAAAATCTAAGTTTTGAAATTTCAAGTTGTTTCACTTCCAAGTACGCTACAGGTGCATGTGGTCCGGACACTTTTATCAAATGTGTGTAATTTGATGCAAAGCAACAGAGCACGGGCGCGATAAGAGAACAGCTAACCATCTCCAAACCTGCACAAACTGTTGGTACGCACTGTGGCCACCATCAACGGGAACCAATCAGATTTGATGAATAATTCAATATTAAAGAGGGTGTGACCAAGGCTTGGGGGTAGGCAAGTAAACAGGCTTTTTGGATACAGGCCTAGCTAGTTTTTATGTGTGTATGTGTGAAAGTGAGAGGAGAAGGAGGGGGATAGGCCTGTCACACAAGACTGCATCTACAAACTGGCAGCAGATTAGATTACTGAGAGGGGAGGGTCGACGAGGGGGGAGGAGGGGAGAGGAGCGGGGAAAGGATGGAGATTGAGGAAAGATGAGTGAAGAGGAAAGTAGACAATCTCTTAACACTTGTGCATTAAGAGCTGTGTGTTTTAGCTGCCCTTCTTTTGAGAAATAGCCCCATATTGCAAGGCTCCTTTGGGGGAAATGGGGCAATACTGTGAACTTTATGGTGTAGAAAATGCACTTATGCCATGATAGGAATGGGGAAATTGCTTTAAATATTGTAGGAAAATGCTGCTGGCATACACTTAACATGTTAAAGTAATTTCTTGCTGTGCGCAAAATGAGCCAGGATGAAAGACAATAGCAATAATGGCAAAGCCTACATGTCTCATGTTTGCAATTACAGAATTAAAAAAAAAATATGAGAAAGAAGAAAGGTAAGAATCCAGTTTACACCTCTAAAAGATCTGGAACCTGGAAACCTGTTATTTAGAATAGAATTTGAAATATAATATTAATATTACCTTAATTACAGTTGACCATACAACCTTAGTTGACCTTAGTTAATATTAGTATTTTTACAGTTGAGCATGCATGAAAAATACCTCTAAACTAAAATGTAAAATGCATACAGGTTAGTGTAACTGCTTGTACTACTTCAAAGCCTGCATTGTTCTTCCTTCTCCCACAGCTGCAGGTACAGGATGACCTTACACTAGCCTTTGTGGGGGCACATATTAAAGTCCTAAATGTGTGTTGTGTTGCCAGGTGTGCTGTGGTTGTATGGGGCTCAGTGGAGTTTTAACGCTTGCTTTTTATTGGCCGCCGCTGACATCACCAAGGGAACCAAGTGGAATTCCGGCACTGTGTGCAAGTAAAAAAACACAAGAGGAAAGAGAGGATGACCCTGCTGTCCTGTCTGTGTGTGGGATGATTAAGGAAGTGTTCAGGGAAGATGGGATTAACCTGTTTTAACTAACAAGTGCTTAAACTAGTCCTTCTCTGTTGATACTAGTTTAGTTTATAGTTTGTTTAGGTTTAGCCTTGGTTTCAACTGTATTCTCATGTCTAGTTTGTCTTGTTCCATCTAATTAAATAATAATCTAAAATGTGTTGTTTCAATCAATAGGAGATCATTTAGAAGCAATATCTCTCATTATGGCATGTACTACTAACAAGCGCAAGATGGACTAACAAGTGAAACTACTATGAGGAGTTAGAGAGGACATCTCTCAGTCTTGTTTTCCACAGTGGCTCATTTGTGTAACAGAGCCGCACACAAACACATAGAGGGACAGTGGTGTGTGTCCGAGGAGAGCGGCCGGGGCTTTGACAAAGGGCTTGACAGGAAGCAGCTAATCCTTGATCTGCACAGTATCTCAACAATGACCGCATCGAGAGACACACATACACATAAACAATTGGGCCGCTTACCACCCAGAGAGACAAGAGAGGAACAGTCAACTCTGTTTCAATACAACAAGAAACAAAAATATGTGCAAACAAGTATGCACTCACAAATTAGAGAAAGAGATTTTCCGGGAGCTACAGTAGATCATTTGAGATTTACAATAACATTTAAAGTTAAGCATGCTTTCACATTATAGCTACCATTTTAGGTTACTAGTGTGTTATTCCCAAAACAAGATAATTTGTGATCATTGAAACTTCAATGCCAGATAATTGTGATATTGTTGTTTGTATATGTATGTTGTAACTATGTAATTGCTGCCCCTTGGCCAGGACTCCAATGAAAAAGAGTTTGTTTTTTTTGTTTTTTCCTGGTTAAACTAAAGTTAAATAATATGTGAACAATTAGCTACAGTCATATAGTCTCTATCTAGTCTCTTTTTTATTCTTACTTAAAGTGTTTTTAACTTACTTGGATTTTACTTTTGCAGTACATTTAACATACAGTAAATCAACAAGATCCAACAACCCCATAAGAAGAATCTCAAAATGAATTCTTTCTATTCTGACAGAGCAGAGGGGCACACAGTTGTGGACAATGCCACCGGGGCAGGGACAGTCCTGTGTGGCAGGGTTTAGTGTGTGTGAGAGTGACAGGGAGGCAACATGAGAGGGACAAGCCTTTTAACATCTGGCAAAGTGCTGACAGAATCACACACACACACACACACACACACACACACACAGAGGCAAGAGGAGGCAGAGAGGAGAGCCAGTCCCAAGCCTAATTATTAGAACACTCTTACTTAACTTAACCCTGCCACTGGACCGTGACAGGCGAGAGATGGAGAGAGGCAGGAGGAGGTTACATTTTTGTAAGGACAAGGAGGAGGAAGATGGGCAAATCTGTAAAGGGTTTTGTTAACCCCTTGTGGATTGCAGCATCAGCAGAAAAATGAAATGAAGGTCAAAATGGACAGTGTAATGAAATACTTGTGTTATGTGTGCAGTTGTATATGATATAATAATGAATTGTTCATTTTTGTCTTTTAGAAACTGTGGGCGCATTCACACTTGGACTAAACCTAGATCTAAACATGGACGAGGCCAGAACTGAACCAGGACTAGTGCAGAACCAAATTAAATTTACTAGGTTTGAGACTAAACTGGGCTCAAACCAGGACCAAACAGGACTAAGGTTGAATGATGTACCATAATTCACCCTATTCAAATTCTGCTACAGTGTGCAGCCAGTGTAGTCTTTGTGCCAGTCTCAAGCCTTGATAAATGGGGAGGGCATCCAGTGTAATATGACAATCCAAAAAGGAAAGTTTTGCACATAGATGGCAGGTCATTCGCTAAGCTAAGGCTACTCTATAAGAGTGAAAATCTGAAAGAAAAGCTTAAGATATCATCTGTCACAAAGAGAAACAATAAACATGATATGTGCTATGGGAAAAGAAAAACAAACAAATAAAAGGCCAAAGATAGACTGAAGGCAATGTATGTTTTAACAGCTGGGTGACACTGTGGAAAAATGCATGGGGAATCTTTCAGGGCCATAAGTCATTCAATCAAAATCTTTGTTTTGAGCTTATTATGAGACAAAACAAGAGCATTTGTCTTGGCCCGGAGTCTCCAGTGAATATATCTTTGGTGGGACATCTTAAGAATTCCTTTGCTTTTATTTCGGTTGAGCAGCTGGAATCTGCATTTCAGCTCAAACATCTCTTTTCCTCTTCATCATCCTCCCTGTTTTATCCTTTCTTTTTTCTGCCTCCGTTTTCATTCCTTTGGCTTCTCTCACTAGAAGACTCCGTCTTTTGATCCCTGCCAGGAATTCTACATTTGTCTTCCCATTGACCTTTATTTCTCTATTTACTGTACACGTTTCTCTTCTGTCAGTTTCGGTTGGTTTAGGAAAACAGATAAACATAGAAGCTTTGTTGCTAGTTCAAATAACATGATTTATTGTAAATATTCATGGCAAGATATTATTTGTGCCAGTCTTCGGCTATGATGGATGAGAGGGTTGCATTGAAAAGGGTAGGGCCTATGGCTAAGCAAATAGCTGTATGTAGAAGCAAGAGGTATGCACTTTGTTACATCCAAAAATTAACAGATAAGGTAAGACAAAAAATATACTGAAATCAGTCATGTTTAACTTATTCTTTGTGATAAATATTAAAATTGTGATGCATCTAAAGAAATATAACTGACAGAAAAGTAGAACAAAAATGCGCGAACGTGCTAAAGACTGACACGTCTCCCAAAACATCAAATCCTTTACACAAACAAACAAATGCTTCTTCTGCAAGAGGCTACAAGCTTTATGTCAACAGCCCCATTAATTCCAATCACACAGCCTATTAGCTTATTTCTCTCTTTTACTGTAAGCGCCACTTTCTTTGTATAATTTCTTCCCCATAAAACCCTTTGAATGCAGTGATTCTAATAGCTTTTACAATGACAAGACATGTGTAGTCCTCTTAAGGCATGATGCGGCCTTTATGTGTCGGTTTAGCGGATGACAGGTTAGCAGGTAGAGCTAAGAGCTAACGTGCCTCCAGGTGCAGAAGAGGGATTTGAGAGGGCTTAGTTAAGAGTCGCCCACGGGTGCTCTGAGTGCCTGCAGCCGGATCCACACAAGTACAGAAGAAGAAGATTCTGTATGAGTAGGTTTAGGATAATTCTTGTGTTTAAGGATGGAGTAGGCATGCTGAAAATGGACACACTTGGGGAGCTGATTGTTATAACTTTAATGGGCAGTGCTATTGTGAATAATCTGTGTAAAATAAAGGTTGTCAAAAAATATATACAACTTTTACACATAGATATTGAGTGATACTAAACCTACACAAGACCTACTGAAATTAAACTATATTTGCTACTTTGAACAAGTATCTACTCAACAGAATTGGCAAAAACGTTGTGAATAGTTTTAAAATGTTGTTATGGAACTGGTTTAAAGCCACATAACATAATCAAATGGGTATTATTTTGGGCTTAAAGGGATAGTTTGGGTTTTTTGATGTGAATCTGTATGGCATTCCCTTCAGTAGTGTCGTGCATTAACACTGACTTATCCCTGACAGTGTCCTCTGAGCCGAGTTCTGCCCCGGTTCTGGAGCTGACGAAAGTAGGTACGGGAAGTTAGCGGGGACACTTAATAAAGCTGTTTTTTCTTCTCAAAACAATATTTGTCCAAAAAGAGATATATTTGCATCACAAAACAGTCTAAATCGCTTGATGCTATTTTCTCTCGAGTTGTATCACTGCGCGCCTATTATTATTATTAGCCTGTTCACTTGTAAGTGGCGATTGTTTTGAGAAGAAAAACAAGCTTTATTAACTGTCCCCGCTAACTTGCCGGACCTACTTTCGTCAGCGCCAGCGGGTAGAAACATGGCTCAGAGGACACTGTCAGCGATAACTCCACTGTATGGTCCTATCGTGCAATATTGTTTTTCCAACGTGCAAGTATTGTTTTGTTTTTTCCAATACTCTTCCTGTCACTGTTTTTATTATTATTATTACTATTATTATTATTATTTGATTTACTACTTATTTTATTATTATTGCCTGCATGCACTTGTCTTTCTTGTTCAAACTGTCCCTACCTGGAGCTACTGTGACAAGTAAATTTCTCCTGTGTGAGATCAATAAAATCTTATCTGATCTGATCTTATAAGTCAGTGTTAACACATGACACTGCTGAAGGGGATGCCATACAGATTCACATCAAAAAACCCAAACTGTCCCTTTAAAATTACATTGTCTGTATTATAAGAAATTCTTTTATTGTGGTATCCATCAATTTTGGATTTTTTTTGTTTAGTATGAAATGGAGTACAACTTTAATATTTTTATTTATTAATTATTGTTTTATATTATCAGTGTAAAATGGAAATAGAAACATATGGAATATGCCAAAACATACAGACAACCAAATATAACATATTATATTTATTATTACACAAAATGTTTATGCCTGTCAGATAAAACAATAGTATACAAAGTATACAGTGGAATTTTTGGAAGGAACTTTTAAATAGGTGTGATAGTTTCATAGTAATTTCATTGTAGTTAGCTCCTCCGTGCAGGCAGATTTAAGGCAGTGTCCACCAGCACTCTGACCAGAAATGAAGAAGCAGCTTGGATGAGCTGGAAATGTATTCGACCAAACAAACTTTTGTCCAGTTGACAAATTGAATTTCTCCTTTTGCCATGGATTCTACCTGGACGGCTGAGGGATTCTACATACATACTTTTAACATTAATAATCCTCTAATAGCTATCAAATCATAAAGCAATAGCACAGATAAGCTTCTTGGTAAATCACGATTCAAAGTTCATCATATGTGATTGAACGTGTGTAAAATCCCTCAGTCATCAGTCATCCAGGTAGAATGATCTATGCGTACCCTGATAAACTTGCCTTTTGCTACTGTGTGAAGCTACAGAATGCTACCATTACTCCATATGTGTCAAGTCTAGAAAGCACTTTTCTCATGGGATTGTACAGAAGCATTGTTTGCTCTGTACGACTTCCCTTCGCCCAAAAACTGCTGGAGGAGAACCCATAATTCTTTGCTGTAAGCTTTGGCTGTGTACCTCCGACTGCATTAGAAGTCGGTAGCAGTAACAGCAGCAGAAATGGTCGCTACTTGTGCCAAGATTTAACCTGATTAGATACAGATCCAGCTGTTCCAAAAGAAAGCACAAACAGCCTGTGTACCCATCTCCTGTCTAGTGTTGATTATATTGTACATGTTTTTCAATTACAGGCATACGGAGCAGCTGTATCGCAGGTGCTTTGGCAGAGATTTTTTGGCAGAAGTGGGCCTACTTCCTCAGTAAGTTTAACATCTATTTTAGCTTCTACCCCTTTTACCCACACCAAAGGGTAAAAAAGTAAAAGGTAAAACTGCAGTTCAACAATGTTACTGTAGGCTATGCTTTAAAAAATACCCAATCCATAACACCTCTTGTACACCTATAATTGAACAAATGCAAGACAATTAGGTTTAATGCCATATTGTGAAGCATTCCGGACAAAGTATTAACAAAAAGTTGCATAGTACATCTATAAATAATTTGTGCATTAAGTGAAATGCTAATGCAAGCTGTAATATCAGTAGCACCATAATTCATTTGTCATTACTTTAAAAAACCTAAACTACAAATTACGACTGACACTTTTTTTTGTGATTGTCAAAATGAGGTTCCTTGAGTCAACCCGAAAGTCCCAGCTTTAACAGTTAAGTGTCATTTCCCCAATTTCTTTTCCCCCTTCCTTCCTCCATCCCCGTCTCTTCGACCCTGCACTCTCCTCCTGCGGTGGTCTTTTTATCGGATCAGTCTCAGGTCGCCGCCTCTGCTTCTCATGTGTTCCATCAAGGATTCACCGCTCACACACAAAAGCTCCACCGTATCAGGAAGGACAGGAAGGAGCAATGAGGAACTAAAGACATGAAACGCGATGACTTTGGAGGACGCGAGGCTGAAGAGTGCCAAAAAAGTTGAAAGAATTTGCTTCTAAATTATACACTATAAGCACGTCTCTGTCACTCCTAATTTGTTACCAGGATTTGCTGCAGCTTGTTGACATGTGTGAGATGCGTCGGCACTCGGGCAGAAAGCTGCTTGTGTGTCTGCAGGAGTGGCGCTGTGTTTGTGCCTGGAACTCTTACAACTTGCATGAGGACAGTGTGCCAAGGTTGGGGATATGTGGGTAAATCTTTTGGCACCCGCCTTGCCAGTGTGGAGCAATGATGAATGCTGATGGCAAAGAGCACACCCGGGCCCTCAACCGCACACACTCAAGCACACACACAAATATATACAGACTAATCAGATTCCCAGTGCGCGAGGGCCAAATGGCAGCTCTCCACTGGTGAATGCTAATGTGAGCACTGGAGCTTTATAGAACAACCATACAGGGGCCAGGAGAGATAACAAGAAAACATAGATAGGACTGGTTACTTGCATGTGTGAGGCTCCTGTGTAGAGATGTTCACACTTGAAACAAATTGAAACATTGGTGCAATAAATTCAAAGAAATACTCATAGCAGATGATTTTGTACCTATTGTGTAGCTGTTCAAAAGTGACTTGAACTTTTAAAGTGACTAGAGTGAGTTTTATGTAAACTTAATAATAAAGGTTTTCACTTACAGCGTTCGATGCGGTCTTCTGGGCTGGAGGACGTCTCTCGGTCTGACAAAAGGCCTGACACGGCGAAGATCTTTTTGCCACTCTCCTCCACGGCCTTCAGGGCGCTGCTGGGAGAGCCTCCAGGAGGGATCTGGGCACCACCAAAGTCGTACTCTTTGCCCTCGGCATCAGAGTATCGCAGGTGGGGTGAGGCCTCCGGGTCCAAACAGCCTTTGAGTCTCTTGGCTGGGGTGAATGCAGACTGATATCCCCCTGGAGCTCCATCTCGGTCCTCTGGAGGAGAGGCAAAGGGCCTGAAGGCGCCCACCCCACTGTGGTTGAGCATGCTGATGGGGGAGCAGTCCAGATTTGGGGGGGCAAACTGATGGTGAAGGTGGAGCAGGGAGGGGGGAAAGTCCCTGTTGGGGAATCCAGGGGGCACAGCACCTTGGCGGTGGTACATTGAAGCAAAGGTGTAAGAGCCATTGTTAAATGGCAAATGGACATCTTTTTCCACTGAAACTGGGACTCCGAATGGCCGTGGCTGTTGGCAGGGAATGGAGGCGTCTCGGGATGCTTCTGCTGTAGAGGCCAGGACCATTAGAGCAGGGGAGGCCAGGGGATTGGGCAAGTAGGAGGAGCTCTCCATCTTGAAGGCTGCTCGGTGGAGGTCCATGACTGATGCTGTTTTGTAGAACTAAAATTAAACTTTGTGAGTGTCCACGACCCTTTAAAGGGTCTGAGGTGGTCACTGCAGATTACTCAAACAGATATGTAGCAATCCCCAGAGAATTTCTTTAAATGAATTTGTCTTAAAATTATGCTACTTTCAGATTAGCATGTCATTTCTTAAAATATGTCTTTTGTAAGGTTTACTTGACTTGAGTTCCATTCCATACAGATAAGTGCTTTGGGGATTGGTTTTATCTTTTATAGTGCAGTTTTTCTTTTTTCATTCCATGGACAAGAGCAGCTCACAACTTCCTGTAGATGATGTCTCGCACGTAGGTGTTCTGGATCCTGTTTTTCTGATCTTCTGGTCAGCACACTGAGAGAGACAACAAAACACAAAATTTTAATATTTTATGTTTGTTATTTATCAATTTTTTATCATGCCAAATAAAGAAATAATCAACATTCTGACTGAACAAAAATTGCACATTCAAAATATTTGGATGAATTTGATTAAAATAATTTATTGTGATTAAAATAAACAATATCTCTGTCTTACTTTAATTTGTAAAAAGAAATAAAGTTGCATCTTTTTAGCATGAACACAAAGCTTTGAAGTCAAGCCTCTGGGAACAGTCTGTTCTTAACCAGACTGTGTTGTTAGAGCCACAAATTCAGACCCTCTTGGGGAAAAGTGTCCTCAAGTTGACACTGTAGATCCAATCCCGTAAATCCCTGCCCTTTGACGGGAGCACATTTCAAACCAAACTTCTGCCTCTCTGTTGGTGTTCTCAGTCTTTTTCCACTGAAGAAACCTTCCCAAACTCTTTCCACCTCACATATCCTGACCCTGATCCTTGCGCCCTTTACTCTCTCATTTCATTTTTTTCCAAATGTCCCTTTTCTGTCCTCTGTCCTCTCAATCTGTCCTCTTTTTAGCTTCCTCCACTCTCCTTCTCTACCCCTATCTCTCATATGTCCTTTCCACATCTTAGATCTGCTTTTAAGCCGCTTATTCCAACCATCTCTCCGGATCTTATTGGACCAGAACCACTTGTCTTGAGATAAGGACACACACAGACACACACTTTAACCCACACATCTGATAATGTCGATGCCTCTGTGCTTGGATGGGCTGACACACTCTGTGCTATGGATATCTCTCAATCTAACCTCTTTTAATTCTACATTTTTTCTTGCCTTTCACCCCCCTCCATCTCTCCCATCAATCTCTTCTCCTCGCATCCCTTCATCTCTGGTAATTTGCTTGCCCATCTTATCCCCCGAGTGATGGAGATGGTTGATATCATATCGGATCTCCTCATCTGTTTCCTATGAGCCGAAGGAAATTTGACTGAGTGAATAAATTAGCCGTACTTGACCCTGTGACCCCCAGGTACCCGTGGCAACAGACGGAGATCTCGCCTCTCGGGATTTAGATGCAAGGTGGAGTTTGGTGGGTCAAAGGGAGCACAAGAAAGAGCAGATCAAGCGACAAGGTACATTTTACAGATTTTTATTCCTCAAGGGGAACTGTAAGGTGAGGTTTAGGGGGATAGATTGGTCTGTATAGATATCAGAGTAATTTAACAGATAAAATGTAAACGATTATGAGATGGAATGGTTGGGTCCCACCTGGTGTCCCACAGGTGAGTCCCCTTCAGATTTGAAATTTGGGGGTTCTAAAAACATATCTCCAAGAACAAATTTAATGTGGGTTTTTACTCATGCTCATATTTTTTCATAGCTATTTTGTCTCTTGTATGCAGTATTAAATGCTTCATTTACTGACATAGTGTTTTGCTTGATCAAAGTTTCTTCTTATTGAACTCTGAATATAAACTTCCACACATACACATTTGGGGTTTCATCCTATTTGGGGTCTTTCCCTGGAGACTGATCCTAACCTTAACCATAGTCAATACTTGCCTAACCTTAACCTAAGCCCTAACCTTAACTTAAATGAACCTCTATCTGAGCATTAAACCATGCTTTTGGTCTAATAATAATGGATTTATGCCATTTGGACCTGATTTTTGTCCCCATAAAGGAAGCCAGAACCAATCAAAAAGTGTGTATTCAGATTTTAGTCCCTATGTGATAAACACCCACCTGCAGATCAAAATGGTAACTAAACTGGGAATAAGCTAAGACAAGACAAGAACTAAACCATGACTGTACTAGGATGAAAACAGTTCTAAACAAGGATTTAACCAGGACCAAACCAGGAATAAACATGGACACATTCTAAATCAACCTCGGTGGAATTTGGCAAGGTTAAATCTGAAGTCACATACATACACTACATATCTTTGCTACTACAATCTCACAGTATCAAGTGGAGCATCAAAGCTGCATTGACCAGAAGGCAACATCAAAGTAGAAACTCCCTGGGAAATGAAAGAAGAAAATCTTTTATAGCTATCAGCTGTCCACAACACTCATTCAAATCAATTTCCAAACCTGATCTGAGCCTTGGCACCCACAGCACCCACCCTGCCGTCTACACCACACACTCACACAAACGCACGCACACACACACACCAACAACAACTGCAGAGAAGAGCAGAGATGTGAGATGTTGTACAATACCACAAATGTGCCATGGGCCAGTGTAGCGTGTGGAGGAGACGTTGATGCTAACATAACTTTGGTCTGGGCAGATGCCACAGAGTCAGGTAACACAGCATTCTTCACCCTTCTTCCATTACCTACACCGACCAACTCACCACAATGCACCCTGGGAAATAACACCTTCATAACCAGCTCTGCCGACAACATCAAATGAAAAAAAAAAAAAAAAAAAAAAGTGGACTTGCTGTAAAATAATATAAAAATCAAATTCACTGTCCAGATGTGGGTTCAGACTTAAATCTGATCCATCTCATCTCAACCTTTTATCGGATGTTGTGCAATCATGACTATAAAAATGCTGGATAGATATGTTTAAAGGCATACTGTGGAACATCCCAGGCAATTAAATATATATCTATATATAAGTTAAACAGAAGTGGCAGACCCCCCACCAGAAAAGTCACATAGTGAATCTTTAAAGTTAATGAAGTGAAAATGTGTTTTGTTATGGCATTTGCTATTTTTTATTTTATGGTCACTCTCTTACTCACTTTCCTCCCTCACCTTGTTGTCCTTCCTCTCTATATTCACACTGTGTCTCAGTTTCTCCTGTGTAACCTCTAAAGTCTGAGTATGTCTGCAGTGTTGATAGCGAGGTAATACACTGATAAGTACAGGGATATTTCAATTTTATTATCATTACCGCACAGGCCTGAGGAGCGCAAGTCGAGAGGGCCGCAGCGTCAGGAAGCAACCAATCCAATAACAGGACACCGGATATTCACTATAGCAGAGAGGGCACGCCTTTAGAGCAGTGTGCAGGAGAGAGTGCAGTATATAAGAAACGGTCAGATTTAGCTGTTTGGAAACTTTATTTAATACATTTGTCCTTTTATTATAGTTTGGCTTCATAAATTAACATTGTGTCTATATCTAATTGCTGTTGTTTTAGTGCATTTTGATCTACATAGAAACTAAATCTGTCTTATATGAAACAAAATAAATTAGAAGTACATTGATTCTGATCAATTCTGCACAGATATTAAAAGCTATTCATTCAAATATCTGATTCAAGACAATGATGAAGATCCATACCAAAAAACAAGTTTGCCTAAGCATATCTTACTCTAAACAAACTCAAATGTCCATGCTCTACGTCTCCACTTCTCCTTTAGACGATGATCATAATGCTAGATGACATACACCTATGCATATCATCAATATACAAGCGCAATTACATCTCACGGACATCCGCGTAATGTCACTGGGTGCCACTTACAATCCCATTTGCCACCCACACATTGTCTGACATTGGCTATATGCATTTTATAATAGAAAATGTCATGGGGGAACATTTGCCGTGCTGTCATAATTTGATTACACTGTGCAAGAATGATACAGCTGTCAGAGCCATATTAAACGCAAACACAGACCAGGGCGTTTCATGTCAAATCTTCACTTTACTGACAATGTTGTAGCAGCCGCCCAAATTGCAATGTCAACAACAATGTACCATAACATCATTCTAAAGGAGATTTTCACTCTGGGAATACGAGCGGAGCCACTTGTGTCATAAATGTGGCGATAAACATTATTATTTTTAAACAACACAATGTAATTTATTTGTTAGGCTACTTGTAGTTTGGGGATTCTTTCAGAGATAGTGGGAGAGTATCAGTTTCTGTGAAAAATGATGATGACATTATGATACTGTCAATCATTTCCGATATGCTGAAGTACGACTGCACCGTCATTTTTAGAGACAGTGTAAATTGTCGATAAAAAAATGTAAATAAAAACAATATGGTTTGTGATTTTACAAATACATAACCAGTTATAGATGCCTAACTTGCCATTTCTAAGTCCTTGTTTAAATATAGTTTTTACATGACTGCTTTGTAACTAGCTTTTTCAAACTGCATGGAGACTATACTGTACTTGTCACATCATATTTTCAAATATGTCTTCTGCAATGTGGTGAAGAATGCAGAGGAATTCAATTTTGGTTATAAAAATGCCTCTTGGTCCATGAGCAGCTCTTACATTTGTGAGAGAGAGGGGTGGTAAATTGTCAGGAAGCGTTGCTAGTCAAGTTTTTCCTTCAGTCCAATGGAGAAAAAGGAAAAAAAAGCCATCAAACCCACAGCGACCCGTCTGTGGATATATTTACAGATTGTTGACAAGCGTGAAAGTAGCAGTTGTACATTTTATTACAAGACAGACCTGACAGTCATGCAGCCCATCCCTAGGGAGAAGATACCCACAATCAAAAGATGCAATATGTCAGGTACAAAAGTTTCAGCGAGATGTGAACATTTGGAGATTTCCATTTGAATAATCTAAAGATTCTAGCATTATGCTCAACCGAGCTAAAATATTTTTACACAGGATTGAAGGTATAGCCATTTTATCTCATTGCAGCATACCAGCAATGCCTAAGCTAAGCAACAATGGCACAGAGGATTTTTAACTTGAACAGTCCTTTAGTTGAAGAGGTTGCAGAGTATTGGCTCCCGTTGGGCCTCTCCACTCTGTATTCCAGACAGACTGCCGGCTGTTTGTGCACAACTATGTCCACTGCATCTCTGTGTATGTTTGCTGATGTCCAAAGAAACAGTCAATACTATTGAAATCTACTCATTCATGTCTGGCCATAAGGCACAGCTCAAATGTCCTTGTGCATACAAATCACCGCCATTTATCTCCCACTTTCCCCCACACCCATATGATCTGTCCTTGTCTTTTTCAGACCAAAGCTGCAACAGTCTCATTTTGTTAGCTCTGGATTTTATGGATGTAGCATTTATTATTTATTATTTATTTATGTTCTTTTTTTATTATGTCTTTTTTTTTCTCTGAAATGAAATTTGTAACCAGAGTATTTGAGATATCTCACTGCAATGTAGTAAGCAACATGGTGAGATCATATTACACTATATTAAATAAAAATAGATGCACACATTATTCAAATGCAATAATATAGCAATAAGGTGACGTTCATAAAGACAAGACGTGCATCTCATATCACTAACAATGACAGCTCCTGAGCAAAACTTGCATTAGACTGTTGCCCCCACGACCCGGCCCCGGATAATCGGAAGAAAATGGATGGATGGATGGATGGATGGAACTTGCAATTCATTTTAACTGCATTTTTTCACTCTTCCGTTGAACTCTTTCAGAATGGTATTTACTTTAAATGTGTGATTTCATAGCCTGAGTTGCCGCCAGCCGACAAACTCACAGTGGAAATATGGCTTGACCTGTGGCAGGATTTCTATTTGTGGTGTTAGAGGCAAGGCCTGGTTCACAGGGCCAGCTAATTCCTGCAGTAGACAGGGCTAAATGGGAAAAGCACACAATTCCACTGCTCATAGATTACTGTACCAAAGTGTATTTTAGGGGCCACTGCTAAACACAACCTTAGCTTCTCTATTTTTTCTGTTGCCTTAAATGGAGCTGTTCACATTACTCCAAATGCCTTGGTATACCGTAGCTGCTATTGACAGGCCTACAGAATCTTCTTCTTTTTTCCCCCCCAACTATCAAATTATTTGACTATCAATACAGTTTTATATTTCAAATTGTAGTAAAGGTTAGTCATGTGCAAAATGTGACTTGCTTATATCTGAGTTATTAAATTATACAGTGGTCTTGATGGAAGAACAGAAACATTTGACTTTAAAACCTATCCTTCTACTAAGCTTTACTAAAACAATGCTGACATGTTTTACAGCTTTCTTTCTGCTGACTGCTTTTCTCCAAACCTGATCTTTCTGACAGATGACACCAGGATGTCTACCTTGAGTGACAGCTGACACAGGTTTGACACAGTGTAAAGTATTATGTGTGTGCATGCATGGGGCATTGGCAGGGCCTTGCTCCTATGACTCTTTATTGCTACACTGCTCACTAATCTGGATGGCTGGCAGGCGGACAGGCGGCTGGGTGGCTGGTTTGTTCTACAAGCAGCATAGCGAGCGCAAGCCAATTAGTCCAAGTTTAACAGGGAGAGCAGAAGCCAGGTACGCAGTTCTCAAATTGATCCGCGCTGTTAATCCTCTACTGTAAAGTTCATAATGATTTGCTGTGTTATTATAGGCTTCATAAAAAACAAAGACTTGAATGTATCCCAAAAAGTGTAATGTTAGTTTTTTTCTTTCTTTTACATGTTATTCCTTTTACTGTGCCATTACTTGCACATCGAAGCCTTAAGCACGCCTTAACGCAGTCTTTACGAATCCAAGTTTGACACTACACCCCCAAAATACACTGCAGGATCCATTATTGCTGAAGTGGCACAGTAAAAAGAAAACTTGTTTGACTTTTAATAACGTTCATCAATATGCCTTTAGGGAAATGGTTTGCTAATTTCTATTGATGGGTCAAAGGTCAGAAGCGGTCACACAAAGGAAATCAAGGTTTTGCTTAAGGACACTTTCAGACAATGGATTTGTTATCGGTTTAATAAGGTAAATTGGATCTAGACAATATGAAGAAAAATGCATTCCATGATTCAAATTTCATTCTCAATGATATACATGTCCATAAGTCTTTTATTTTATAATGACACATTTTAATGACAGGTTATTAGTTATAGTGATTACAGTTAGAGTTAGTCTCAAACTTGCAACACTGTCAAATTTAGATCAACAAGATAATCAAATGTCTGATCAGAGGTAAGTGATTCACAATGGCAGTTTACGAACTTATTTGTTAAAGAGTTAAATTAATGAACAAGATGGGATAGAAATTAAAAACATATGAATTTGCGGCAAGATTTACAATAATGAACAAAGCTTACTAGATTTTCAACTGTATGAATATTCAAAGCAGCAACACAAGGCACCTTGATGCCCGACTGACTGCATTGAGAAAAATGATAAGTCGGCTACAGAGATACAGCCTGTGTGCAATCGATACACGTAAATGCACTAGCGGTGTCTTGTGGGGAGGGGGGCACAGACACATATACGTGGAGGGGGGCAAAGATTAGCTTATTTTCCAAGCAGGGGGGGAGTTTGATGATCCGGCTTATGGTGTAATTGACGAATGAGAGGAAACCTGAGAGAGCCATGATGAGAAGGGAGGCTGGGGAGAGAGAAACAATATGCAGAGTATAGAAAGTATTGGACATTCGACACAAGTCTGGCCCGTACTACAGCCATTAGTCTAATTCTCGGACTTTCTCTTGTTGCCAAGTTTAACAGTATTACCAGAGGCTGCCTGCTCCAATGCAATCAAACCATTAAACACTGCTGCACTGATTTCCATGGAGTGATTTCCTTCCAATAGAAAATGACTGGACGTGAGCTACTCCTCTTTCTTCCATCGATAAAAAGAACAAGCCGGATAGCAAGCACAGATATAGGAATTGACACAAAGTTGCTTGTTATTATAAGTCATCATATTTTTAACTATTTGGGAGAGCACTAGTGAACTGAAATGTTAAGATTAGAGCAATTCATTTATAGTTTTAAGATTACTTATACTTGTGGCCTATACAAAATCAACAAAACATTTCTAAACTACACTTTCCTAGTCTAATTTAAGAATAACTCCCAAAACAAACCTAAAAAAAAAGAAGAATTTTCTGAAAACGCACCTGCTCATAAATAATATGCTTTGAATCAAAGTAATGACGTGTGAAAAGTTGCGCACAAACATATTGGACAAATCAATCAAACGTGTCCTTTTGTGGCGGACAGGCTGCAATTTCCAAAACGAAAACAGTTTGATAAGCAACGACGGCGCAACAATATCCATCCATTAAAAATATGATTGCTTCCTGCTTTTTGACCGCTTAATTACTGTGATTGAACAACAAGTTAAAGTTTTGAAGGAAGAAAAAACGCGCCCTCCCTCTGCGTAAAGCCACCTTTTATCGGCCCCACGTTCATTTCAATTAACCGCATGCGTAATGTGCGTAAGTGGTGTTTATTAGTGCAACAAAATTATACATTCATACGCGCAAGGGGGTTGTTCAAGAGAGGAGAGGCGGTCTGAATAAAGAATAGGGACTTTTTGGATCTTTAAAAGGGAAGAAAGTAAGGCTGGGCAGTACAAAATAAAGGCAAAATAAAACAGTAAATAATGCGCTTTTAATACAAGACATTTTTTTAAAAACAGTTAGGGAAGAGATGAACACGAAGCAGTTGTAAATGTTTGAAATGTAACGACATGAAGTCAGTGCAGCAACGCGGCCTGTTTATTCCCCTGTTATGATTTAAATTTATTTGATAACAAACATATTTTTACTTTTACGCATCAGATTCTAAAAACCGCATTAAACAGAAAGAAGAAAAACTGCAGATAATTACGGTTAATTAAGCAGATGGTTCTTTTTTTTTCTGTGAACACTGTGTCGTTTTTCATATTAAAATTAACATTAACTATCCACGTGCAAAATCGATCCCGCACAGTCCAAGGCGCAAACCGGACATTAATTTGAGTTCACTTCTCTGTGCGCAAAAAAGAGCAAAGAGCCAGATCAATGGCGAGCAATAACAGCTGACTGCTGAGAGAGGCCAAAGAAAAGGCGAGGATAATGGGAAGCACTGACAAATGAATCATCTTTTGCTACTTTTACACCAACATCAACACTTTTTTACTCATTTTTAAATCCTCGGTCTTGCAGGGCCACATGGACAGTGCACTTTTTTGTATTCATAATTGAAAATAAACGATCATAGCCTTTTAAATGAAAATATTATCGAGTGATTTTTAAACATCTTTTTTAAATCTATAAATTGTGACCAAATGATGTGCCATTTTGGTACCTCACTGCGCACTGTGACAGCACGCAAATGCAGGCCCATTTCAAATAAATACTACAAAAGATGTGAGAGCGCGTAAAGAGACAGAATGAACGTAAAAGCAATTCATTATTGAATATAAAATGAAGAGGACAAAAATGAAATAATATAATATCTTAAATGAATTATGAGCAAAGACATGACAACATTATTTTATCAATATGTCTTGAATATGAGGCACTTAAGTCTCTTGATGAATATGAAAAGTGATATTGCATGGCGAATATAGCCTGGAATATTATTATTTTTGAATAAAATAAATAAAATAGGCCTAAATAAAGCCTTTCGTGTGGCTTTCTCTAAATTCACTTCGTCCTTACTGCGACATTACTGTGGATATTAAACACATAATCCCTGTAATTTGTGCTAAAAACGCCCAAAACACTTTTTTTTTTATTATTATAATCCACCGATGAAGTTAAACGCATCAGCAGCGCCACATGCACATGGAGTTGTTTTAGTGTGTTACAATATATGTGTCAGTTACGCCTCTCCGTGTGCTCGTTTTCCACGCTCAAAGGATAATTATTGCTCACTAATGTGTTTGGTTGGAAAATAAAAAGCCTTGGCGCTCGTTAGAAAACTGTTCCGTCTGATCTGACCGTCAATAAAATCAATGTGAGAAGATCCATCACGCTGAGATCAGAGCGTTCATAAGGAAACTTTCCGGTTTTTAAGGAACTATAATTTACCGCTTTCAATGACCCGCGTCGGACGCAGCTTCCACAAAAGAGCGATTTATGTGCAAGTTATTAGCGGCGCGAAGCCTGGCACATTTCTCACTTTCTCGGAAGATTTCATGTAAATGTAACGGATTTGTCTAACTTTTTCTGCAGTGACTTTTGAAATAAATCCACAGGGTTGTCATCCAATTTTGAATATGAGCATAAAACTTTAACAGCCAAATATAAAAGTTTTTTTTTTTTCATTGTGTCATTGTGCGCATTGCTGTGAAAATAATAATAATAATAATAATAATAATTTTTCAACGTGGACAAATGGTTTAAAATACAAGAGTGAACATGAATTACGCGCGTGTCCATCTCAAACACATCAGGCCAGGATGAATCATTAAAAATCCGATAGTGGGAGTCTGAGGTGTGTCATTTTGGAAGCCGCGTTTGGCTCACGCAGTTCGGACACGAGTCAGGCGGCAGGCCGGGCCCCCGGGACCAACTGTGGCCCTGCGCTCGGGCTTCAGACGGGATGCAAATGACAGTGGTCCCCAAGTTAACAGGTGTTTCCCGGTGTGTGTGTGTGTGTGTGTGTGTGTGCGTGTGTGTGTGTGTGTGTGTGTGTGTGTGTGTGTGTGTGTGCGTGTGTGTGTGTGTGCGCGTGCGTGCGTGCGTGTGTGTGTGTGCGTGCGCGCGCTTGTGTCTTCATAATGTGGAGACACGCGCACACCACACAGCCTTTAGAATAAGAAAATAATTTATTCGATGTTTGGGGGGAAAAAAAGAGGAGGACTTTCTTCTTTCTTGGATAACAAATTACATTGGTCCCACGTTCAGGTTTTAGTTCACATTTGTCTGCACATGTCAATCGTTTTGGCGATATTTTGGGGCAACTAATTATATAGCGTTAATAGCGTTAATATGGGATTCTTGTCGAAATGTTGGTTCAGCAAAATAAAGGGTCAATGTGCGGGTTAAGACCTCTCTATTCTATCAGAAGAAAAGGGCACAGCAGAGTTTCCTTCAAAAACGGTGGGACTTTGATTCACCTCAAAGCGCCAGGCCCGCAGACCAACAGAATTGATGCTGATGAGAGAAAAAAACAATTTAAAACGTGACTTTGTAATCGTGTTCTGGTATTGTTAATAGTGTAAAAAAAAAAAAAGACATAACTTTAAAGAAATAGTTTCCGTACATTTTAAGAGAACTCTTAACGCTTAACCCTTAATGTCATAATCAATGACAATAAATCTGAACGCTGAAGAACATCTGAAAATGATGCGCTTATGATGTTTTTCCTTGAGGTTGACACGTGAAATTACCGTGATGTTAAAGTGTCACTTTAATCTAGTTGACGCGTAGTAAGAAACTGATTGACAAGAAATGCGGTGTGAAAACCTGTGTCCATGTAGACCTTTACGCGTGGAAATGCCAAAGCGCGCACCGCAGAAAGTTTTCCGCCGCTCTCAGAGCCCGTGGAAGTAACGACAGAAACTTGCGTGAGATCTTGAGCACGAGTGTTTAACCAACAACACCAAAAGTCTGAGAAAGTGGGACTCACCGCGCCGAGGGGCAATCCGCGTCTTCTGCTGACGACTTCTGTTTCCGGCTTTCTATTTTATCCTCACGAGCAAACTTTGGCTGCCGCGAGCGGACAGCTGCCTGGAGATAACGGGTCACTTTCAGCCACAAAGATTTGAGAAGAAGAGGCGAAGTGGAGTACTTTCACGAGAAACAACTAACGTTCGGTCGGAATAGCAGTGCGCAATTCTCCGCTGACACACAGAGAAAGGCGGTCAGAGGAGGAGCGGAGCCGCGAGGGGAGCGCACGGATCGGAGACGATGGGCTGCCACAGCACGGTGTGAGGGAGGGGTGGGGGTCTGCTCAACAGCGACGTGTGTGAAGCTGAGGCTGAGCGTGTGGGGGAGGACGAGGAGGAAGGGGACTAGGAGGGAGGGGTGTCCAGGGTCCAGAACGCGCGCTCGGAGGCGCAGTGCTGCCGCGCAGCGCTCGGCACCCTCCACAGCGCACCCGTGGACGCGGGGCAGATATTAACAGCACCCGAGCTCATTCAGGTAAACTCCCGTAGAAACACGTTTCAAAGTTTATTCACACCAATAAGCCTAAACTCATGTATATAAAAAATAATAATTAAAACAAACTTTTTACATTATGAGCTTTGCCAGAGCAGTAATATTTCAGGTAGACGTTCAGGAGGATGACTCAAGACTTAAGGGCAATGTTTTTTCTAGACTATCATGGCTCAAGAAACACTGATTTTGATTGTACATTGTGACATGGTGTGTGGTGTTTATTTCTGACTCCGTAACACCGAGCCCCAGCCTGTGTTCCCTAGGGTGATCTCCACTGCTTTGTGCGCAAAGTGAATGAATTATCCCCCTCCTCTCTCTCTCCCACGCCGCTCCTCGCTCTCACCCGCTGGAGAGTCTTGTGCGCCGTGAAGCCAATGAAGTCCACCTCCCCACAAAAAGAGGTGGATTGCAGGCAGACTCCCTTATAAAGTGCGCGCCACACTCCAGTTAGTGACTGAAGGAAGTTCACTCCATGCAAATGTTTGCGACAAAGAAGTCTGTATTAATCAAGAATGGCTCCTTGAAAGACAATACATTTACAATTATAATGAGCGTCTACAAATGACTGTTATCACAAATCGATACCATTCTACTAAAAGACAAATCTGAGACTTTTCCCCTGGCAAACTTTGACTCACTTAAAATAAAGCTATTATGTGCCGTTTATTTTGTCCGTAATAACTCTGAAATAAATTTGTCTCATAGCACCACATTTGCAACAGAAGGTTCGGTAAAGGTGCGTCCCGTGTTCTGAAGCAGGGACAATCAAAGCCCCTCTATTGTGCTAAACAAGCTAACACCCCCTGCTGGCCACACGAGAAACTGCGTACATTGAATAAATGCCATTTTAATCCTTCAATTTGCTTTAACATGTCCTCGCACAAGTATTTAACCCCAAATCTATATATCTGTAGACCCAAAAGCTACATATTTCTGTTTTTCAATGGCAGATTTGTCATATTCTGATGCTGAAAGACACTTTATTTAAGAAGTGAGTTCCTCTAGATCCACACTGATGTACTGCTCTGACAGTCTGAGTACCAATAGTGTGAGAACAGTGTGAGTGTGTGTGGTCTGTGTGGATATAAGGGTCTATAGCTGCAGTAGCTGTGCCATTAGTGCAGTGTTGTCTTGCTAATGGTCTCAGTTTGCTGTCAATGGGCTGCCTGAGGAAGAGGACCATCCATGTATTAGACCCCTCCCATTCAAAGTATAATGCCAAGCTTTAGTCCTGCCCCTTGATGTTTATAAATGCTGTCTGAGTGTGTATTGACTTTTTAGGCACCTGTTTTACAGTGGCTTCAGCAGCCCTTTGGTCTCCTGATATCAAGCTGAAGAATCCAGGGTTAGAAACTAATTGCACTCAATGACTGAGTAGATTTTTGAGTAATTGTCCTTCAGCACTACATCACCTGCTCTGATTGGTCAGAGCTCAGAGAATAAAGTTAAACAACTCAACTTGGCTTTAAACAGTTTAAATATATGTATTTTTAATATAAATAAAATTAATCTAAGTACACATTTTGCAGCACTAATTGTACCCACATTTGATTAGATTTTTATCCATGGTATTTTCACAAAAAATTTGTATCAACCACTGGAGGAATCTCACTTCATGTAATAAGGTGAAACAATTCAACCTGTCAGTTATTTTAAGGAAGTGTAATAATATTTGTACTAGCATGATTTTGCTGAAAAAATGTAGTTGAACAAGACAGTCCCCTGCTGTAACGTCTGTTCTGGAGACACTTGGCTAACTATAGCAACACTGAAAATGAGTACCCCTTTTTGGTATTCACTGTGTCATAATGTTTTGTTGAAGCATTTGAATATTTCATAATCACATTATTTTTATTGCAGGTGGACATTTAAAATACAGATTTTTGGTACTGTGGCACTGTTTGCTGGCCCTGAGGCTAAATGGGTTCTAACTTCAAACTTTGATCTTTAAAAAATCTTCACTTGACCCATTGCTACCAAAATACTGCACCAGGATGCATAAGAAAAACAATAAATACATCACTCATTCACATATTATGCATTAAAAGTGATGCAGCCTGTCAGATTAATTTCACAAACATTAAAATGGGCAACTCAACTGTCCATAACAACAACCAAAATAGTGCTGTTCATTTTTAACAAATTTGATTTCCTATTGGGCACAGTCTATTGTGCTGCTCTATTTTAACTACCTCGGTGACTATAACCAAATGTTATATAACTCTGTATTTTACTTACAAAATTAATTAATAATGTATTTAGTCTCTACATGACATGCATTATAGTTTTCCATTCTATTTACTTAACCCTTTCTTCCCTAGAAACTTAAAAAAGAGCATTTCTCATCACGTAGGATCTAATTCCTTAAACAAACTGATTGAGAGTGATTTAAAGCTAATCCGGACAGGCGCTGGTCATTCCTATTTTTCCTTTAATAATTTACGAGCACTGGAATTTATAGCAGTGACTTCCCATTCATGCATGCCGCCAAATCCATATGTAATATAATGAGATTTTAGCACAGTGGGATTATAAATTACGCTGTGATTTGTCCCCTCTGTTTTGTCAGCCCGAGTGTGTGTATGCGTAGCTTGGGGACATGGCTGGCATTTGGCTGCTGCGATGCTCTAATTGCTCACGTACACACAGATAGATGGGACCTGATGTTTGGTGTCGCCAGCACAGGGAGGGAGTACAGGGAGGAGAGCGAACAGAGGGCGCAAGTCAAAAGAGGGTGACATGCCTAAAAGGAGAACATAACATGGCGGTGGCATGATGGCTGGCTGACGAGCACTCAAGCCTTACAGTATGAAGGTTCTGGGTCATGATTTTCTGTGCTGAGTTTGCATGTTTCTCCCTATAGTTGTGTAGGCTTCCTCCATCAACTAAAAAAAAAACAATAGGCAAACTCCTCCAGGTCAAATGTAGAGGACAAATTCCCTTAGAATGTGCATCTTAACCTTGATCAAGCAGTTTCCAAGCAGAATATTACAGGATTTAACCAGAATGAAACTGATAACTATTGCAAAAAAAGAAGAAAGAAGCTACAGAAGATTAACAAAACGTAACTAAAACTATTAAAATGTTGCATACCTCCATAGCTAAGTGGCCCACACAGTGAGACGTAGTGAGGCACAGAGATAGCAGGTGCATGGTAGCGGTGAATGTATAGATGGAGAGGAGGACCAATATTGTCTTGTACCGGGAGCAGAGCGGTTAACCACTGATGGAGCCCCGTACACAGCAGACACACACACACACACACTTCCCGTTGTCTGAGCTGCTCACATTTGTTGCTCCAGGGAGCTGTTGGAAAATGAAGAATTACATGGGCCTGATCAGATTACATTACAGAACAAGTGATTACATGCATTTGACTCTTGTACAAAAGAAGGAAAAATGAGACGAGGGGGAGGAAACATACATGATCTGATTAATTATGTAATTATGTGGATTTGTACTGGCTATGATACATGGCTAACATTTGAGAGAAGGTACATGGGTAATTTCATCAATTCTTCACTGTTTGCTTCTGAAACTGGAAATAAATGTGCTGTATGTCCCAGTCATGGCTCACTCAAGAGGTTATTTTGTTATCCTGAACAATCTCATTTTTTCCTAAATCCAACCACAATTTTATTTGTACTACTCCTTACTGCCATGCTGTGTATCATTTAAATAACTATATATTTCATGAAATGTATTTTAATAGTTTGTATATGTGACTTGAATACATAGTATTCAGTAAGATTAAAGGCGCACTGTGTAACTTTGGTGGAAAGGGTCCACAACCTGTTTGTCTCCATGGAGATGTTAATACTTTGGTTTAAATTGTTCACTGTATGGTATTAAACTAATCTGTCTTGTATTTAATTAAAGATCCCATGACATGGTACTTCTTGATGCTTTTATATGGCACCTTAATGGTTCCCTAATACTGTAAATGAATCCTTATTCAAAATCAAACCTCAGTGCATGAGAAGTGACTCTGACTGTCTTCATGAGGCTAAACATGTCTCTGAAACGCTTTATTCTGGGAGTTATTGCTTGAATGCAAATGAGGAGGACAGAGACAGGCCAGTGCAGCGTGTGAGTTGTGGCCAAATGCTCCGCTTTTTCCTGGATTAGCGGTGCGCTGTGCGCTGTCACCCACTTCCATGTTTTAAGAGCGGAGGAAGATATGACACGCTTTACATAAAAAATAAAAAAAAACATTTCCACAGAAAATAAAATTAAACCACTGCTGTTTCAGAGGTTCGGAGGCTCGGATAAAGGACATCTGAGCCTGGAAACACTCTCACGTGGGTACAGGGTAGGGGAGCTCACATTAAAGTTCAAAAACCTCAGAAAGTGAAAATTTCATGCCATGGGACCTTTAACTACAGATGTTTTAAGTTTATGGCCATACTGTGGATACTTCTAGGCACATCTCCATGGAGACAAGCAGTTGAGGGACTCTCCACCAAACAAGTTACACAATGTACCTTTAAGTTCCATTACTCAACAATCATATATTTGCTCGTAATTTAGTAATTATAATTTGGAATTTAGAAAGACAACTGTTTTTCATCAAAGCATTTACTGCCAAACCTAAAGGTTGTTGGTTTGTGTGTTTGTGTGTAGAATCCCTCAGTTGTCCAGACAGAATCCACGGCAAATGGAGAAATTCAATTTGTCAATTGGACAAAAGTTTATTTGGTTGAATACGTTTCGCAGCTCATCCAAGCTGCTTCTTCAGTTCTGGTCAGACGCTGGTGGACACTGCCTTATATCCGCCTGAAGGGAGGAGCTAACTACAATGAAATAACTTTTGATTACTACTACACCTACTTGTTTTCGTTTCATAGCCATTATGGCCCTGAATGGCTATGCTAACCAGACCCCACACTCTACTCCCACTGCATATTGAATAGGCTTATCTAACTAACAGAAACTGAAAACAAGTAGGTGTGGTAGTTTCAAAGTAATTTCATTGTAGTTAGCTCCTCCCTTCAGGCAGATATAAGGCAGTGTCCACCAGCGTCTGACCAGAACTGAAGAAGCAGCTTGGATGAGCTGTGAAACATATTTGACCAAACAAACTTTTGTCCAGTTGACAAATTGAATTTCTCCTTTTGCCATCTTATCCACTTTGCTTACTGCTAATAAATGTGACTGAGTGATGTAGTTGGAGAGGCCAAGAACAAGGATTGCTGCCTACACTTCTTCTTGTATGTCCTCAGGCAGTAAAGAGTCAATGAAGAGGAAATTTGTGCTTGTGTACCTGTCATGGGGGAGACCACAGTGTTTGCCAGGGGCCACTTCTGCGCCAGCCCAAAGCCTGGATAAATGTTGAGGAATGTGGCTTAAAAGACATCTGGAAGAAAGGGAAAAAAAAAAAAGAAACCTTCTGAATTATCTTTAGCAACTGTTAAATGTAAACACATAAAACATTTTTGCACAAATATTTCATACTATAACATTAAAGGTGCATAATGTAACTTTTCTGCTTGTGTCCCTATGGATATGATATTGTTTTGTCAAGAATGATCCACAGTATGGCATTGAACCAAATATAATTCCATGGAGACAAGCAGCTGATGCCATAGAGAGGCGACCCCACTTAGAGAAAGAATGTCTGTTTTTCGAGGTGTGTTGAGCAACGCAAGAATTAATAACGGAATAATTGCAATATAGCTTTCCCTAATGCCATACTGTGAAACATTCCAGGTAAACAAATAACAGCTCCATAGTTATAAGCAGGTGGCAGACAACACCCAAAAGTTACAGTGTGAACCTTTACAGCAAACCTTCAGCACAATGAATGAATGTAAAAACTATAACTATCTGTAAAAGTCATAGAAGCCGCCCGTTTAAATATTTCCCTGGTTGTGTGAGTGATCAGAGCGCTTTTCCTATCCCCGTCATCTTCAAACAACCACGGGCCACAGACTTGTTATTTGCTGTGAGCTGTCTGCGCGCCGTTTGGCTTTTTGATTAGAGAGCAAGAGAACGACAGAGAGAGGGAAGCAGAGAGATGGAGCAGGCGAGAGACAGAGGCAGCCTTGAGGCACATGTCAACCAATGTCACAGATAATCACACATTGTCTTAAAATAGCTTTGAAAAATACAGGGGGGCAAAACTGCACCGGGGACATGCTGAGAGGCTAGGATGCATCACAGCACATGTAAGTGTAATTAAAGAACAGATAAAGTTAATTTCTGACAAGAGCCCCAGGTTACGTTTATCAAGGGCGATGGGTAAAAAATGTTGGATTTGTAAATGGGAGAGTAGAGGGTTTTTGAGAAGGAACGAAGAAAAGCGTATCCATTTATAAAAGTGCACAAATGCTACCAAAAGAAAATTGTTGAACACAGGATTCAAATTTGGCCAATTTTGTTGTGTCAAAAAAATGCTGATTCTAAAGTGTCACATAACCCTCATCTTCCACATTGGTCTTTGCCAAGGCATTGCACCTCTACCTCACAATTTTGAAGATCTGGTGCCTGTATCTCAAAATGGAAGTTTATCACACTACTTGATGTATACAGGGGTAAGAAGATCAAAACTGTTTTATTCTTGGCCCATTATTAGTGCTATATCATTAAAGATCCCATGACATGGTACTTCTTGATGCTTTTATATGGCTCCTTAATGGTTCCCTAATACTGTAAATGAATCCTTCTTCAAAATCAACACTCACTGCATGAGATATGACTCTGACAGTCTTCATGAGGCTAGATATGTGTCTAAAATGCTTTATTCTGGGTGTTTCTGCTTCAATGCAAATGAGAAGGATAGAGAGATTGGCTAAGGAGCGAGGGGGCCGGGTTTCCCCCGCTCCTCAGCGCAGCTCGGCTCCCTGTCTGCTCTCTTCCGTGTTTTACGCACGAAGACAGATGAGAGACTTTGTAATGAAAAAAAGCATATTTACACAGAAAATAAAATTAAACCACTGGTATTTCAGAGGTCCAGAGGGTCGGGTAAGGGACTTGCGAGCCTAGAAACACTCGGACGTGCCTCCAGGCAAATAAAAAAACGCATTTCGCATTGCGTAGCGCATTCACAGTCCAAACTCTATGGGCGGGATATACAGGGACGCTGAGCGGAGACAGAGGGAGGGGCTGGAGCTGCATTTGCCGATCTGACGTCAATAAGGTGCCTTGTCCGAACTCGCCCGTTTGAACACTGTTTTTTTGTAACGCAGAAAAGGACCGCAAATGCTCAGTTTAGACATTTCGCAACTTTTAGCCATGGGGGGGGGGGGGCTAAACAGGGTAGGGGAGCTCACATTAACGTTCAAAAACCTCAGAAAGTGAAAATTTCATGCCATGGGACCTTTAATATAATATTAACCATATTTGGTAAATGAATTGAAAAAAGGGTCTGAAACACAAATATGGAACCTTCCCAGTAAAGGCAGCCCATTTCATAATCACATAACCACTGTAACTGCTGCAGGTGGAAATGCCTCTCCCCAACTGAACTGACAATTAAACACTTCATCTGTAAAGACAAAAAGAACAGGAGGACATGAGGTCCACAATCAGATTGTGTGTATTTTTGTAGTCTTACCTATCTCTAAGTGGTTCTCATAATCATTTGGTTTTACACCACATGACATTCTGTATTCTGCTCTCTTAATTCCCCAGATTGGCACTGGCACAAAAAATATTTTGATGTTTTACCGGAAAGGGCCAAATAGACAGTATATTTTAACCAGGAAAACTTTTGTGCCTTCATAATTTGTTTATAAAGTTTCAATAGAAAAGTAAGAAATGTTTTCTGCTAATTACAGGGTATGAGCGCATGCTGGAGGTGCAGGCGTCACCTGTCAGTTTGTACACATTTCAGTGTGATGGGATAAACAGCCCATAGTTTATATGAATGATTTCCTCCTCTCCACTACTGCACACCAAGGCTAGTATTTAAGCTAAAAATAATGTTTATTCTTGCGAACGTTTAATGGTCCGTCAAATGGGATAACAAGGACGGCTGATTTGTGGGCCTCTCTCTGCAATTACCCATTGCTCCCACTTCCTGCCTGTTAAACAGCCCATTGATTTTATGCTGAATATTATTGTGCCATATTCCTCTGGAGTGCTTTGATAGAGATATGAAGTGATTGGACTCAGATAAAAAGAAGAAGATGAAGACTGAAATGTTTTTCATCACTGATGTCCAATCTCCCACACAGTCAAACTGTGCATTGATGTCATTGTACTGAATACAATAGAGATGTATACTTAAGAATATTGGCAAGAATCTAGGGATATGACAAACACCAGGTTGGCATAAAACTATACTGTACATAGTGACATTGTTTCTTCAGAGCTAAAATTTGTTTTATTTGTGGCGTGATTGGCAAAAAACATGATAATTGGGTCTACAGTACAGTATGAGTAAGTCTGTCTGTCTTTGTCTCAACAGCATGGCGCTGTGCAGGTTGGTGATGCATACTCTAAAGAGGGAAGATTACAGAGAAGAAGTCAAGTGACAAATTCAAGTGGCCAGAAGAAATCTCAATTCATTTAGGCCGAGTGAGCAGCGGAGCGGCTGTCAGGGCGAGAGGGAGGAGTGGGAGGGCTCGCCCCCATGTGACAGATACATTAGAGACGAGTGCAACAGTTCATTTTGTCTGTCTGTGCAAGAGAGACAAGAACGTACACTGGTCAAGAGTTAGAACCGAGTAAAATCAGAGGGCAAAGCAGTGTGTAAAGCTATTTCAGATAGTACATTTAAAATGCAACATGTGATGAAGTTTTTTTTTTTTTTTGACAGAACCACAACAGTGTATTGTTTCACCTGGATCTCTGTCCATGTTTGGACTTTGCTTTACAAACAAACAACTTATCATACATTTCTCACCACAATTTGTGTCCATGCAGCATTTGCACCAGACAGGTTGGACCAGCAGCACCTAAGAAAGGGTCAAATGCAGATAACTAAACTCTACACGGAAGGTATGGGGCCAGTATAATGTGTTTTGTACCAATGAGCAATACTTCATCCAGAAGTTACAGTTCAAATCATGTTACTGTTAAAAGTTAAACCAGCTTCAGTTAAGTGTTCCACTCAAATTCACTGTCCAGAGAAAGCCTTGGTTTTTTGAGACCAATATAATTCAAATTGAGGTCATAACACTCTACATCTATCTGCACAGTTGCTTTGCATGCATTGATTCATTGATCACTTTTAAAGGTAATAGATACATATTTAGATGTATCAATACACAGAGGAATAATCTACTTTTTATGATGCCTTATATTGACAAGCAATACATTCATTCAGTGCATATTGATCTCTACATACATTTATGGCATTCACATTGAATAGGAATGAACTCATTGTATAATCCATAATCCAGCCTCATAAGACTAATAGTGGTAAAATAACATCAGCATTGCCTATAATGGAAACAGCACAGTGTATGGCTTAATCAATATTTGTATATATGTTTTGTAAAAAGCAATTACTCGTAGTGAAATTGCGTCAGTCTTGGTGGCACAAACATTTTCATTTCTCAAGGTGATCTAAGGACATTGTAGTTAACTTGTGTGGCGGCGCTGCACACTGCTGACATGTCCTTGTGCAGGCATCTCAAGCATGATGTTAATAACAATAATTAGCTCCTAAGTGTTTGTAGAAGAGGGGCGGGGTGCAGACATGAATATTCTCTCATTGTGTGTGTGTCCTGGACAAATAGCTTCCCTGCGTCTGTTTAAAAGAACAAATTAGCCCTAATTGTTTGTAAAGGTGTCTGGATTGAAGTCAGCTTTTTGGCTCTGAATGAAAAATATTGTGTTTAAAGCCATATCACTCATACACAACAGAAAGCATTTAATATGATAATAAGGTAATGTTGTGACCATTTAGAGTGCAATTCAGATTGTGTTACTATATGTGTGGTATTATATGTAGTGATACAAGTTCTTCGAGTGTTGTTTCATTGATCTTAAGAGGTTTATGGAAATATACAGATTTTGCACTAAAAAAATATCTTGACATTTGCATTTAGTGCACTGACACAGTCCTGAACATTTCATCAATAAACATATGGAATGAATCCAGACTAAGCCTAAAACAATTAGAGTGGAGGTTTTTTGCTGTATAGTAAGACAAACTTTCCCCTCACTTTTCATTAGTGTTCCAGTCCATCTTTTCCAGCGTTTAAATATCTGATAAATTATTATTAATAATGGGATAATTTCTACAGATTAACCCCACTCCAGCTTCATCTACCTTCTCCTGGCTCTGGGGAAATTGATTTGAGGAAAAGATTGATGGAGGTCTGTCTGTTTTCAAACATTTGTCCTTGTATTGTTAGAGCCACAGATATTTAGCCTTCTGTTTAATGGTGCAGCTAAATCTCTAAATTTCACTACCATATTAAAAGTAACATACAAGGTGTAATAGCAGATATATTTGAAGAGTGTTTTTTCTGTAGTTTTGTGTATGTGTTGAGTGTGGTAAGAGGGGTGGGGTGTGGGAAGGTTTTTGACTTATTTGTGTCTATTTTTGTTTTCATTGAATAATTTTATAATTGAAATGTAAAAAAGTTGAAGAGAACCTGGGAGAGGATGTCAAAAAGAGGGCTGAGTCATCAGTATGGGACAGTCAGCAGGCCTGGTCTAACAAACCTGTTGTTTTGAGCAGACGGATGCAGTGATTTTAATCTCATCCAAAACAGAAGCAAATACAGTAAGCACATTTAATTGGAGACTTTCACCATCTTGACAACCACAGAGAATGCTCCAGAGAAACCCAAACTTTTGTGGACAAATACCAGGGATTATTTCTCTTTGTTGAAATAATGAAGAAGTCCTGGTGTTGTATAGTCAACTTTTACAAAGCCTCTATTTAGTAATGTTCCAGAGGTCACACAAATTCCTTATAATTATCCACCTCAAAGCTTCATGGGATTTGGAGATCCTAAGGAGAAGCTAGAGCAGTGGTGTTGACCAAGAAGATCTCAGTTAGTAACCCCCATGACCAAGAGGTCAGTAAAAGGGACCTCCATTTCCTTCTATGGGCTCATACTAAGCTCCATACAAACATAAGCAGATGGTGATGTGTGGCACTGAGAGCATCCTTATTTATTCTTCATGCATATTTAAACAGCAAAGGTCAAATGACTAAACGGGACTTAACCTGATGGCAAGTAGAAGGAATACTAGATATTCAATATATCAATATCGTGTGACATTTCTGGATGCTCCCAAAAAAGACTATAGATCTGACTTGGCTCACATACAGTAATACCTGCTTCAATGTTATAAGGATGTAGGGTAGGCCTACTTACAGAGGACGCGCCTCCCGGCAGCTAGATATAAGCAGTGTCTAACCAGTACAATAACCAGAGCTGACGAAGCCTCTTGGATGAGCAGCGAAATGTTTTCAACCAAACAAACTTTGTCCAGTTGACAAATTGAACTTCTCCTTTTATCTTACAGAGATAAAGTAATACCAGGACTAAAAGGTGAAGTGAATAATACATTTTTAAAATATATTATATTATATTATATTATATTATATTATATTATATTATATTATATTATATTATATTATATTATATTATATTATATTATATTATATTATATTATATTATATTATATTATATTATATTATAACACGTCTACAATAGTTTGGAGGGGACCTAGGGCATTAACATTGGTGTCAATGCTTTTGATCACACATTCTGAAATTATTTCTACAATCCTGTTTTACATCACATTGCTCCAGGCAGTGGCCCTTTGATCCTAGACTTTCCCTGTTAGTGACTAGTACCATTTATCAGAATAGGTATGAAATGTGCTTCTGATTGAGTAAAAAATGTATGTTAAACTTTGCACTTTTCTCAATTAGTGTACATTCTTGGAAACCAGGAAGACCCCATGCATTTAATCCAATAAGAAATGTAACCAACAGCCCAGCTGCCCTGGCACTTGAAGTGTGATTAGAACTCAGGGTAACCAACATGGCCGACAATATTGACTTCCTCTCCAGTTCTTGCAAACAGGATGTGACAGATCTAATTTGTTTGTCAGCCCACCTTAATTTAAACAGAAGAGTGGAAGTAGCAGAAGGGGAATGAATAAGATGGGCAACAAGGGGAGAGCCATATTTACCCATACGCACAAATAAGATACTGTTTCAGGACAGGGCATGTTTCATTTTGTTAATTGAAAATGTGTAATTTTAAAATGAAGTGTGGACAAGGTAAATAGCTAGTATTGGATATTGGGACACTTGTAAACGATAACACAAGGATGAAAGTGTGCTGGGTGGACAGTACTTGAGTGTGTCTGTGTGATAGGAGTAGAACGTATGAATGTGACAGTGAATACAGAGGGCTCCATTACAGTCTAAATCATTGATTGCTTCCCCTCACGATCTCCCACAATCCACCTGTCCATCTCCTCCCTTGATATCTACAGTCTCTTTACCTGAGAGATACTGGCGCTAACACACTGACACCAGCTGTTGTTCAGGACTGGTTTATCATTCATTTCCTATAGTTCTTGGCTTTATAACTTCAATAGACTTTATACAAATAGTTATTTATGAAATATACAGGGAAAGTTTTTTTTTACTCTCTCATAAAACCAGTATTCAATTATGTTAAAGGCTGCATGTCAGAATACTGTGTCCTGCAAATTGCATAAACTCTTTGTAAAGCCCTTATTGCCCTTATTTATAACAGATGGGGGTGATTAAAATTATGGTTAGAATGAAGATTTTTGTCATAACTGAGCAAGTTCTTTGGTTTCACCATTAAAAGAAATGATGATGTTCAACATTTGTGAATTCACCTTATGAAAATACCCTAATCAATGGAAAACTGGCTCTAGCCCTTTATCACATTCTTAAATCAGAAAACCACCAATTATGTACCACTCCACACATTTGTATCAGGATGAAAAACACTCCCACAAACATGATTTTATTTTATAACCCCGAGAGCATGCACCAACCAACACACTGCCACAAGGCGCTACAGAGACTGTTACAGAGGCGACGAGCATGCACAGCCCATGTATCAGTGTGGAAACAAGGCTTGTCTTGGCAGGGAAAGGGCCATCGCTGAGGTCGCCTGACAGCACCCCCATCCCCTCCCCACACACACCTCCTCTGGGCTGGAGCAGTGTGAGGAGAGGGGGACTGTGGTGGTGAGGGGGTGACAGTGTTAAGCAGGCAGCGGTGACAGTGACGTGACACTAGTGAAATAATTATGAGTCCAAAACAGGGCTGACAGAGAGCAGCCCGTGCCCTTCAACTATCTGTCAACTGTCATTAACATAGAGGCCTGATATACCGCCACAGGACACCGAGAGAGAGAGAGAGGGGTGAGGAAGAGATGGGATAAGAATCTGCATGACTACACGGGACAATACGCCAAAAATAACCCAAATCATAGTCGCATAGTCCTGAACTCTGTGAGAATACTTGAAAGTCTCTTGTTCACTGACGAACATTACAAGGTATCAGAGAACACTACAACTCTCCCTGGGCTGATATGAATTATAATGCAAAGAAGCTGATGGCAGATTACCATTGGTTGTGGAAAATAATAAAAATTGTTCTCATGCATTAAGATCAAAATCTTAAACTTTTGTTTGTGTAAAACTTTACAAAACCATTTTGCATTTTCATCTTACCAAACTTGGATGGAAAGAATCTACCAGAAGACACCCAAGGTAGGAGTAGTCTGATGGACAACAACTTTTCCAAGTAGCCCTTGTGAAAGTAACAGAGATCGACAAAATACGTTTTTTAAATTCACTATAAATGTCTGGTACTTTGTGTGTTTCTTGTTACCTTTTTGTCAGTTCTCTAAAACCCACACTGAGCCAACCACACCAAGCTATCACTACCATCACCCACTTTCCATCGTTATAGTCCCTTAAAAGACAAACTATCACTTTACTCAATAAAGACACTGTCTAGTCTAGTTTGGAGACAGTGTTGTCAAATGGTTGATCCCTTGAGCTCTCTTGTTTCTGTAAATGTGTGTAAAAGTGTTTCTCTGGTGGCGCTGGATTGATATGTGGATTAGCTGCGAGCCCAGGTGAAATATGTGGTGGAACGCCCCGTTATCAAGAGTCAGGGTGTAAAAGGCCTCAGTGTACATAACTCTTCTTAACGGGGAGTAAATCCCTCCTCAAAACAAGAAGACAGTGCATTTCACAACAGTATATTTGGAAATAAATCTGACATGATGCTCTATGAAACGCTAGAGCAGAAGATGAGAGCGCTTTGGATTTACGAGAAGGAGGATATCCCAGTGCCTTAGAATGGGCAGAACGGCCAAAAGCAGAGTGACGTGCTGAAAACACAAATAAAGAGTCAGCTTTATGGTGTGGATGGATGGGTTCCCTGGAAGACACTTGGCTGGGTTTTTATTTGGTCCTGGCTTTGGCCCGAGACACTACATATTTCTGTTTTATGAAGAGACTCAACACCTAAGACAGCGGCTAACGCACAATGGTGAACCCTCTCACCTGATAGTTACAAACAAGAGAGAAAAGTCAGTGAGTCAAGACAACCAATTGTACAAATGTTTTATAATATTTTGAGTACTATATACTTTTATTTAGTACTTATATTTTTGGTAAACAATAATTGTCACTACTATAGGAAAAAAAAAACATTTGAGAGCATTTCATATAGTGATTGAGCAATAAGTTTGGATAAATTTTGACTTTCATTTCAAAAGCAAAAATAAATAAATAAAAAATACACACACACAAAATATCCAAGACTTTTCCCCACACAAATCCAAATGTATGTATGCTTTTTGTTGATACCATTTCTGAGTTAGAAAAACTAATGGCATACTTTCATTTTAGTGAAACTCCTGAAATTAATTAGAAAAAAGGTACACAAAATCATAATTACAAGTGAACAGTGAGGGTGCAGTGATCTCTGTGAAGCTTGCTTTTAATTAAACTTTTTGTGTGTCAGGTCTTTCCTGTACAACATCAAACTATTTAGATAGTGGAGTCGACAGGGGATTGTAAAACAAACTGTTGCAGCTGCTAAAACAGCCATTAGTGCCAAAACTAATTGCAGCCGTCTTGTCCATCTTTGACAGAGTTCCCCCGGTGAAAGCCCGGACTGGTCAATCTCTGCTCTGCCTTTCATACTGTATCTCTTTCAATCTCCCTCACACATGCTAATCGGCCCTGCTCATTTGCATCCTAATGATTTCACTTGTAGCCATACTTTCATCAGCCCTTGTCCGATTTCTGTATTGAGTCATCTTCTGCCAAAGCCCTCCCGTTAGTCTTTGTGTTAGTGTCGGCGGGCTCTCTTTGTACATACAAGAAAAGTGGAGGTGATCATTTGGTACTGTCTTCGCACATTTCGTTTGGCCATGTTTGATCTGGTACAAGAGAGAGGACCAGAGACCAGCAGAGGGTACAAGAACAAAACTATTCAGGAAGAAGTTTGGAACTGCCTAAAAATCATAATATATTCATCTAAAATTATGCTAAATTATATATATAAAAAGCATTAAGAAATAGTTTTAACAACATCACCAGCACAATGGGAAAGGGTAAAGTGAATGAAAAGCACTGCAGTCAAGAGTACAGGGGAACAAATGTAATGTGCATACATTATAATAGTAGCAGGTAGATGTGAAGAACAGCAGACAGGCTTGAGCAGGGCACCTATCACAGCAGTTAGCTGAGATGGATTCACTGCTGAGTGAAGTGTCCAGTAACGATTGAAAAGGTCAGCCATGTCTCCAGAGCGCCCCTGAACGCCTCACACCTCCGCCTCTAATCTGAATAGTACCAGTGTGTTGGAGGAATCTGAATAGTAATAAGGTGGTCTGATAGATTGATGCATAACAGGGAGAAGCATGCAGAGCAGCTGGGCTATTCCAGTGTCACCTCCCTTTACCTCTGCGGCACGTCCTGGCTCCCATCAGCCACCTCTGATAGGACTGTTCTGACACAGAACCTGGACCACGAGGACTTTAATCACACTGGGGCTGTGTTGTTTCAGGGCTCCAGGGAACCACAGTTTCATCTGTTTGTTAAACATCAAACAAATGTGAGCTTTTGCAACATTTGTCTTGCCTTATTTTAATCTATTTTAAAATAGGGTTGTATAAAGTCAACATCCTTTGCAATTTATGAGTACATTAGTTGATTACTACATGATAGTATTTGCCACTACAGACTAATCATGCTCTCAGGGGAGGTCATGTTTCATATTAAGAAATAAAAAAAAATGATACAGGATTAAAATGTATTCTAAAAACATCTTGTAGATTTGTCCAATAATTTTACTCTCTTTTACTTTATCTGGGCTTTGGAGAGGCTCAATTTTAAAGGTCCCATGGCATGAAATTTTCACTTTCTGAGGTTTTTGAACGTTAATGTGAGCTCCCCTACCCTGTTTAGGGCCCTTCCCATGGCTAAAAGTTGCGAAATGTCTAAACTGAGCATTTGCGGTCCTTTTCTGCGTTAGGAAAAAAACACAGCGCAAACGGGTGATTCTGAACAAGGCAACTAATTGACGTCAGATCGAAAAATGCAGCCCCACCCCCCGTCTGTGTCTCTACTCAGCATCTCTGTAAACCATAGAGTTTGGACTGCGGAGGAGCTACGCAATGCGAAATGCGTTTTTTTTATTTGCCTGGAGGCACGTGCGAGTGTTTCTAGGCTCGGAAGTCCTTTACCCGACCCTCTGGACCTCTGAAACAGCAGTGGTTTAATTTTATTTTCTGTGGAAATGTGTTTATTTTTCAATGGAACGCTTCTCATCTCCTCCTCCGCGCAAAAACGCGGAAGTGGGAGCCAGCCACAGCGCACAGCTGAAGAGGAAAGAGCGGAGAGCTTGGCCACGCCCCCACCCGCTCTCTGGCCTATCTTTGTCCTCCTCAAGCAACAACGCCCATAATGGACTGTTCCAGAGAGATATTTATGACTCTTTCTCATGTTATCTCTCTTTCTCATGCACTGAGTCTTGATTTTGAAGAAGGATTCATTTACAGTATTAGGGAACCATTAAGGAGCCATATAAAAGCATCAAGAAGTACCATGTCATGGGACCTTTAAGTAAAAATACACATAGCAAATGCTAAACATGGTTATCACATAAAATCCATGTTTGTGACTTCTTTTCTCCCTGGCAAGCAGGCCATGCAGTGACTGTTTTTTTTTTACCCCTAAGCTCAATTAGAGCTTGAGGGTGAGCGGTGACGACTCCACTGTCCTTTCACAATTACCAGCCGCTGTGAATATTAAAATAATATTAAAATGTCCGCCTCTATCTCCCATTCGGGCCTGATTGCTATCTTAACCTCTGACTTTGTGGATAGAAGGGGGAGGAGACAGTGGTCCGGCCTGCTCTGGAACAGCACCACCACGGTCTAATTCTTCAGCCTGTGATTTCTGGATAATAGAGATGATGGATAATGTATGCATGGGAGATATTACTGTCTGGAATATAGCCACACACACACACACGCATATGGTACATGCACATTTATTAATCTTTGCCACAGAGCAGTATGGAGGCAGAGAAGAGGTGGCAATACAAAGCCATTACATAGCTCACATGCGCACTCACAGTTCTAATCTCTTTAGATAGAAACACCAATGTGTCAAAGTCACAGGGCCAACTTTTCTATCAAGTTTGTGGACAAAGGTGGGAATGACAGGTGGTTGATTGACATGAAAATATCTTTTTCATAAATAAGCTATTACAATTGCCAGTGTTATCAGAAAAATAAAGCAAAACTGTATTCTGTGGGATTATGTTTCTGTGTAATAAATAAATATAATTAAAATAATGAGAAAATCTTAGACCAGTACCAAAACAATGTCCGTCTCTCACATCAGATCATACTTTGCTATACTAATTAAATAATGCCATAGATTTGGACAAAGTTGAGGCACTTCTGATACCACGTTGTGCTATTTGCTAACAAAAGTCAGTTATACATATACACTCTAAGTCTCAGTCCTTTAAACAACCCAGTGCCAACCATGCCAACACATTTGAAGACACACAAACAATTAACTCAATGGTTAAAATGTAATATCTCAGTACATCTCTCACACTGAGGACAGGAGAGCTGGCAATTTGTGGTTGCGCTAATAAATCAAAGCAATATTATGAGAAGGAGACAAAGGAGAGCAGAGAGACTTTTTAATTATGACTTCAACATCAAACTCAAGCCATATCTCTGGGGGATACGGCTAATGATCACTGCATCTTCATTTCGCCTCACAAGAGCTCGCAATGTTTAACCTTATTTATGGGAAATACGTTGACCCTGTTCTATTTGTGCCAGTCCTAACCATAAAGACAAGAAGACTGCACGGTTGAGAACTGAACAGCATCCAGGGAAAATATGTTGCCAATGTGTTTTTGAAATGAATTAAAAATGGGGAATGTTGTAATGATCCTAATCCACCTCCAAGTAGTCACAAAATGAATACTTTTAGGATGCAAATGGTTAAGCATTGGCCGCTAGGGATAAACCCAATGAAAAGCATAAATGTAGATGAAGGCTTGTAGAAATCCCAGCAAGAAAAGTTGTGGCGTTCTTAAAGTGTGTTTTTTTTATTAAAGCAAACAGCACACTGGTTTAACTCTCCATGAAGGGGATATAATTTTGTTTGTATTTCCCAAGAATCTTGCAGAATATGGCATCAAATTGGTTGGGAAAAGGAGACGAACAGGCAAGGCTATCAGGTCAAGACATCAGATCTGTGGAGAGACCCCCCTTTGAGCAAAAACACATGAAATATTCTAAATGGAAGGCAGATATGTTTTGAATTACCCTGTCAAACATACAGGCAAAACTATATCTCAATGCAGACAAGTAGGAATTACATTGTGCACCTTTAAGAATGCATGAGGTTCTAAAAAGTGCGATCACTTTAAATCAAAAGCAGCAAAAGTAAAAGCCACAAAAGGAGTTCTTCCTCTTTTTCACATCGATCTTGCAGAATTAAAAACACCATATGGATTACGGTAACAGGCCCTGCATAAGTCACCTTCTGACTACAATATTTCATGACTTTTAATACAGTAAATTATGTAGTTCCAATGCGTTTTTCACACCCAGACACAGAAGAAACTTTTATTTCTCTGCTCCTAATTCTCTCCCCCCTTTCGTCTGCCACAGCATCCCTTTTGTTCAGCGCAGCCCTATTTATCACAGTGTGAAGGTTGAAAGAGATATTATTATGGGGTGCCGGGCTGGAGAGAGGAGACAGGGGTAGCCACATGGATCGCGAGGGGAGAACGCGGGGCTAATGACGGCAGGACAGGCTTGGTCAGTGGCCTGTGGTACCTGCTGGAAGTGATAGATGGAGAGGGGAGATGGAGGAGAGGGAGGGAGGGGGCATTTCTAAGTCACTACAGGGGTATTGTCTTATTGTTTTTAAGGGAGAATATTGCAATGTCCCACATGTACAAGACACTGTATAGCGGAACAGAAATGGACTAAATCAGTCAAGAACGTCAAGAAGTATGAAGTAAGGCAAAGGCAAATCTGCAGTTCTGAAGGAAAAAATAAATAAATAAATAAATAAGTAACTGCAAACAATCATTTAGTATTTGGTGCATTCTTTACTGAAACAAATGGACTTAATTTACCAGTGTGGTATTAAGTTCAAGCTACAATCACCCAATTTGGAGTGTAAGTTTCAGTAAATCACCTGCTTACTTGTACAAAGTTATATTGAGAATTTAGTATCATGTTTTTAAGATTGCACATTTCAGCACCACTTTATTCAGACATGGGACCAGAATAGATTGCCTCAAGATTCTTTGTTTCTGTTTTTTATATATTGCCAATATGAATAAGGGAACACATATAGCAGATCTAAGATCAATAACATTTGTGGTCTTTTAAGCGTTTATTTTTTAACATTTATGTATAGTAGATACATTGTTTCTATGGTTTAATTTGATTTCACTGCCCTTGCAATATCATCAAAAAGTAATGGAATCTACTACTGCATCGTCTAAATGTGCTCATTTGTTCAGTGCAATTATGTGCTTTTAGCCATAACTGTATTTACATAATGTGTGTAATGACATCAGGTCATTTTGCGCTTTTCCTATCAGAACCAGAAAGTTACATTACCGCAATTATCTAAAATCAGCATAAATATTTGATCAAAATACAATAATCTTCCTCCAGAACAACAACCACTGATAAAAACAGCATTTGTATTTGTTTGTGCTGTGAAAAATTAAAGCAGGCAACATTCATTAACATTGCTATCTATTTAATTTCACCTTGTGCGTTGTGTAAATAAAAGGCACAGACTTCTCCTTGGGCTCACACTGAGACAATCTAACAAAGAGAAAGGCAGATGAATATCAGATATGTGGCTGGATATCACACTATTCATCACAGCATGATTACTGTGTGACAGCTGTAATTGAAAAACACTTATTGGAGAGTTAGGGAGGAGGGCCGCTACAGCCCAGCCCACAGAACCCTCGGAGGGAAGAGCAGCCCAAAGGTGATGAATGGACTGATTTCTCCAAGGCAAGCCTCTGTTTTACATGTCTAATTTTAATGACAAATTCTCTCCCCATTCTCTACTCTTTTTTTTTTTACACAATTCTGCACAAGCTCAGACATTATTCCAGACAGTCAAAAATCCAAATAAAGAGTGCAGAGTTTTCTTTACATGTTTGTTACGTACATGTAAGTACAACTTAATCCCAATCCCAATTAAAAAAACAATAATAATAAAGCACTTGGACAGCAAGGCACTCTCCCCCAGCTATAGTTAAGTTGAGGGCTCAAGAAATTTTGCCTCTGAAATTAATAATATAATATAATACGTGAAAAGTCCCTCAGTCGTCCAGGTAGAATCCATGATCAAAGGAGAAGTTCAATTTGTCAACTGGACAAAGTTTGTTTGGTTGAAAACGTTTCGCCGCTCATCCGAGAGGCTTCGTCAGCTCTGGTTCTCATGCTGGTTCGACCCTGTTTATATCTAGCTGTAAGGGAGGAGCTAGCTTCCCTGAACAAAGCCCTGACCTATCCCCGCTACTCTCTTTTGTTTTACGAATTCCTCTGGCGTCTTGTATTAGCATATCAAGTATAATCATCATACTCATCATAATCAATCACTGTCCTCTTGTGACTGAAGTCAGGATTTTTTTACATAATGGTCTGTATTCTTAATCTATAGACAAACTAAAACTTTACAAGGGCAGACAACATTGTTTAAACAACTCCTCTGGCCACTAAATTTTACTACACTTAATAAAGTGAAGTTATAGAATGAGTGCAGTGTCTCTATGTGCGGGGTCTCCAACCTGTAGCTCAGGAGCTACTGGTAGCTCTCCACCCCCTTCCAAGTAGCTCGCCAATGGATTTGTGAATTAGAAGTATTGTGCTGTATAAGAAAAATTTGATTAATTAAATGCCTTTTACCATTATGCATGTATCATTTTGATGTACACTACTATGGATAATGGTTTATATTTTATAGGCATTTAACTGTACCTCATCTAAGGTCGTGACTGTTATATATATTCAATTTCTTGTGACCATTAAAACTAGGAGCTCTCTGGCATTTTCGCTTTATAAAGGTAGCTCACCAGATGAAAAAGGTTGGAGACCCCTGCTTTATGTCATATCACCTCTCTTGCTGTGGCTCCAGTGCCACGGGATCTATCAGACCGCTGTTACTTAAGAAGTCATCCATCTCACAGCCAGATCTCGCTAATATTCAACACTGCCAATACTTAACACTGCTTTTTAACCAACTAGGACATCCTCATTACTTTGAAGGATAGTGCCTCTCTGAGAGGAGTTGTCCTACTATTTCACTGGGCTCATCCTTCCTCTTATCCTCTGTCCGTGAATCGTCCATTCTTATCATCTTTATCCCTCTTGAGCAGGTTCGATCACTCTTGTCATGTCCTTTACAACATCTTGTCCCAACTCCCAAGTAATGAGGGGCTTGTTCTGTGAGCGGCTTATGGTGTCCTGCGTGTTCCATGGGTGAATTTAGATGGGCAGGCACTTCAACTTAGTGTAATTCACAACTTCCAAAAGATTATACTACTATTTAGTTTTTGTTTTTTGTTAAGATAAGTAGTGAATTCCCCAGAAGCAGCTAGTTGTTCATTATGCTCTTGAAAAAAGAAGTGAAAGATGAGGGATATCTTAAATTACAGTTCAATTTAAAAAAGGTCACTTGTCTAGTTGAATTTCCTTTACAGTTAGTGTGTCTATAACAAGATCTGAAGATGGGTTCCCCAGGTGCGGCACTGCGGCGTCCACTGCTTCTGACAGTTTTCCCCAGTGGTACTGAAGGATGGGCCAAATGCAGAGGACAAATTTTCCCACGGAGACAATAAAGTGTACCTTAACCTTACAAAAATAATACCTGCTAACAGTAATAACTTAGGCTCTAGGAATGTTTCAGGAAATGACTGGTGCAGGAAAAACACATCAATATACAATAATGAATTAATCTAGTGAATTACTTTTAAAGTCATGCCAAACAGTTGGTAAAAGTTGGCAGTTGGACAGACAAGAAGCATGGTCACATAGAAGTTTGTCCTGTTGTCCTCAAGTTGGGGTTATTATTTCTGTATTGTATAAGGTCTCGCTATAAATGGTCCCTCATGCAACAGCCCCCCAAGAGTTGTCAAAAATAAGTATGAAAATATTCAAATGTATACTGTTGAGAATATATTGGCTGTCACACTGAGCCAAACCAGTAATAGAATCCCTTGTAAATATAGCTTCTTGTACTTTCAACCTCCCAGTCTAATTCTATCTGCATTTGTTGCATATGGTACTTTCACATCTTGAATGTGACGAGGAGATACTGACACTGTGCAGATGGCTCTCTCTGATCAGCTATAATGAACATCTCCATGTCAAATTACACAAGAACTGACAGAAAGACAATGAAATGCATCACAAAAGAATGGGATGCAGCCAGGTTAGGTTTGGGACATGTGGCCCTGTGATCACTGCTAATAAGACCCTCATTATTTGATCACCTTCAAAGTAAATGTCATTGATGTCTATTCCGCTGTAGACGGCACAGAAATAAAAGACGTAAAAGCATTGATGAAATGTTTGGAAACCTGTTTCAATATGTCTGCTGGAATTATGTCACAAACACCAGCAAAAGTCAACTTAAAGAGACAAAAAGAACATTACAATGTCAAGAATATGTTCAAAGTTAGGATGAAGGAGTTAGAGTTGGCAAAGTAACAGCAATACATATTAAGTGTTTAACTTTTCTGTCTTTCTCCATACATATGTCATTGCTTTGCCTGGAATGTTCCACGGTATGGTATTAAACTTATCTATCTTCATGGAGATAAGCAGCTGATGCCACCAGGTCATGTTACAAAGCAGATCTGTGGAGAAGCTAACACTCTTGCAGTACAACGCATGTTTTCCAAGTGATGTTTAAAGGGATATGCCACCCCCAGGTCAAATTTGGGCATCTCCCCACAGTCCAGAGACTAAAACAAGTGATGAAAAGCGTTTTCCTGGTCACCCAGCCATTGTCCGAGTCTGTTAGCAATGACCGCCGCGCGCAGCTGCTGCTCCTCCGCGTTAGACTGGAGGCAACGGCGCCAGAGAAAGATTTCGGCCAAAAGGAATTAATTTGCTCGATGCTTTTCCCAATTACTTTGTGTGTAGTGCGCATTCATATCGAGTGCAAATAAATGTGCAAATCAACACGGAGAACTTGCCTTGGTCATTTTGGGTGGGAACTATTTTTCAGTACGGAAAAAGAAAGCCGAAGCACACAGCACGCAGCGTAACGGGGGAACTCCCTTCCTGGTGCGTAAACAGGGATTCCCCTGTCCGCGTGGTGCGTGATTCGGCTTTCTTTTTCCGCACTGAAAAATAGTTCCCACCCAAAATGACCAAGGCAAGCTCTCCGTGTTGATTTGCACATTTATTTGCACTCGATATGAATGCGCATTACACAAAAAGTAATTGGGAAAAGCATCGAGCAAATTAATTCCTTTTGGCTGAAATCTTTCTCTGGCGCCGTTGCCTCCAGTCTAACGCGGAGGAGCAGCAGCTGCGCGCGGCGGTCAGTGCTAACAGACTCGGACAATGGCTGGGTGACCAGGAAAACGCTTTTCATCACTTGTTTTAGTCTCTGGACTGTGGGGAGATGCCCAAATTTGACCTGGGGGTGGCATATCCCTTTAAGCAATAAAATAAAAACATTCAAAATAAAGTATGTTAAGAAACTGTTTAATTCCATACTGTTTGAAAATCAAGCAACACAGTCATCCGCGTGGAAAGAAGTAGGCGGCAGATTCACCAACCACAAAAGTTACGCAGTGCACCTTTAAAGTGGTTTCCTGAGTATTTTAAAAGCAAGTTAGGAAAAGGTATAGACATGCCGCAGTTTGTTTTTACTTTAAAATTGATCTTTTGCCAGCTGTTCCATTTTAGGGTTTCTAATTCTCTTTTCTATTTAAATCTGATTGTACATATATATTTATTACCATTATGTTATGTATATAATTGTGTCTCATCTGACAGGTCTATTGCTCTTTGGTTGCTATTCCATCTATTTTTCTTTTTGTTCTTTTACCCTCTGTTTTATATTGTATATTTTATTTGATGAGTGAGCTACCGTACCCAAAGCAATTTCCCTTGTGGATCAATAAAGTTTGTCTATGTCTAAGTCTAAGTCTATCTGAATCAAGGTGTGCAGTGCTAATATTGCTTTGGAGTTCTGACACAACCTTGATCATTTAGACGAGGGACCATCACAAATACTCAACTAGCTTTTACCTCATACATTACATTCATTAGAACTTGATATATACAGAATAACATTATCTAAATGCACCACATGTGTCCAACTACCAAGATGATCCAGGTCCAGTGTATCTCAGGTCACTGTCACATTATGAAGCACCCGCCATTTGAACACACTGTCTCCGGTTCTTTCCCTTCTGCATGTCCCGCTCCTCTTTTTTCTCTCTGTCAAACCTCTGGCAGATCGTGGGAGGTGCTAATGGAAAAGCTCCTGCTCCTGTTCCCCTTGTTCACCACACTAATGTGAAAGGCAGCACCCATGTTACAGCCGCGCGCTGCCATGACCGGACCGCCCTGTCATAGTCCGCTGGCCACACAGCTAATGGGCCGCGGAGCACACTGGAGGCACACCACAACACAACAGGGATGGAGAAGAAGGCTACCGAGAAAGTGCTACATTGACAGGATCTTCTGCTGTTTTTCATGTAGTATGTCTAATTAGTTACTGTCTGTATTAGTTATATGTTTGTAATCTATATATTTTGATGAATAAATGTATTACTATTTTGATTGTTGTGTTATTTTTAGATTGTATAATTAAATGAAAATCAAGTCATGTTCATGTAATTTAAAATATTAAAGAAGCATAGATTCAAATAAAAATTGCATACGTTTGAACAAGACAGTAATTGTCATTGTTATAAACCTATAAATCCATTTGGCTTTTCGCTTAGTGTATTTAAATAACAGAAACAATATTTTTTTTTATCTTTGTTTAACCATGGAAAGGCCCAGAAACACAGCCAAAACACAAGAACAGTAGAGGTTGATCCAGTGTACTTGTCTTTGAGAGCTTGCATCTAGCATTGTATACTAAGGCCTTTCACGTAGACATCCCTGCCATAGCGTGACAGTACTTCATGTTTCTTTTGCATACTTCTTAGTAACCCATAAGTCTGGTATCTGCCGTCAGCTTTGTGGTCCATGGCGCTCGCAAACACACACTCACCCGCTGTAATTCTCAACACGACAAGTCTGTCCATTCTCTCCCCCCTTTCCCACTGGACTCCAGCTTCAAACAAGCTCTTCAGTTTGTCACCTACTGCATCGTGAGCACCAGGCTGTAGCCACCATGCTCTGGACATGTGTGTGGTTGTGTGCTTGTGTATGTTACTTTCTTACAGTATGTCTTATCACGGAGAGACGATGGTAACAATATACTCCCCTCCAGCTCTCCTCCTGGACTTACCCGAGCTACCTGAACAAACAAGTCTCAGTTTGTCAGACCCAAGACCAAACTGGAGTCTACTTATGGACAACACTGAACCAGTCGGTGACACTACTGTCCACATGCAGTTGAAGAAGTGTTGCCTCAAATACTATAGGGATGGAAAATACCTACAGAATAACAAGGATACAAGTTTGTTGGAATCACCCATACTTTTAGACATACAAGGTGAAAAATAGGCAATCATAATCAAGTTGTAGGAGACAATATTTTTATAGTGATATGATTTGGCATACAAGCATATATTGATAAAACTACCCTGTATTAGACTATCAGTCTATCAGTCAAATTTACTGATAGACATATGGCAAGCTTAGCAAGAACTTGACCTGGAAACGTAAAAATGGACTTTATATCTGGCTTATGACTTTGAGTGTACCCTCTCACACCTTGTTGGCACTTTAAGCATTTTATTGTATTTGATCTACAGCAGAAATTCTTTAAGTATAATCTTGGATAAATGGGTAGGTCATGGTGTTGTACTTTCTGCCTTTGAGGTGCAAAAGATTCAATGGAAAGCAATCAGATTTAAGCCCTCTTGCCTCATGTGCCGAGTGATTTTAAAAAGAGCTGCTTTAGTCTGCCATAACACGGTTCTGCGACAGACGGACAGGCAGAATATCAGGTGTTAAAGCTCTTTCTGTCTATCATACACACTCTATTGTTGATGCTCCCTCCTCCATCAGCGCCACTCTCTCCTGGCTGGCTCGCCTCTCCTCTGTCACACTCCCCTCCATCTCCGTGACAATTGCGTTATTTGGCCTTATCGAAGAATATGAAACGCCGGTGCGGGACATCTCCTCTCCAAGCCCAACAGATATGCCAATTCATTTTGCAGCCAGCGATTTGACAAGCAAGACTGCTCCTCTTGAAAGACATCATTCATGCGCACAGCCCCAGCGATCCGCTCTCCACCTCTCTCCTCTCCCACTGCTTTTATCCTGCCTTCTCCATCCCATCTTCTCTCTTCTCTCTGGCTTGTTGCAATCTGTAGAGCTTCAACTCTTAGAGATTGAAAGGGGCTCTTGGCCTGGGACAAAAAGCCCAAAAGAAGCAGGAGTGCAAAAAAGAACACACCTTCTACAATAGCTGTAAGGTTAAAATAGCAATTCAAATAAAGTGAGTCAAGGCTAAAGGTACACTACATAACTTTATGATGAAAAATACTATACAATTATGAATTCTTACTGTGAGGAAGGTCACCTCTCCACAGATCTGATCTGTTACTTGGCCAGGTATCGCCAGTACATCAGTTTTATGTCATATGATTCTTGGAAATTCTGATTCTGAATTGTTAGGTAGAGCACATTTAAATAGTAAGATTAAAATAACTAAATAAGAATTGATGGAGACTAAAAAACTAGAAAATGTATAAATCTAAGTGTTGAAATGGACCCACTTATAACACTAATGTACACTTTGTAATGGTTTAAATATTTTTTTGTATCTTCTGTAGTCAATTATTTGTAGACCATCTAATACTGTTTGTATACATTTCTTGCTATCTTTTTTTAAGTTGGTGCAAACTACCCCATGATGGGGTGTTGGTGGAAAGACTTGCCTGGTGATAACATTGTGGACATTAGAAGTGGAATTGTTGAAGACAGGAGTATAGCGGGCGATGGCGGGGTGTCTGAAAAGAAATTGGTGCCCTTATAAGCTGCAGCAGGGATGACACGGGCGTTAATACAAGTGTTTAAATATTTGATGCAGGGAGGGATAAAGCGAGATCGGCTCGTCTCGGAATTGAGTGTCAAGTTGGGAATCTATTACGGAGAATCTGTGTGTGCACGCTTGTATTTGTGTGAATGAGAGGCACATTTTGACAGTGCGCTTGTTGTCATCACAATCTCCTCACAGCCGGCAGCTCCAAACACAGACCACAATATTAGCAACCGATCCTTGTCCCCTACTCTCCCTCCTCACTCCCCCCTCATCTCCCCCAGTCTTCACCTAAATGTTTTTCTGCCAAGCTTCACTAGGCTCTGATTACTGTGTCTTTGGGATGGAGGGTTCTTGTTGTTTTTGACTGGCTACAAAAGTGTGTAACAAAACTGTGGAAGGTATGGTGGACTTGAGAAATAAACTGTTGTTGTTTTGCATGAGAAATTTTAACACACAAAAAACAATGTAATAATGAACAATTGGCTGATTAAGAATGATTCAGGCTTTGCAGTAACTACTTAATACACCTAACTAAGCCTGAATCAATTTTAATAAACTATTTGTTCATTATGAAGTCTTTGCTCATTCTTTATTAAGGCTAATAAGGTACAAAATAAGCATACATGTTGAAGTCACATATTTAAAATGTTATTAAAATATTAACAAACACTGCAAAAATACCATAAAATATGACTCATAGCACTCAAATATTTTTAGCTATGAATTGACACATACAGATTTATGGACAGGTGCTTGTGGTTTAGTTTAGCTACTAAATAGTCACTAAATATAGAAGCATAAACAAAAATCCAACATTTTGTCTTTTGCTCGTAAAGCCAATAATCCTTGCAGTATTGTTGACCAGTCATCTCAGTTTCCCCTATAATTGTGGTCATTGAAACCGGACCATGGTCTCCACACTCCGAGGGAAAGGTGTGTGTGCTTTAGCCGTCTAGACAGGGGCCGAGTGCCACTTTAACCTGTATGTAATGAGGGCATGCTGCAACATTGTTAGGGAATAAAGCTTGTTACTTTACGTCCAGACACACACCAAAACACACCCAAATGCCCACATACGCACCATAGCCTCGTGCACTTTTCATCCAAACACGGCTGAGCTAACGCCAGGTCGGGGTTGGCCAACACCATTGACTCCAATTTCATCTGGCCCCGTAGCTCAAACATGGGTGCGCTTGTTTTTTCTCCCTTTGGTAACACTAGAAACTAATAGCAGCAACTTCTGTGTGCCAAGTTGAAGAACATGACTGGAAAGCTAATGAGAAACACACAAGGCTTCGTATAGTAGTACTTTATAGGATTTTTTTTTTTTTTTTTCATCAAAGTCATTTATTAAAAAGGACCAAGCGACTTTAATCATATGGTAACAATTAAAAGTGTATTAAACTGCAGATTAACTACATAATGGCTGGGCACTTAATGGGACTGTGTTACTTTGATACGGGAGTATAATGGCTGTCTGCTGAAATTAAATCCAGGTAATATTTTATAAGCAGATTATGTGGAGATTTTATAGTCCTGGTAAAACAAACATCCAAGCCACTATGTTTTATTAACATATATTATTTTAGCAATAAATAGCTACATATAATCTAACGTTTACACTATACATATGCACAAGAACTATCATTGAATTTGAAGTGGAGGAATTAATTTGTGACAAGAAGATATACAAAATAGTAGTATGATGCATTCAAACAGAATAATAGAAGCAGAAGAAATGTATTATTACAGATCCACTAAATGACTATATGATCCTCCAGACCCACCAAAGGCCCATTGCATATAGGCTTCAGTCACTTGCAAACACACAAACAAGGCTGTTTGATACATGAATGCACACAATATTTCACAGTTGTAATTTAAATATTTAGAACAAGGAAATACTAATTGATATACAGAATAGAGATAGATCGACATATCATTTGGCCGATATTTGGACTTCTCATCGTATCGGCTCTTGGCCTTAAAGGGACAATGTGTAAGATTTTTACCCGTTAATTACCGAAATTGAAGATACCCATTCAAAAATACAGTGTTTTCCAAGCATTTTCACTTCCATCATGAAATCAAAGTATTCTGATGGACTTAGATATACCTGCATAAAAGGGGGATCTTCCCCATATAGAGGCAGCCATTTTGATTACGAGAGCCGCAGAAGGACATTTGGGCTCCGGCTTCGCCTTCGGCAAGGCTCGTGGTTTTCACACAACGAGATAGTACGCGTTTGGATAAACAACGACAAGCATGTTGCCGGATCACACGTCGTAATGGATATAACACGTGTTTTGGACTAAATTGTTTTACTGGATTTTATTCGCTGGATCCTTACGGACAGATTGAGACCAAGCTTATGGTGAAATACTGAGTTTGACCTGTCCAGAGCCTTCAAAGGTAAGCTAAGTAACAAACCTCATTTTGTGCTTTTCTGTATAAAAGCCCCATGTGCTCAGGGAGTGATTGTTGTGCCGGGAAATGAATTGCATAGTCAAAAAGATGAGACTGTAGGGTTTCATTTGATGTGTAGATCGGGAATGTGTGCTCTCATGCGAAAAGAAAAAAAAAAACAGTGAACGGGACCGCGTTTTATTTATACAGTAGCGCTGGGTGCGATTCACGCGTTCGTGCGCGGGTACGCGAGCTGTCCGCGTTACGGCGCGCCCGGGTGACCCTCGAGGTCTGCCGTAGCTAAAACAGGAAGCGCAATAGCCACCATCCACCTATGCGCCATGAATCCTACACACTGTACCTTTAAAGCTCCAGAACAAAGTGATATTTAGTTTTGTCCAACCGGCTGCATAAAGAATACGCACAAAGCTTTATTTTAACACTTCAGTGCTGAAAAGACACTGCAAAAAACTGGACTACATTGCTCTTTATAGGTCTGTGGTAAAAAGGGTTGAGGGTGAGTTTGTAGCACAGTTGGGAAAATAATCAAAATATTGGCAGAGCTTATCGGCCATCAGTTTCTAAACATCAGTATCGGTATCAGCCAAGAAAAACCCATATCGGTTGATCTCTATTAGAGAAAACATTTTAAGCAATCTCCTGCTTTATTTGTTTACTTACTATACTGAAATAAATGCAATACTGTAAAAACAAAAAACAAAATGATGCCCCAACTGTGGCTCAATAATACAGCTAGTGAATCCTGTCTGCATTGTGCATCTAGATCAAACTCCAGTGACATCTACCCAGCCCCCGACACTCTCATACAAGCATGCACACACACCTCCATAAACACACAGAAGGGCCCCATCTCCTCTCTCGCTTCCTCTCCCCAACTCTCCCCTTCTCTCTCTCTCTCTCTCTCTCCTCCAGACAGTGATTCTATGTTCCGTGTCGCCACCCTGTCTTGTCACATTTCCTTCTTGTCTGCCACACTGTCTCTCTCTTTCTTCTCATCCTCTTTCTTTTGTACTCCTTCTATACCTATCCAGTCTCTCTCTATCTCCTCCCATCCTTCCATTCAATCAATACCCAGTGGCACTTCCTTCCACAGCTCAGGAAAAAACAATTAAAAGCCATCGATCCCAGAGTACACATACACATATATAGAGCACGAAAACACACACACACACACACACATTCAGGGGGACATGAATATGCAAGTGGCTCTCCTTGACCTTCAAAGACAGGGGAAAAGCAGGTGACTTCATTCTTCATGGGACTGCCAAAGGAATTGTCTACTCCGGGCCTGCGTACGCAACCACACAAACATGTAGTGTACACATGTATTGACAGGAGAAGGCTTATGTGTGAGGGAACAAGCTTAAACACCCTGTGAGCAGTCTTATAAAAGAGGCATGGTGTAGTCCATCTCAATGTTACGCTACAATTGTAATATCAAAAAAAGAAGAAAAACAGCTAAATACATTTTCAGGGTTTCATGTTTATGTTTATTGTACATTTTAAAGGGATAGCTCAGGTTTTTGATGTGAATCTGTATGGCGTCCCCTTCAGCAGTGTCATGCATTAACACTGACTTACCCCTGACAGTGTCCTCTGAGCCGAGTTCTGTCCCGGTTCTGGTGCTGACAAAAGTAGGTCCGGCAAGTTATTGTTTCTTCACAAAACAATATTTGTCCAAAAAAGTGATATATTTGCATCACAAAACAGTTGTCCACGAAAAAGTCAGAAGTCATAATCGCTTGGTGCTATTTTCTCTCGATTCCTATCACTGCACGCTGCCCCCAGCTGGACAGCCGCGCACGAACCCAACACTTCTTCAGTTGTTTGGCAGTGTTTACGTTCTCAGAGGCAGTTTAGAAACGTCAGAATAAAAACATAGCTATCATTAGAAGAAGAAGAAGAAGAAGAAGAAGAAGAAGAAGAAGAAGAAGAAGAAGAAAACAATAGATCTAAAATGGGGCGGACCTGTGATTACCCAGGTTGTACCAACAAAGATTAATCGTTTTCCTGTCACAAATTGGTCTGAGGCAACTTTGGCTTCTTGCCATAGGGTTCAAAGTGGACACCAAATTGGCTAGAATGAAAAAGCTTCATGTGTGCAATGCACATTTCAGTGAAGAGGATTATGTATGCCCAGCACAGAGGAGGAAGCTTTTGAAGAGCCCTGCTGTCCCTGCACCCCAGGTAAGTGTAACAAGTGGCGATGTTTACAAGTGAAGAGGCTAATAATAATAATAGGCGTGCAGTAGGGATGCAAATTATCGATTAATTCATTAATTGATAGTTGATTGACCTTATCGATCGATTAACTTGATTGATTTTTCACCTGAATTTTAGTGTTTCAATAGGATCTTTAAGAATATAAGCTATAGTATACATAACACTGAGTCATAAATATATCATAGTATTATTATACTGTATATTCCTCAATTAATTATTCCTTAGTAAAAAGCAGACAAATGTATTGATGCTGAATAACAAAATACAGTAATCCCTCGCTCTATCGCGGTACGCAGATTTTTTATTTTTTTTTAATAGTGTAACATTTTTTTATAGTGTAACATTGTGTTCTGTCCTGATTGGCTAAGAGACTAGACCAGGACTAAACGTGGACTAACCCTGGACTAAACCAGGACTCGACCAGGTCTAGACCTGGACTAAACCAGGATTAAACCACCACGTGCCGCTGCTGGTTTCATGCGGCTGGTTTGTGGCTCGGGCACAAAACTTGGGGCCCGAGCCACAAACCAGCCGCACGAAACCAGCAGCGGCACGTCTCAGGCTGAGACGCATTCCGGGCGCCGCGGTTCGATCTCGCCTCGCGTGTACACCCAGGGCTGCTGAGCAGTGCCGTTGGTGCCTGCGGCTGGCTATGAGTCGTGTTTGGCGCAGCGCGGTGCGCGGTTGCCTTGTTTCGTGACCACGCAGGTGTGCGTGTCCGCGATTAGCGATTAATTACAATTAATGCATTTTGATCGACCAACGTCTTAATCGACAATTAATCGTTAATCGTTAATCGATTAATTGTTGACATCCCTAGCATGCATTGATACGACTCGAGAGAAAATAGCACCAAACGATTATGACTTCTGATTTTTTCGTGGACAACTGTTTTGTGATGCAAATATATCACTTTTTGGACAGATTTTTTTTGAGAAGAAAAACAATCTTTATTAACTGTCCTGGCTAACTTGCTGGACCTACTTTCGTCAGCTCCAGAACCGGGCAGAAACTCGGCTCACAGGACACAGTCAGGGATAAGTCAGTGTTAATGCACGACATTGCTGAAGGGGATGCCATACAGATTCACATCAAAAAACTCAAACTATCCCTTTAAAGTCAACTGGGTATTATGTCTATTATATGTATGTCAATTTAGAACAAACTGTGGTAGGACAAAACCCTGGACAGTTGCTATTTAAAGTTAAAATGAAATAAATTCTAGAAGTAGGTGGTGTATTAAACATTTCAGGGTTATCTGAAGCTTTTAGTATTGTCTGTTTATTTTATTTTTTTGTATTTGATAATTCTGGTTATCAAAATTTCAATTCTTATCAGCCTTATTATTATAGATTCAAGTTGCCAAATTCTAATCTTGAATGTCAATCTGTCAATGTGCCTTGTTTATCTAATTTCAGTAACATAACACCATAAACGAGTGCTTAATCTAGTTTATTGTGGCAAATATGTGTGCCATTCCTGGACAAAACAGAGTAAAAATACAAAGACAAAAAGGGCCACTGTAGACATGCTGGAGGTATTTGAAGAGAGATCCAGAGAAATGTAGAGGAGCAGCAGTCACACTCGGACTGTTGCTCAATGAGGGAGGGGCCAATAACGCCAGCTCTAATCTGTGTCCACTCAGCCTTGACACACATGCCACCACATCTGCAGCGAGCGTCACACCTCAGCTTTATGAAAAATACTCCTGTCTCTCCTCTGCTCTTTGACATCAGGGTTAGAAATGACATTGTGTTGTTGTTGGGGGCTATGTGTCTGTAGGCCAGGTGTTTCTCAGGGTCCGCTGCCTTTGCTTTTGGTTTGTGGAGTTTGATAAATGAAAAAGAGGGACGTACACCTGATAAATGACTGGGGATTGATGGATTGACTGCTCTTCCACTGCACCGTAGGCATGTGCTGTGGTAGAACAGGCTTCACCGTTTGTATGTGGACATTAGATTTGTTCTGTTGTCAACTTCAGGTATGTTTTCGAGGAGGTAACAAGATTTTAACATGGCTTCAGGCTCTCTCAATTTTGCGTAATATTGGACCTTTAACTGTAGTTCTGTTTCTTAACACTAAGAGCACTATCGCCGGGTGATTTTCAAAGCATTTACATAATTTTCAATATGTTGCATTTTTCTTTCTGAGTGTCATGGGTCCCTGGGGAGCTTCACCATTGTTTTTGACATCTTTGAAGGTGTAGGTGTTTCCCTGCCCCAAAGCCCACTTTTTCCTACAGGCTTTCGGGTGATTTTCACCTGGCAACAGTGAAAGAGGAATGTAAGAATGTAATAAATTTAATGTAAGAGGATGTAAAAAACAGGTAAGTAAGAGTGGTCCTGGAATGTGTATCTATCTTTATTTAGTGCAGTGGTTATGAATAAATATCACAAAGTGGTGATTTCAAAGGGAATTCTTATGGTGAAAACAATATTTTAGTCAACTGGTAATTTTTAGCCACTGAAAAAAATACTATTTTTTATTCCTCTCTCCTGCAGCTGTTCGTGTGTCAAGGAGTCTGTGCCTTCAACAGGGAAGTCTCACATGTCCCAGGAATGGGTAGACCAAGTTTCCAGTATCATTATTATTATTATTACTGTATTATAATTTATTTATTATAATTTATTTATTTATTTTTTTTATTTTTTTTTAGCAATTTTTTGTTCTCAAATTCCTAATTTTTCAGCAATTTTGGAGCATGTTTTTAGGGTCTTCCTATGGTTTTTTTGTTTTTTGTTTTTTGTTTTCATTTTGTTAGACATACCACAGTTGAAAATAAAAGAAAACCACTCTAATTTATCATGTGTTGTCATATTTTGATCTACTTTTCATGACAAGTACTTTTTGCTGGGTATATTATATCGGGTAAATATGACCCGGCAAAAGTGGCTGTACTACTTTTTATAGCAAAAGTCTTCTAGGGTTAATCTGCCGTTTGAATATTGCAGGCAAAATGCACAAAATATGTTTCCCTGCCAATTCTAAAAGTGAAAAATCACATTGTAAATAACATGTTCACAGGGTGCTCTCCATAAAAACATAATACATTTTCTAAAAAAAAAAAAAAGTGAAGCTCAGGTGCCATTCTGTGGGTCAGTCATAGCTATTGACATCTGACATTACCTTTTTACACCCACATACTATCCACAGGTGCAAAAGCCAACACTTTGTACATGTAAAGTTGCAATGAAATTAGTTTGTAAAGTGTAAAGTATACAAAATCAGATCTCTGTGCTCAGATTGGCTCTATAGGGTGGTCAAACATGCCCAAAAAAATATCCATGCAAGTGAATGTGCCAAAGGGTTTGTGAGAGTTACGATCAAGTTTGAGCTATAGTAAGTAGCATAAATATCTACTTCCCTTATTCACTGTTTGAAAAGAAGGGTACCCAAGCTTAAATGCTATGACGATATAAGGTGATGAATGGACTTGCGTTCTAATTGGTTAATCACTGTAGCTGATTCTCTCTGTAATGTATGAGATCATTTCCAACTTCTGTCAATCATACACGCTAACGTGGCTGCCCGGTCGATTGATTCTCAGTCGTCTGAACATAATCTCACAGCAATTAGCCAATTAGGCTTTGAAGCTATGCAGCCAATGCTCTAACCAGCCTCTGAGTGTTTGTGTCTGGACCGAGAGCCACTGCGGTAGTCTCATATGATCACAATGGCATGAGTTGAAATATTAGTAACAGGTGGCTAACTGGTTCCCTTGGGCTCTGTACACTCCACATGACGATCTGTGTTAATTGAGAGAGATACATAATTAGTTTACTGGTTTCTGTGGTCGAGTACATGCAAGTGTTTAATTGTGCTGCTGTTAATTAAACCAGTTAATGTTGGGGCGTGATGGCTTTAGTGTCTTATGTACTAGCCGTGTTCATTAGGCCATGCAGTCCCTGCTCTGGCTCACATTGGTTTATAAGCTGTTTTTATGTTCGCTGGCTGGATTAGTACATCACTGTCTGTCCCTCGTCCATAAAGTGGCAGACAAGCATGTCTCTTTCACCAAAGTCAATTTTACTGCTCAGCGTCGCGGCTCCCAAACTGACAAATCAATAAAATCAGAGGGAGTTAAATAATTTAGCGTTGCTTCTAATTAGTCTTCTAGTCCTGCAGTATGGATTCCACTACAATATTGATGACAGACGGCCTGTTTACGGAAGACTTTGGAGATCTTCCCCACCACACAGTTACCAGAAAAAGAATATCTTCAAGGTGGAATTATTAAATGGATTCCAAATTTGAGGATAATCCTGACAGGAAATTGCATTCCTCAATATTAAATCATTTAGCATGTTTAAGAGCTCTGTCCAGACTAATCACTAATTTCAACAGTTTGTATTAATTCCAGGTCACATTTGGATTTGATAGGATTATGGGAAAAGTTCAAGATTTTTGTTCAACCTGGACCAAAACATCCAAAATGGTTATGATTTCAGCTTTCATGTAAACCAACTGTGAGATTGATGCTTAGTCAGACTGTACAATATTCATGCTAATTAAACATGTACAACATTGTTTTTATTCAGGATCTCAGTCATATACCTAAATGATTTGGACTAAAAGTCACTCTTATGAGTCCTGTTTCTTGTGCATCTTGAGGGCATTTGTCTTCAAAGCCTATGCCAGATGAATTTAAGTCCACATTCTGTATACAATAATTTGATATCATTTTGGTTAAATTATTAGTATTTCTTTGTATTTTTTTTCTTTTGATAATGCCTGAGGTGAGATTAGAGATTAGATTTGAAAACCGTGTTCTAAATTTCCTTTGTGTAATTCTGTAGTTCCAGTGTCTTCTGCCTGTAGTCACTTTCTGCATGTTTGCTAGCAGCCATGTTTATGTGCGTGCTCATGTGTGTGGGACGGTTGTTATCAGTCACAGGGGGGAAACTATCGATCATCTCTTTTAATTACCCCGAGCATCGCAAGAGGACCTAAATTAACTCTTCTCTCCTCTCTCCTCTGGCTGCTGAAAAAGCCATGCATATTTCACGACCGAGAGACCAATCGTATGTCACTCAGGCCGGCTCTCCTCCGTTCTGACAAGACAAGACTTATCGTCTTATTTATCTCTCCCTCTCTTCCCCCCCGCAGCCAGCATGTTGTCTACGTGCAAAACAAAAGCGTTAATAATAAATATCCACATTGTGAGTTTGTACTCTTATGGCGGTACCCAAAGGAAAATGTAAATGGCCCAGTAGCAGTGGTGGCTAGCTTGTTTGTGTGTGTGTGTCTGTGTGTGTGTGTGCACATGCGTGTGTGCGTGCGTGTGTGTGGGTGTGTATAGGATGTGTCAGATGTGGTGCTGGCTGCTATATGAGAAGCAGTAAAAACCCATAGAGGTGCATTAGAGATGTTTTACCATGCTGCTGTCATTGTGGTCTGTCATAGAGCTACTGTTTTTCTTCAGCAGACCAGTTGTTAAAGGTCTGCTATACTGTAAGTACACCCCCTTTTTTCTTTTTAACAATCTTTCAAATCAATTACAAAGAAATTTATTTACAGTTAGTTTTCTCAACAAATGAGATTTGGTGTACTTAAAATGTGGTTCATGAATGTGCAAAAGGCTTCCTATAAAGGTGTGTAGTTTATGTTTTTGTCACAATGCATTTCCTAAATAAACTCACTTAGTTCCAAATAAGGATGTAATACATTTGCTACAAAATTAAGTAGCCTATACACTAATGAACTTGGAATTGACAATTGATCAGTTGTTGGTCAACTGTAAAAGAATTTCCAAAATTACCCCTGTTATGCACAAATATTAGACAATATAACAAAACTGTCTTAACTCCTACAATTTAATGGCCTCTCCTGTTATTTTCCCACATTATATAAATTATATTTTCTCAAAACGTGAATGTAAGAAAATAGTGTGATTTGTGTTTTAATGTTGTTGTCATACGGTAAACAAGGCTTGCCCATCTATCTGTCTGTTTTCCAGCAATGAGTCAGTGAGTCCGTCAACCACCAGTCAGTGAATTACCCCAGTGCTACTAATGGCCTTTCCTCAGTCTCTCTCATTGTTTCACCCCCTTCACACACACACACACACACACACACACACGCACGCACGCACACACACACACACGCACACACACACACACACACCAGGCAGCCGTCCTCTGTGTAATTTAAATGACTGTCAGGTCAGTGGCGAGAGCAGCACCTTGCCACGTTAAAAATGCCAGCCGGCTGCCATCGTCACCGCCAACAAGCTGCCCAAAGTGACATGCACACAGTGTCGGCGAGCTGTCAGCAGCGGTCACAATGCATTTACTTAGTGACAGAATTCTAATTAGTGGTCCGCCTGGTGTCAGCTGACTTGGAGCAGAGAGGCACACAGATTTGTATAGTGCAGGGGAGCCGCTGTTGTGAGAGATTGGAAAATGTGGATAAGGAAGATGGAAGGGGAGATGAGAGGGAGGGGAGCGCTTGTTGAGTTGGTAATGGAGAAGAAAAGACATAACACTATTACGAGTTCAACACATCAGTAAAGTCACTCATAAAGATGAAATATTCACTTTATATTTGCATTAAAATATTTCTGCAATGGCTAAACCAGCGCTGGTCTGGTGGCCTAATTGCCAGCCAGAAGGAAGGTCTTGTTTAACCCTGCACAGCCATGGTGAACCCTCCACAATGACATGTCATCACGGCGACACAGAGGGAGTGGGCTGAGAACAGCAGCAACAACAGACAACCAGCAGACATGTGATCTGAGCACAGGAACAGATGGAAAACACAAGGCAGTACATGGGATTGTGGAAAAGAAGGTAGAGCATGTTTTAAATGTAACACATTTGTGTAATGTCAGGACATATTTCAAATGCAAATTATGTTGATAAAAGGGAAACAGAACAGGCAAACAGTAGGGGAGCCGCTAACCTCTCATATAAGAGTACAACTTGTTATTATCATCTAAAAGTACAGTACCTATAACTTGCAGTCAAAGGCACACATAGGTCTGATGGTTTTGTGTAATGGGTTATTAGACCCATCAGCTTAAACCACAGTGACGCCAAACAATTTTTTAGTACAATGAAAAAAAAACATTATTTTGAATGAAAGTTTAAAACATTGAACATGTTCCTAATAATAGTCCACACAATTTCATTAAGTTACAAAAAGGCCTTAAAAGCAGCTTTTACCGCTCTTGAAGAGTTCATCCAGCCCTTATTACTAGACCTCCACAGTAGAGTGGTGGGGCACGCTCTGACCCTGTGGGGCTGTAGGAGAACAAGAGGGCTGTGGAACTGTGTGAGCCCAGGATTGAGAGCTCTTCACAGGAGCAAAGCGCCCAGAGGTCCCCCTCCATCCTGCTCCTCAGTCTGGAGCCATTAACTGCCAGAGTGAAGAGGTACTTCTGTGTTTTGCATGTGCTGCTCTGTTGGCCTGTGTGGCTGTCTGCATGTTGCTCATTCTCAGCACAGTTGGAGAGAGAGGTCCTCTGCACTCATCACATATAGGATGGAGGGCTCTTGAAAGGCCAAGCAAGTGCTCCTCCAGTCTTAATCAACTTACAAACACTTTAGATCCACACAAGGTTTTGACTGTACAGCAACAGTGCAGATCTGTCTCATGCAACTATTGAAAAAGTAACTTTCAGGTATTTTACATGAGACCCACAATGGAGGATTCAGTGATTCTGTATTAGCACTATCAGTCACTCTCAAACTGCCAAAAAAATGAACCAAGACATTTCCACCATTGACATGACAACTGTCACCATCAGCTTCTTCTTATGCAAAAACGTTTAATATGTCCAACAGCCTGCAACTGACTGACAGTCTCCTAATTCTGTAGATGCAAAACTGTATAGATCTGGTATCTGCTTACCAAATATTTCTTATAATAGCTTTTCAGTCATTAACTGTTCACCCAAAAGACTTGATGAACCTGTGTCGCCTTTGCACTGACACACTATTACAAAAGTGTGTGTGTGTTTGTGTGTGTCTGTTGCAGTGTAATGAGACTCGTGTCAGTGTATAAATGTGCTCTGATCTGGACTTTTGTCTGGTCACAATACACATCTCCAGCTTCAGATGCCCCTTTTACGTTGAATGACCTGCTTTTGAGAGCATTTGCCAAATGTCAACCTATGTAACCTTTGGGTTTACAGGTTGTATGGAGGATTTATTTTTGTTTTGTATGTTTGTTTGTTTGTTTGTTTGTTTCAAATTGTCAATGATAGAGGCACTATAGAGATGCAGCAACCTTGAAATTATGATGAACAAAAAAAAAAAAGAATGAAAGTCCATCAACTGTGGATGTGGTGGGGCCACTAGATAACAAGGCTACCTCGTCATCTATTGGCTGTTAGGTTGTCAATCAAACTCCCTACACTTCTAGCATAACTGACTTGCCGGCGCGCTGGGATTACGTGGTTTTAAGTTCGTCTCTCACACATTCTGCAGACGCAAGACACTCTTTACTCAACCAACGTAGCGGTTCTTAGCGGCTTTTTCCAACTGTAGCTTCCTAGCACACAAGTTTGTTGTGATGGCAGACAAGAATCCACTACCAGTTAGCCACAAAAGAAAGTCAATTTTTGAGGTCGCTGAAAGAAGAAGAGAAGGGGAAAAGGAGCAAAGCCAAACTAAGGTGATTCTTGGAGATTCCTTCCAGCGATGGCGTGCGTGAAGACTGACGCGTTGGTCGTTAAATTACTTCTGGACAGGAAATTTCTGTTTATCATTCGAAAATGTACAGTACAGTTACAGCAGCAACAGAGATTCTGAAAACACACCAACTATAAACAAACAGCGTAAGCGTAAGGAGAATGCGAGAGGAGGCGTTTCTACTTAGGCTGCATCCACACGGCAACGCAATGCAGGATTTTTTCTTACCGGGTAAAAAAAAAATCATGTCCACACTGGGAACGGATCAGTAAAATATAATTTACACATGGCAATGGAATGCTTGCTGAAAACAACGCAATACACATGCCACGCCTCTATGTGCGCTGTAAGCCCGTCCCACCGGATACTCCAGAACAATGGAAGTAAGGCTTGTTATGAATGAATGTTGCGCGCAAGGCTGCTATTTGTTCTGGCCATGTGGTTGTGACGTAGGCGTAAGCAAATCCGTTTTACTCGTGCAGACGACTCCGCAACGGTAACGTTGCCAGAGTTTTCCACTCTGGAACCCGTTCCCAAAAAACATTGTTTTGGAGTAACCAGAACGCTGGTGCCATGTGGACGCGAGACCGAAACGATAAAAAACTTTATCAGATTCACTACACAACGTTGCCGTGTAGACAGGGCCTTAGTGTGCTGTGGGGGAGGGGGGTGTTTCACGCATGTGCAACATTTGAAAAAAGACAGTCGCTGGATTTCTCCTTCCTTGGAAAATGCTCTATACAACCTTTAAGGGCAAAGTGGAATCATGAGTGAAGCCCTTCCTCCATCAACAGCATGATATTAACTTACAAAAGTGCCAAGGGGTAAAATGCTGAATGACCGGTTTCTGCCTCTTTTGGGAGTTCACTGTGATTAGTTTGAGGTCATCAATTGAATTTTTGTCATATTACCAAGCCCTGCATCCGATACCTCAACGATTTCAACATGACTAACAACCATATCAACAAAAATGATAAGACTTATTTCACAACAATATGTTTTATTTTAAAATGTACAGAGACCAATGTGATGCAAAGAAACCAAATGCTGATACTCCCCTTTTTCTCTGAGGGCTGTGTTCTCAAATATAAATAACAATCATAAAATTGGTAGTATAAGCAAAAAAGAAAAAGAAAAAAAAGTCATTATCAACTTCTCCTTAACTGCAAAGAATATGTCATTATCCAGCAACAGTGTAGTAGTAGTTTTCTTCTCTCTCACTCTTTTCATCTTGAGAAGATCTCAGGCTACTTTATTCTTGTGAATTATAGAAAGAGGCCCATAATAAAGCTTTAAATATTCTCAAGGAGAGCAGCAAAGGCATTTGGTGGGGCATTTGAATACACTGCTTTCTTACTCAAGTTAACTATGAGGCTGCTAACATATCAATTAGCTTTGGCCTATGCAGTTGTGGCTATGTTGTGGCCATTCAATAAACATGACCTTTTTCACATTTAGTATGTGAATGAATGGCATTGCTTGATCTAAATAAGTATGGTGCAATGTATTTGATAGTGAACACAGATTGCATTGCTGTAAATTTTTAAGTGAGTTCCTGTGTCAGTGTGAGAGTATATGAGACCATTATCTGTAATGTTGTATGTTTTATGCAAATCTGCCTGTATACATATGCCAGAAAAAGTGGTTGTATTAATAAACAAGCTTCTCTCCCCAGCGCCTGTGCCATTCTAAATGTGTTGATTTGGAATTAATGACTGGCTCTTCAACCAGTGAGAGCATACATTTGTCCTGGATAACAATGCAAACAGCAGTTTTATACCTAGTTAACAATACAAGACACCAGGAAGATCACTCATTTTTGGTCTAGTAAATAAAACCCCTCATTAGGCCCTACTATGAAATGAATAACACTTAAGGCCTGGCAACATTATTCACAGGCATTAGCTCTACAGTTTGTGTAGACACATATTGGGTGGGTGTAAATTTCTAGGTACACTCAACAAAAATATAAACGCAACACTTTTGTTTTTGCTCCCATTTTTCCTGAGATGGACCCAAAGATCCAAAATTCACTCCAGATACACAACACTACCATTTCTCTCAAACATTGTTCACAAATCTGTCCAAATGTGTGACAGCGAGCACCTCTGCCCCGCCGAGACAATCCACCCCACCTCACAGGTGTGCCACATCAAGATGCTGACATCATGACCAGTGCACAGGTGTGCCCCAGACTGCCCACAATAAAAGGCCACCCCGAAATGTGCATTTCACTGGGGACTCAGAACCAGTCAGTATCTGGTGTGACCACCATTTGCCTCATGCAGTGCAACACATCCGGACAATGAGCTAACCAGTGTGGGTCCTTGGGCAAGACCCTTCACGGTACTGCCCCCCGGGCGCCGAAAAAGATGGCTGCTCACTGCTCCTGAAAAAGGATGGGTCAAATGCAGAAGTCAAATTTCTCCCGTGTGTCACTGTGTGTCATTGTGTGTGAGACCAATAAAGGCTTAAAGGGATATGCCACCCCCAGGTCAAATTTGAGCATCTCCCCACAGTCCAGAGACTAAAATAAGTGGTGGAAAGCGTTTTCCTGCTCACCCAGCCATTGTCCGAGTCTGTCAGCACTGACCGCCGTGGTATCTGCTGCTCCTCTGCCTTAGACTGGAGTCTAACGGCGCCAGAGAAAGATTTCGGCCAAAAGGAATTAATTTGCTCGATGCGTTTCCCAATTACTTTCTGTGTAGTGCGCATTCATATCGACTGCAAATAAATGTACAAATCAACACGGAGAGCTTGACTTGGTCATTTTGGGTGGGAACTATTTTTCAGTGCGGAAAAACATAGCCGAAGCACGCACCATGCTGCGCAACAGGGGAACTCCCTTCCTGGTGCGTAACTGGGATTCCCCTGGCAGCGTGCTGCGTGCTTCGGCTATGTTTTTCCGCACTGAAAAATAGTTCCCACCCAAAATGACCAAGGCAAGCTCTCCGTGTTGATTTGTACATTTATTTGCACTCGATATGAATGCGCACTACACAGAAAGTAATTGGGAAACGCATCGAGCAAATTAATTCCTTTTGGCCGAAATCTTTCTCTGGCGCCGTTAGACTCCAGTCTAACGCGGAGTAGCTGCAGATACCGCGGCGGTCAGTGCTGACAGACTCGGACAATGGCTGGGTGAGCAGGAAAACGCTTTCCACCACTTATTTTAGTCTCTGGACTGTGGGGAGATGCCCAATTTTGACCCTTTAAAGGGATATGCCACCCCCAGGTCAAATTTGGGCATCTTTGCATAGAGTTTATCAGATTGTCAGTGGCTGGCCTGTGGAATGTTGGTCCACTCCTCTTCAAAGGCTGTTATGGACGAAGAACACAGGTGCATTTTATTGATGGCATTTTGAATGCACAGAGATACCGTGATGAGATCTTGAGGCCCATTGTTGTGCCATACATCCATGAACATCACCTCATGTTTCAGCAAGATAATGCACGGCCCCATGTTGCAAGGATCTGTACACAATTCTTGGAAGCTGAAAATGTCCCAGTTCTTGCATGGCCAGCATACTCACCGGACATGTCACCCATTGAGCATGTTTGGGATGTGCTTGACCGAGCGTATACAACAGCGTGTACCACGCTCCCACTAATATCCAGCAACTTCGCACAGCCATTGAAGAGGAGTGGACCAACATTCCACAGGCCACAATTGCACAATCTGATAAACTCTATGCGAAGAAGATGTGTTCCGCACTGCATGAGGCAAATGGTGGTCACACCAGATACTGACTGGTTCTGAGTCCCCAGACCCCCAATAAAGCAAAAAAAATGCACATTTCGGGGTGGCCTTTTATTGTGGGCAGTCTGGGGCGCACCTGTGCACTGGTCATGATGTCGGATCGGCATCTTGATGTGGCGCACCTGTGAGGTGGGGTGGATTGTCTCGGCGGGGCAGAGGTGCTCGCTGTCACACATTTGGACAGATTTGTGAACAATGTTTGAGAGAAATGGTAGTGTTGTGTATCTGGAGTGAATTTTGGATCTTTGGGTCCATCTCAGGAAAAATGGGAGCAAAAACAAAAGTGTTGCGTTTATATTTTTGTTGAGTATATATATCAGCTATGTAAATCATATTTCTGTTTCTATTCATGAGTCCGTGATCTTTCCTTGGACTGCAATTTATGGTATTATCATGTACACCCATAATGACTTTTAGATATAAGATATAATATTAGTTTGAATTGCTAATTGCTATGACAATAAAGCATCACTCTGAAAGTCACATACTTTATCAGATGGAAATATATCATAATCAATTCTGCAAAAAATATATTTAGTCAAAATAAACAAACATTTTCAGATTAGCAGACTTTGTTTTCTAAACTCTAAACTGTGATCTGTTTACTGTCTTCTAATGATGGCAATTTGTAGTGTTTTTCGCAGTGTACAGTGCGGTGCCAAGTCCTTCTTCCTGGTAGGTTAATTAAAGTGGGCCCGATCTTTGTGTCCCTGCATCAATCTGAACTCCTCTAAACAGCAGGGAGGATTGGAAGTCTCTCCATCGGTCCCTGGTGCCCTCCACTCCTGCTTTCTTCTCCATTTGCACCACTGCCTTATTAGCCCTGCAGCTTCTCCACCAGATTTTTTTTTTTTTTGCACTGACCAAAACGTCTTGGGTTGTATGCGTGCGTATCTCTGTGTGTGGCCACTATACCTCCCCATTCACTGAACGTCTCTCCTCAGTTTGTCTCTAATGAGCGATGAGCGCAGCACAGCCACTAATGACACATGTTTGTGAGTGTCGCTGTATACATTAAGTGCACATGTGTGTTTTAACCAACCTAGGAGCTAGTTAGCCGCGTGGGTGTGTCTCATCGCCGCTCATTTTGATTTGATGCGTCCCTGATGCAAGGCACGAGAGGTCACGGGGTCAGGCCAATTACTCCCTTGTTGAGATCTGTTGCTCTTTGATTCAGGGAGTCCAAAGGTTGCTGATGTTTGGAGGTTCAGCCTGATGGTGTGGGGGGTCCGCTCACAGCGCCAATTAAGGTGCTGTTAATTGGAACATGTGGCTGGGAATAGACACCAACCTGTGTCTGATGCCATACTTTTAATCACTAATCTACAACTGTCTAATGCCATGTATGACTGTAAATATATTATGCTCAATTAACACAATAAGGCAATGAGGAAACTCCTACATTATCCTGGTACTCTACTATTGTCACTTAAAATACAATTTTGACTACTTTTCACTATTTCCTTGACTGTGCAACGTTTTGATTGTATTGTAAAAATATAGTGCTATATAATTTATATAGTTAAAAATTAATGTAAAATCTTGAGAATAAGTTACCGTACTTAGAAGAAAAGATCACCATAACAAAGGTGAAGGTGCACAAGCTAAAATTAACAGACTATGTAAAGCACACATACACATAGTGGTTATGTCGCTTTCAGAGGTTTTTTCTGGGAGGCAGCAGGTCTACCCCCTGGTTCCACTGCACAGCACTGAGACAGACCCACTCATCCATCCTCTCTCCCTCCCTCACTGCCTACAGCTTTATTTATTTATTCACCCGCTCACGGCCGGTTTGTTTTTTAAGCAAGACAAATTGAAAGAAATAAAAGTCCCGGCTTGTACAGCCTGCTGCTCCTATTGCCTTTGTGTCAAAAAGCCACACGCTGGGTTATGAATCACAGTGCATGTATGTGTGTGTTTCTACAAATGCTTAGTGCCATACGTTCTGCAGAGCACACAGTTGGCTGCTTCTCAGGAAGGTTGGTTAGTCTCTAAGTGCTAGCAAAGTTGTGCACCTTTAACTGTTTAAGCCTCTCTTTAAACTGGGGTCATTGTTCTACTCATCGCTTACCACAGCAAAGTAACATATGCTCAAATCATAGGTAGATAGAAATATGTGTATGAGTGTAAACAAGGCGTAAAAACAGTGTCAGGCTAAAGTAAGCTTGTTTTGGCCTGTCTCATAATGAATATCAGCACTACTACTACTATGAGTGCAGCGAACTGCCTCACTAGCCTCAGCCTCGGTGTTTTTTGAAGTTTCTTTCCAACGCGTCATGTAATGTAAATAAAAAGTCTTGAATCAAAAGGTTTGTCTTTTCTATCTTTACTAAAGTGAAGGTCATACAGAGTGGATACAAATAAGGTGAATAAAGAGGGCGATGGAAAGATGAATTTCTGAGGCTTGTGGTTTTCCTATGCGTTTTGTGTTAGGCTCTGTATGTGTTGTGATGTCCTTCTTGACGTCTTTGCGTGTCGTATAGTGGTGAGCTCCTGCCTGTCACTGGGAGACCGGGCTTCCTTGTACTTCTTGGCTCCCGACAGGACTCACCCTATGTTGCGTTGTTGACGATGCTATTCGACGTTCTTCCTTGCTGTCCGTATGTGCCTTGTAGCGGTGCGTATCCCGTCTGTCACCCGGGAGACGTCCGATGTTACACTCTTACGTGACTATTACGCGGCGTTACATGACGACCTCATGCACTACTTAAAGGCACCTTATTGACGTCAGATCGAAAAAAGAAATGCAAATGCAGTTCCACCCCCGTCTGTCTGAACTCAGCGTCTCTGTAAATCACGCCCAGAGAGTTTGGACTGCGAATGCGCTAGGCAATGCGAAATGCGTTTTTTTATTTGCCTGGAGGCACGTCCGAGTGTTTCTAGGCTCGGAAGTCCTTTATCTGAGCCTCTGGACCTTTGAACAGCAGTGGTTTAATTTTATGTGGAAATGTGTTTATTTTTCAATGGAACGCTTCAAATCTCTCCCCCCGTGCAAAAACAAGGAAATGGATCAGCTGAGGGCTCAGAGCCGAGAGCGGACAGTTTGGCCACGCCCCCACCCTCTACTATAGGCCTGCTCTTTTCTCCTCATTTGCATTCAAGCAACGCCCATTATGGAGTGTTCAGAGAGAGAAAAATTACTCTTTCTCATCTTATCTCTGTTTCTCATGCACTGAGTGTTGATTTTGAAGAAGGATTCATTTACAGTATTAGGGAACCATTAAGGAGCCATATAAAAGCATCAAGAAGCACCATGTGATGGGATCTTTAACGTCCTTCCTGACGTCCCTATGTGACGTCCTCATGTGACGTCCTTGTTACGTCCCACGTTGTTACGTGACGGTCAAAAGACTGTGTAGCTTCTGTGGTCCAGGACGTTCTAATACCCCGTCATCTCGGCTCATCCGATACTCTATGGTCTCGGGGTATCCTCCTGGCCACCAGACCGCGGCTTCTTATCCACACTACCTACGTAGCGTAGTCGTTTCCCCTTGTGTGTGTATGTGTCTTAGTGTGGTGTCTTCCGTGCGCTCCTTCTGTCTTCTCTCTTCGTGACTGAGACCTCTGTCTGTGTGTGGTGCATATAGCAGATAGCATCAAAGATAAAAGAACAAAGAATAAAGATCAAAGTGAACCAAATAAGGACGTGTTTCCTGAACATCAAAGTGGGACTCTCGTCCAATGAGAAAACAGATTCTTGGAAAACTCATAAGATGGCCACCAACACACATGAAACTCATAAAATGGCGGCCTAGCATAAAACACACATAAATCGGCTCTTACATATCCCGGCCCCTAATTGGCTATGCTTTAGCAAGTCAATTACTAACCTAAGATTTAGAGCCATTTACTAATTTACAGTTTTAAATTTAGAGCTGTTATATTTCACAAACATTTTCCTTCAAATAAGCTAAGAAATCTTGTCTCACATTTCTTTTACAAGTAAGCATACTCTTCACAATTTACAGTGCATTTCGGACGTGTGGTAAGTCCTTCTCTTCTTCAGTCTTCACCCTGCAAGAGACACAACTTAGTTATGGGCCTTTGTATAACACTCGTCTTCGTCTGGACTTCAGCACTGCGGACCATCCCCTTGGAGTCTGGCATAACCTTGGTGATTCTGCCCAACATCCAGGAATTTCTTGCCAGGGATGGATCAACGACGAGGACGACATCTCCGACCTTAAAGCTTCTCTTCGTTCCAAGCCACTTTTACCGCTCTTGAAGCAATGGCAAGTACTCTCGGGTCCACCTCCTCCAGAATAGATCCGTCATATATTGGACTTGTCTCCAGCGCCGCCGCGCGTAGACATCTTCCTCGACGAACACACCAGGTGGCAGTTTGGGCTGCGTCTTCAATAGGAGTAAATGATTTGGGGTCAGTGGTTCTAGGTCGTTGGGATCGTCTGTGTTCGTGGTAATAGGCCTTCCACTGATGATGCTTTCGACTTCACACAGGAAGGTCTGTAGCCCCTCATCATTCAACACTTGTTGTCTCACAACAGCATTCAGTACCTTTCTAATGGTACGAATTTGACGTTCCCAGATGCCGCCGTGGTGAGACGCAGTGGGTGGGTTGAATAACCACTGCACTCCCTTCTGCATCATGGCTTCATTGATGCGCGGCTGGTCCAGTTCTTTCAACGCCTGTCTTAGCTCTCTCTCTGCACCGACCAGGTTTGTGCCATTGTCGGAATGAATGACACTTGGCCACGCCTGGCTTGAAAGCGACGTAGAGCATTAATACACGAATCTGTGTCAAGAGAATATGCGACTTCTATATGCACTGCTCGGACTGTCAAGCACGTGAAGAGCACACCATAATGTTTGACCTTGACGCGTCCTCTTTGGATCTCAAAGGGACCAAAATAATCCATGCCTGTGTTGGTAAAAGGCGGTTTGTCGGGGAGCAGACGATCTTGCGGAAAATCTGCCATCTTCTGCTCTCCAGCTTTGGCATGCAGCCTTTTACAGAGGTTGCACTCTGCAATCACAGTTCTTGCTGCGGTGTTTGCTTATCCTCGCCAGGATATGGTTTCTGCCGCCATGTCTTGTTTCCAGATGGATGTGGTGAAGAATAAGGTGGGTTGTTCTGTGTTGTTTACTGAGTAGGGCGGGAAGCTTGGCTTCCCCAGGCATCGCTGATCTGTTCAGACGCCCCTCTACTCTAAACTTTTCTCTTTCTTTCTCTTTCTTGGATGGTACACCCGGTAGTGCGGTATGTACCATACTCTTCGGCTCAGCTGTTCATCTGGGACTCTTGTGGCGTATCCTTTCCCTAGGATTTTGGTCATCAAATCTTTGCACTTCTGAAAGAAGTCTGAAATCCTGATGGGTTTCCTCTTCAAGGAGTCAAGTATCTGCTCGGCTATACCTCGGTTGCCTGGCATCTCCATGCAGACATCCCTCAGAGGTAGCTCAATGCAGCAATGACCATCCGAAAGATGTGCCGATGCGGTCACACCGCGCACAAACACCTTGTCGTGTTGAAATGGCCCTTGCTTGTCCTCACGCCGGCGTTCTGGAAAATCTGCTTCGTAATGCATGACTTCTATGGTCGACACAGAGATGCGATTAACGAAGTTCTGTTTTTCGGCGTCATCAAATTCTTTCTCTTGGCATCCGCTGACAGGCCCATTGACTACCCAACCTAGGGCCGCCTTCATGGCATGCGGTCCATTGTTTTGGCTGTTGATTGTCTCCCACGGCTCTTTAGCCTTGTGAAACCAGATCTTACCTGACATGAAGCTCTCAATGTTTGAGCCTCCCAAGGCGCGACCGGCTGGACCCCAAGAGGTGTCAACTCTTGAGATCCACTGAGCTCCTGTAACAGCCCCTCTGACAAAGGAGACACGACCCGCCACAAATGTCTTGAAACGGAGAGCGTCATCCTCGGTGTACCTCAGTACTGTTGTGCTATTTGTCCAGAGGGCCAAATCCGTCATGTGGAGTTGAAGTTCTTACTTCAACATCCGGTCAGCCTTAACTGAGATCATTGCAGCCGTCCACTCCATCCTAGGGATTGTAACCTGCTTAGGAGGAGCGACCTGGGACTTCTCCATCGAAAGGCAGACATGTTTCTCCACTCGATCGTTCTTCAATAAGAGATACGACACAACCCCATATCCATTATGACTTGCGTTTGACAATGGATTTGTGCGCTCTTTGTGGGCCCAAATGTGCTGGACTTAAAACATTTACTCACGCTGAGATCTGACAGCTTGTCAAGGTCTTCTGGCTCCTTCTGCCATGCCTGTTGTAGCTTCTTTGGAATGTCTTCATTCCCGGCCCCGGTTTGTTCACCGCTTTTACACCCTGCAAGTACAAGAGCACCACGCTCGACAGCCGTACCCATTGAGCTGTCATCTGCTCTGGTCCCTTTCGGTGAGGGATCTTGCTCTGCGACGTGCAAGATAGCAGGATGCCTATAGGAACAGTCAGGGCAAGAGCTCTTTTCCTTACAGACTTTAGACATGTGCCCTGGCGTAAGACAGCTTAAACAAAGCTCTTGAGATTTCAGGAAGTCGGTTCTCTCATTCAAAGGCCGCTCTTTGATCTTGTTGCACACGTTCAACGCATGTTTATCCTTACAGTGTAGGCAGGGACTTTGGAAGGCGTTGGCTGACTTTACTGCTGGTGCTTTCTTCTCTAATCGGTCTTTACCGGCGTTTTTACCAGCAGCAGTCACAGTCACAGCGAAGCTGCTTCTTTTGTTCTCATCTTCTCCTAAGTTGGCTTTCTTTTCCGCGTTTGCATGTTTATCGTGGCTGAGGTGGCGTACTCAGCACCTTTGAACAATGGGCTTTGCCTTTGCCTTGTTGGAGATTTTCTTCTGACTGAAGGGATGCTTGGCTGCGCCTGTGAGACAGTTGGCGCAGCAGCTTTAGACCCGACGTCCTGCAAAGGCCTTTCAATTTCAACACGGTCGCTGCTATAGTTGGTGAACCTTTCATTTCCACCAGTCGTACGCTTCGCTGTAGCTCTTGATTTCCGAGCATCCTTATACTGGTCGTAAGCACTTAATTTGGCATTCGCGACTGCAATGTCAGCTTCCATCTGCAACCGCTCCTTTTTAGCTCTCAAGCACGCCTCTTTTTGCTCAAATTCTTGCTGCAAGTGAATTTCCTCTAGCTGCCTTTCTTGCTGCAGGCGAATTTCAAGCGTCTTTCTTCTTGCTCAAGCTCTTGCCTCTGTATCATAGCCGCATGGCTTGCTAACAGAGCTGCACGTTCTACTCTGGCTTTTGACCGCACTGAACTAGTAGTGGAACGTTGAGATGAGCGACTCGTAACTGAGTTAACCTTAGAAATGCTAACATCCGGTTTAATTGCATTTTGCTCTTTATCCGTGGCCTTTTTAGCAGTTGCGATCCATTCCTTCGTTTCATTGTCGTTTCGTTGCTTGGTTAGCTGTGACAAGATTCCGCTTCTCCCGTATGTTAGCCGCTCAATATCTGCTTTATAATAGTAGTCGGACAGCGCGTCAGCACTCGCTCCTGACATCATGGTTCCCGTATACATCCTTAGCCTGTGACAATTCCTCGAATTCCTCACAGCTTCTAACTCTTCCTAACTTTCATCGACACTTGGGAAAGGAGTTATTGGATGTGTCTTTAGGGCACGTACTTCTATTTCAGGTGGCTAGCAGACTAGTAAAACTGAGAAGAGAATTGTCAGGCCTGACCCAAGGAACGCTTGCTTCAGCCATAGATAGAGTTTCTTGCTGGTTCAGGTTGGTTCTTTCTTCAATTAAGTCTCCTGACTTGGTGCTGATTCTTTTGATCTTAAAGGATTAGTCTTTCGACATGAAGCAAGTCTTCGTGACTTAAAGCTCAGTCTTTTGACTTAAAGCTCAGTCTTTTGACTTAAAGTATGAGTGCAGCGAATCGCCTCACTAGCCTCGGCCTCTGTGTTTTTTGAAGTTTCTTTCCAACGGGTCACGTAATGTAAATAAAGAGTCTTGAATCAAAAGGTTTGTCTTTTCTATCTTTACTAAAGTGAAGGTCATACAGAGTGGATACAAATAAGGTGAATAAAGAGGGAGATTTCTGAGGCTTGTGGTTTTCCTATGCGTGTTGCGTTAGGCTCTGTATGTGTTGTGACGTCCTTCTTGATGTCTTTGCATGTCGTATAGTGGTGAGCTCCTGCCTGTCACTGGGAGACCGGGCTTCCTTGTACTTCTTGGCTCCCGACAGGACTCACCCTATGTTGACGATGCTATTCGACGTTTTTCCTTGCTGTCCGTATGTGCCTTGTAGCAGTGCGTATCCCGTCTGTCACCCGGGAGACGTCCGACTCTTACGTGACTATTACGCGGCGTTACATGACGACCTCATGACGTCCTCATGCGCTACTTAATGTCCTTCCTGACGTCCCTACGTGACGTCCTCACGCGACGTCCTTGTTACGTGACGTCCCACGTTGTTACGTGACGTCCCACGTTGTTACGTGACGGTCAAAAGACTGTGTAGCTTCTGTGGTCCAGGACGTTCTAATACCCCGTCATCTCGGCTCATCCGATACTCTATGGTCTCGGGGTATCCTCCTGGCCACCAGACCGCGGCTTCTTATCCACACTACCTACGTAGCGTAGTCGTTTCCCCTTGTGTGTGTATGTGTCTTGGTGTGGTGTCTTCCGTGCGCTCCTTCTGTCTTCTCTCTTCGTGACTGAGACCTCTGTCTGTGTGTGGTGCATATAGCAGGTAGCAGGTAGCATCAACGATAAAAGAACAAAGAATAAAGATCAAAGTGAACCAAATAAGGACGTGTTTCCTGAACATCAAAGTGGGACTCTCGTCCAATGAGAAAACAGATTCTTGGAAAACTCATAAGATGGCCGCCAACACACATGGAATTCATAAAATGGCGGCCTAGCATAAAACACACATAAATTGGCTCTTACAACTACATTTACTCACCTTGTAATAATTTTAATCTACAGAGTTATACATACTTAATTAATAATGCCTCTTATATATTCAGCACTCCTAACTGTCCAAATCATCTCTTTTTTTAAATATACTTGGACATTGAACTTATTAGGGACCGAGCCCGAAGGGGGACGAAGGTCCCTATTGTTGTTGCTTTGTTTCCGTATTATTATTATTATTATTCTTGTTCATACACGCTGGGGCAATTTTGAGCATGTTCCCATGCTTCAAAACAAACGAAACTTTGCACGGGCATCACAAAGTGCTGCCAGTACGACCACACAAAGTCTCGTCCCTGGGGGACCTGGGGGTCCCTGGGAGACCCCCCACTGGGGGACCCCCAGTGGGGGGTCTCCTAGACCGTACCTCAGATGGGCATAAATTTTGGTAAGCATAATCTTAAGACGTTGGAGATGTTAAATTGCGAAGGATTTTCAAATTGGCGGTAATATGACGATACGGCGGATCGATAAAGTTAGGTATGGAATTTGAAACACTTCTCCTACACCGTACCTCAGATAGGCTTAAATTTTGGTGAACATAATCTTAAGACGTTGGAGATGTAAAATTGCGAAGGATTTTCAAATAGGCGGTAATATGACGATACGGCGGATCGATAAAGTTAGGTATTTATTGAATGGGAGTGATGAGTTATGAATGAGAGGTATTTGTTGCTAGGCAACGCCCTGATCAAAGGTCTTTGATCTTTGTACCTTTAATCTGATATAGCTGCAAGCAGCAATGTGGGGACAAGCATCGAAGGTTCATGTAGGCCTCAGCATGTAGGCCACATGCAGGGTCTGACAGGGTCTAACAGAGTCTGACAGGGTCTGACAGGGTCTGACAGGGTCTGTTCTGACAGGGTATCTACAATGTCATGGCCATGCCCAACAGGAAGTGAGATAATTGTGCAAGGCACACGAAATTTGGTATGGCTGTGCGTCTCAGTAAGACGAACAAACGCAGGTGCGAGGTCCCGACCAACGCCGCTTGCGGCTTTAATGTTCAATTTGAAACAGAACAGATTTATTTAGTTATCCATCACATTTTGCCTTTGCCCTGACCAGGGCAGAGCATTGTTCTGGTAGGGCGATTCCAGTTTGTGCCTAGAAGTTCCTCATGCAGCATGATTTGTAGCCACTGACTGAAAAACTCCAAGAAGGTTATAGGAGAGTAGAGATGGACAGAATGAAGAGGAGGACTAAGGGGAAGAGGCGAATGGGCCCTGGAGTGTAACTCAATATAGGATAAAGTGTCAGGGTGACAAATGTAACACAGTCACATCTATTAGTTATACCACGGACTGTTAAAAAGCTGCCTGCTGCTTTGGTATTGTAGTTTCACCCATGTCCCATTCAGGCTATGGGGAAAAAAGCAAGAGTTACCAATGCACCACACGGAAAACATGCAATGTAAATTATAATAGATTCATGTAACTATAATGAATGACAAAACTGGCAAAACAGCATTACTTCATTGGGAAAAATATATTTATACAAAATCTGACTATTAGTATACTTTTTTTCAGACAATAGGCTAGAATCTTAAGATCTGGAGATGGGTTCCTGATCACAGCACTGCAGTCACTCACTGCCCCATGCAGAACTGAATGATGGGTCAAATGCAGAAGACTGATTTTCCTAAGGGAAACAACAAAATACCTAATTGTAATGACAATTTTGCTAAATACAGTATTTCTCTCTTTTGCCTCCTCCTTCTACTTGAACATTATTTATCCTTACAAATTGAACACTTGAAGAGCAGCATGTCTTTGGACGATCCATCTTAAAAAGATACGTGTATTGGTGGTGCAGTGATTTATACTGTGTTATTGCACTTGTAGCATCCACCTGTAAGCCATTCATAAAGCATGCAGCAGGATAAAGAATAGCTAGTGTCTGAGGCAGGCCTAGGCTACACGCTGCCCTAGTGGCAATATTAAATGAATAGGAATTAGTGGGCTGGAGTGGGAAGGAGAGCCCCAACTGTGTGTTTGGGCAGAAGAGAAGCCTTTTGTTTATAGGCACAAGGGACATCCATTTATCAGGTTGAGGAAATGTTCGAAGTTCTGCAAGCTGAAGATGTCAGATTTTTTGGTTTCTTCTTGTATGAAAGATGACAACAACATAGAGAGCAACAACAGATAAATGTGGATATAAGATATTTAGTTTCTTTTAGTCAGCTCATTGCAATCTTTGGTTGATTGCAGATTAATGAATTTTAAAAATGGTAATTAATGTTGAATGGACACAAACTACATTCACTTTATTTTACTGTTAATATTCTATTTAAGAATGCAGCACAACACAGGTTAAATGCATTCATTTAATATTCAACAGCCCATTACAATACACTTTTGGCTGGATTCATATAGAAGGTGTGTGAGTATTTTCTGGAGTTATGTAAATTGTTTGGGCATGTTTACCGCATTATTTATTCACAGGCCCAGCCTATATGAGCAGACAGACAGACAGTTTGTGACAGCGTATGAGCCCACAGGGTACACTCCAAACCACTAATGCCACATTCACTTGGTGCTTCTGTGAATCGTTCTATACTTTAACTATGGGAAAGTGTTATGCAGCCCATTTGTGTCTCCAAATTGTCTTATTTGTTGCCTCTGTAGCACTCCTCTGCCATGTACTGTCCCATGGTGCTTTGCTACCGATGGGCACAGTACTTGAGTGTGGCCAGTGGACAGACATTAAAGAGAAATTATAATGACAGTAAACAGCCCAGTGTTTGGACTGTCACGGGAAAGTTCATGGTCTTAACCAGGATTTAACATTAGGAACAACTGTTGTTTTTTGTGCGTGGTGAGAAACGGTGCATCAGTTATTGACAGCACAAACTCAGTTAATAATAATGCGTTACATTTGTAATGTGCTGCTTGTCAAAGCCCCTTAAAGCACTACTATGTTCTACAATCAAAATATTACATAGAGTGAATGAAGCCTGGAGGTCAAACTGCTCCATTGGTGCCTCCAACCAACACCAACCACTACCTCGCACACCATTCTAGGCAAGGTGACTCTATATTCTTTCATATCTTATTGCATGTCCAAATAAGTTGTGTTGTACCCAAACCCAAATTACTTTTAAGAATTCTGATTTAACATCAACCAGTACTAGTTTTTCTTTCCTTTCTTTAACTCTTGAATTTCTTCTGTTCATACAATTCCATTATGTTCCTTGCACACCTCTTACTATAATTGCCTGTACTATTTTAACCATAGCTAAATGGATAATTCTCCTCTAAGTGTGAGATCTGCTGCTGTTGGTGGGGGTTGACTAGGCGTTACTGTAGCCCCTGCGGCTAGCAGTTAACCTGAGCTCAGAGCCCCTTTATTATGAAATATTGGAGATTGTGCAAGCATAAAAAAGGTGAAGAGGTTACATCAGTCATCATCTTGAATGATAGCTACAATGCAGTCTGTTTCTTTATTCTTGTCAAACTATTACAAAAACTCCAAAAGCCAAATCTGAATAATAATATCTGGGTTTTTTCAGGGGTTGTTTTTTCATGTATAATGTAGTTCTATCTAGTGTCAAGTCTTCCCTCCCCCATATTTTTCCCAGGCCCAGGGGCATCATCACACTAACCCTTGTATAACTTTTCCAATTCCGATTCAGGCTGGATTATGGCAGTGTGGTGACTATCATTTTATATTTGATTCAATGGCGTGATTATTGCCGTTGTGTAGATGGAGGAGGCGATGATGTCGACCGGGGACAGAGACCTTGACCTCACCCAGGGGACAATGGATGGACATTGCAGTACTTTACTAAATTGTGGCAGTGAATGAATAGAGAGATGTGCTGAAATCTAAATCTGGACTCACATAGACACTGGCTTGGCCCACCCCCCCTGAGCCCCAGGGTTAGGGGCTGAAGATGGCTGACATGGAGATTGGTTTTTAGTTAAATGTCAGTGGAGGTGAAAGTACAGCCCAAAGGCACTTTCTCTCTCTCCTTTAACATCTCTGTTTCTCTTCCACTGTCTCTATCTGCCCCGTCTCCCAGTGGTACTTTTGATATTCTGCATATCAAATCTCAGTCATGAACCAGTACAATTTAAGATTTTTACTGTACTGTGTTTTTATTAATCTTACTTTATTTTATTGGTTTAATTATTGCTGTTTTATGTGTTTTGCTTTTGTGTTTTATTGTTTTATGTGTTGTTCCTGATGTTTTTTATTTGTATTTAAATAAAATGGATTTATATTTGCAGGTTTTTATTTGTTTTTTGTAATTGTCATAAAAACTGTGCAGAAGGAGCACACAGTATTTCAAAATATAAATACAGACATGTACAATAACAATATGGTGTATAATCTTATCTGTGGAGTACAAACTTTAAAGATCCCATGACATGGTACTTCTTGATGCTTTTATATGGCTCCTTAATGGTTCCCTAATACTGTAAATGAATCCTTCTTCAAAATCAACACTCAGTGCATGAGAAACAGAGATAAGATGAGAAAGAGTAATTTTTCTCCCTCAGAACAGGTCATAATGGGCGTTGTTGCTTGAATGCAAATGAGGAGAAAAGAGCTGGCCTATAGTAGAGGGTGGGGGCGTGGCCAAACTCTCCGCTCTGGGCTCAGAGCTCTCAGCTGATCCATTTCCGTGTTTTTGCACGGGGGAGAGATTTGAAGCGTTCCATTGAAAAATAAACACATTTCCACAGAAAATAAAATTAAACCACTGCTGTTCAAAGGTCCAGAGGCTCAGATAAAGGACTTCCGAGCCTAGAAACACTCGGACGTGCCTCCAGGCAAATAAAAAAACGCATTTCGCATTGCCTAGCGCATTCGCAGTCCAAACTCTCTGGGCGTGATTTACAGAGACGCTGAGTACAGACAGACGGGGGTGGAACTGCATTTGCATTTCTTTTTTCGATCTGACGTCAATAAGGTGCCTTGTTCAAAATCGCCCGTTTGAGCTCCGATTTTTTGTAACGCAGAAAAGGATCGCAAATGCTCAGTTTAGACATTTCGCAACTTTTAACCATGGGTGGGGGCCTAAACAGGGTAGGGGAGCTCACATTAACGTTCAAAAACCTCAGAAAGTGAAAATTTCATGCCATGGGACCTTTAATAATTTTCAGATTTGAATGCATTTGTTTTTATATTTTATCTTGGAGACAAAGGCAGACAACTAAATAATACTGCAACAAAAAAATAATTTGCTGGTCTTTTTTTTTTTTGTGGCAAATTCCATTTCTAACACTGACTTGTGTGTTACATGATGATATAAAAACTGGTGCCAACTGCTGGCATTAAGTCCACTTGTAAAGCTGCCAGTCCAGTGGTCTACACATTTGAGTAAGTGTCTCTGTGTGTGTTTGGGTGTGTACATGAGCGTGTGTTTGTCCTGTCTGAAGGCTGTAGTGTCAATCATCCCGTACTGACAGTGCTGGTGTTCACTGCTCCAGAAGGGTCAGACTCTGTTACCCGCGCTCATGTCCTCGAGCCGGTTATTGTCCTAACACGGGACGTACGTTGTGTGTCCACCAATCTGATCACACGACCCACTAACTCTCCGTGTTGCCATGGTGGCGTGTGGAGCTGTGACTGACAGCTGTCACATGGACTGAACAGCAGCAGGGCAGACTGTGTGTGTTCAGGGCACAGCAGTGGAGCCTCTGGACACCCGAAAGGTCAGTGTCTGCCAGCTCCTGGCTACAACAGACATACGCTTCATTCACACACTGCATGAACACTTAAGATCTGGGTAGAGGCTATGCACTACCAACAGATATAAGCAAAATATTTTACTAGAAATTTTGAACTTTTTCTTTCATCCTTTGCAGTTAAAGGAAAAGTAACGTTTTTTTACAATCTGAGCCTTCTTTCGGCAATAAAACAAGTAGTTTTACTCACCCATAGCAGTTTATATAGTGTCATTTTGAGCAGTTTCGTAGAAGTTATGTTGTAGTGTATCCGTTAACTTGAGTTCTCGGGGCATTACTTTGCGGTCTCCAAATAACACAAACTTTAGCACTTTTCAAATCATAGAAGCCCGATATCTTAATCTATGATTTCGTTTGAAGCAAAAGTGGCCTGTAATCCGAGATTTAGCCATAGTTTCAAGTAGATGAGGACGCCAGTGCGCATGCGCAGACTGTGCTCTCAGCTCCCGGGACCCAAACATGAAACGCAAAGCTGTAAACTATGGATAAATCTCGGATTACAGGCCACTTTTGCTTCAAACGCAGTCGTAGACTAAGATATCGGGCTTCTATGATTTGAAAAGTGCTAAAGTTTGTGCTATTTGGAGCCCGCACGGGGCATATTACATGCTCGGGGAATATATTATATGCCCCGAGCTATGGCTAGAAGTTGCGCTAGGCTAACCGCAAATCTAAAACATCTCTGGAAGTATTCCATATGACACCAAAGTGCTATGGGTGAGTAAAACAACTTGTTTTATTACCGAAAGAAGGCTCAGATTGTAAAAAAAACGTTACTTTTCCTTTAAGGTCACCAGCTGCCACCACTCCTATAGGCATCCCGTACTGGTACCTGGTTTACAGTATGCATTAATAATGATACACTTGCACTTTTCATGACACTCAAAGATGCTTCACTGTTCAAGACAGACTGAGACAATATACAGTTAAATAAATAATAGACATAATAATATTGTTCATAAATGCCATTAAATACAATTCAGGCATTTTCTATGACTTGTTTGTATTTTAATACTGCCTGTACCTTGTTTTTCAGTCCTATATACCGGTACAATTTGTCTTTCTTTCTTGGGCACTGGGCACAAAACATACCGTATGCCACTGTGGCTCAGGTGGAACATCTACCTTAAAATTCCTGCAGTTCCTCCCTCAACTCCTGTTCTTCCTCTTTCAAAGGACTCTTCTGTGGCACTGATTTTTTTACCGTTCTTTCATTCAGTCTCTCATTTCTTTTCATCTATCTCTGTCATTACCTCCATTTGTCTCATCCTTTTGCCTTGTCTTAAACTCTCTTTCACTCTCTCTCCTCATCCCTCTCTTCCTCCTTATTGTCATAGAGGGGCCAAGGTTGTCACTAAAGTTTTCCCAACCTCCTCATCGCCTCATTTTTCATCAGCCACCCTCTGTTACATGGCTGCCTCCATCTTGGTCTTCTCCTCCTCTCCCTCCCCTTTCCCCCTCTCTGTCCATCCACAACCCAAATGCATTTGTTCAATACCTGCAGCAAACAGATTAGCGGGTTGTTATCAGCGACAGGGAGACAGAGATAATGGTTTTCACCACATCTTCGCTCTGTCACAGATTAAAATGGGCTAGGTCACCAGCCACACAAACACTCACTCTAAATGGTGTCTACAAAGACATAACAAAACACAAGAAAAAACTGTAAAATGTTTTCAAAATACAGCAAAAAAATCTAAATATAACATACTATTGCAGCATAAAAGGTGTATTTACTGTCTTGGTGACCTCATCTCCTCTTGTCTCACCCAGCATTGGATTTCCTGTCCAATCTATTGTCGCAGGCCAGGGCCAAAAGATACAAGGTGAAGTCAGTTTCAATCTGGAGGGCCATTGTTTTGGCTGGGGCTTCTCACACATTCACAGTCACACACACACATTTGCTCAAGACCATCCTATGTTTGGCCATCGATCACGACTCTTCTGCAGCGGCTGCCACTAACCTTGGTCTATGTTTCGGGCTAAGACGTGCTAACTGTGAGAAGATAGGAAATAGTGCCAAATGATTACTATAAGGTCTGAATATAAACAAGTAAACAGCAATGACCATAGATAAGATATAGATAAATAAAAAAGATTAAGTTTGGGCAATGCTTTTCCTCATATCGACTGACCATCATTCATTTTGTAAACATGAGCAAAATGTATTTATTTATTTATTTGTTTGTTTATTTCAGGGACAGTGCATATTAATCAACATTTGCATGTAAATATGCCAGAGTTAGCCATACGGCTAATTTTCATCTGTAGTCCCTTGACAGATGTTAGGTGTCATTTCTACATAACAAAAAATCACATTACAAAGTTAAAATTCATCATTCTAAAAGTGCACTTTTTTGCATTTAAAAAAAAAGCCACAAAAGATCTTTTTCCTACTCAAACCATATGCATTTATTCAGAGATTTCAGTCTTAATTAAAATTGTATTAATTGCACAGCCCTATATTGAGTTCTGCCCTATAGTCATGGTTCCTGCCCTATGGTCAAGAGGTTTGGTTGTAGTATGTCAGACTTTGTGTTATAAGCTTAATTAATTTGCTGAATGTCTCTCCTCTCTCTTTAGGACTACGCATAGTCAGTCTGTATGAAAACAAATATGACTGCATATGAAGAAAAAGAGCACTAAATTATTAATTCAATCTGATTGCACGACCATGTGTGTTTGGGCTCGAGACGCAAAGGAGGCCATGAGGTATCCCTGATATCCCTCTGTATAAAATAGAGAGATATCATACTGGGTTTGCCAGGCAACATTGTTCATTCATTCATTCATTGATCTTCTTCCGCTTTTCCATTTTCTGGGTCACGGGGGCAGCAGTCCAAGTAGTGTTTTGCTGCCCAGAACACAATGCACCAGCCCCTATGAATCCTCCCACGGGTGGTGGGTCTACAGGAGGACGGCTCACGTCACAACGGGCCTTGATTTATCTTCTGCCATGGGGGCTACCAGTGTCCGCAGACACTGGGGGCGAAGTGGGGGTTAAGTGCCTTGCCCAAGGACACAGGCAACATTGTATGAGTCGTTATTTTAATTGTTTTAAAAATGCATTATTCTTTTTGTTAACTAGAATATAAGTGCATCTATGCCATTACACAGTAGATAATATTGAATGACATATAAACCTCACAGCTAACCAGCGTAAGTCAGTCTGCCCAAATTCAATACAAAACCACATGTCTAATTTTGTGATCTTCCTGGCTGATAATTCACCTATCTCAGATACTTTAATGTTGCTATAGTGATAGAGTATAGTGGTGGTCAGAGTCATGTTTTCTCCTCTTGTAAAGCCCTGGAGCAGCGCCGCAGCCTGGTCAATAATTAATGCAGGGATGCTCTGTGTTTTACTGAGGCCACAGCTACGCTTTATCGCTGTAGCACATCATTCTCATTAGGCCACACTTGATTCATTGTACGAAGCGAGACGAAACACGCAGGGGAAAAAAGGGAGGATGTGATTTTTAGGAAGAGGGAATAGGGGGTAAAATATTCTGATTGATATAAATATATGATTTACGATAATGATGGGTGATATTTTGGAGCTAACATTGGTGATTTTGGGGAATGTTTTTGGTCAAATTTATGGGGCAGATATTTTTTGCTAGCAGAAGTAGATATATGCTTACACAATCGTCATAAAAAGTACAACAATTTACACAACAGCAAGAGGAATTTCAGATATCGGTATCAGCTTCATAAAATCTATCACCCTTATAATTTACGGATTTGTTAACATTACTGCTCCTCCCTTTTTTGTAAGTGTTGTGTGGTTGTTATCACACCAAATATTACTGTGACTAGAATGGGCTGGGATAGGTAAAACACACAGTAATAGGAATCCTGGAAAAACCTACCACTTCAGATTCACTAATGATAGTATAATTTCTGTGAATTTATCTGTTTAAGAAAAGAAGAATACGCAAAGCGAATCCTATTAACATCTTGTAGTGAGCTAAAAAAGTGTCTACACAATCATTTCACCCCAAACTCACAATCCCTCTGTTCTTTTTTTTTATAATTTACCCTCAAATTCTTCCCACTGCCTTATTGGAATGTACCACATGCAAATGGGCTTTTGTGTGTGTGTGTGTGTGTGTGTGTGTGTGTGTGTGTGTGTGTGTGTGTGTGTTTGAAGGAGAAGGGAGTGTTATACAGATATCCATATTTAATGAGATGGAATGAGATGTGGGTGAGGACAAGGTCAGAGGTGACACACACACACACACACACAACGGAACACATCAAACATGAACGCAGCCACTCTTACACACACCCCGACGCACAGCAGCACCCAAAGGAGATGGTGAAGTATGGTCCCATTAAGGCGCTTGTATAGGATTAACAACAGTAGTGACATTTGGCGGGTTGTAAGCGACCAGTCTATAAAAACAGAACCGATGCTACAAGGTGTGTGTATGTGTGTAGCTTTGTGTGCTATCTGCGAGTGCTGAAATCCTTCCTCTCTTATTGTATAAACTTATTGGGCACACAAACACCTGGCACCAGATGGGAGCAGCATGGTTCATTTGGAATTTCTCATTATTTGTCCCCTGGGTTGTGGAGTTTTTGGTGGCGGTCAAAGTGATTATGCTATTGAACTTTTATTGCACAGCTTTGTCCTCATCCAAAGATCAGGCAAAGGATTCTGGGAGCAGGTTTTGCATCAGTTATATACCATTTTAATCTCACTCAGTTCTCACACTCACAAACCAATAGAAATACACACACAGACCATCTGTAGCATGCAGTCAGAACATAACAAACTCCATAGAGGGGGCAAATTCTGTGTGCCCATCTACTGTTTTCAGAAGTATTATCATTTTTCCCATACACAACTCCAGTTAACAAAATTTTGTTGTTTTGTTGTTTTCCATATTCATCATTTTGCCTTTATCCATTCAGAAAGCCTGTCATGATAATTACTATATCGAATTATCCTTCAATATATGAAGTGGCCGGAACAATATATTTTTGGCTCAAAATTTCGTGTGCACATTTTCTTTGCACTACTGGGAAATCTTTGCTATTTTTGGCTATACAATAATATTTAAACTGTAATAGGCTGAATTAATAAATTCTATGACTCAGGCAGACAGAGGCATTGTGTAACTTTTCTGGTGACATGTCCGTCAAATGCTTTTCTCCATGGAGATGTTATGGCTTTGTCTAAAATGTTTCACAGTATTGTATTAAATCTTCCTATCATCATGGAGGCCAAACCAGACGATGTTATAGGACAGATCTGTGGAGAGGAATCCCACTCACAGTCAGAATACCTGTTTTTCTAGATATTTTTCAGCTATAAAACCACCTGTAATTGAAGAAAGTAGAGTAGGTGTTTAATGTCATATTGTGGAACATTCAAGGCAGAGCAATGACATCTCCATAGAAACAAGCAGGTGACCCTGCACCAGAAAAGTTACACAATGCACCTTTAAGTGTTTCATTCTGCTGTTTATTTATTGCATCTCATGATTATTTTTTTTTTAAATATTGAAGATTTAGAAGAATTTTTGTGTTTAAATCTTCTGTTTGGTTATTGTGTCAGTGGGATAAAGTAGTTTCAATATTAATGTGCATTGTCTATGCTTAAAAAATTGTTATCCTGACAGGCCTACCATTCAGTCATACCCAATAACTTATATGAGAAATGGGTTTAGAAATAAGATTTAAAAATTAAGAAGATAAAAATAAATTTAAAATATTGTTAAAGATCCCATGACATGGTACTTCTTGATGCTTTTATATGGCTCCTTAATGGTTCCCTAATACTGTAAATGAATCCTTCTTCAAAATCAACACTCAGTGCATGAGAAACAGAGATAAGATGAGAAAGAGTCATAAATATCTCTCTCAAACTCTTTATTCTGGGCGTTGTTGCTTGAATGCAAATGAGGAGAAAAGAGCTGGCCTATAGTAGAGGGTGGGGGCGTGGCCAAACTCTCCGCTCTCGGCTCTGAGCCCTCAGCTGATCCATTTCCGTGTTTTTGCACGGGGGGAGAGATTTGAAGCGTTCCATTGAAAAATAAAAATAAACACATTTCCACAGAAAATAAAATTAAACCACTGCTGTTCAAAGGTCCAGAGGCTCAGATAAAGGACTTCCGAGCCTAGAAACACTCAGACGTGCCTCCAGGCAAATAAAAAAGCGCATTTCGCATTGCCTAGCGCATTCGCAGTCCAAACTCTCTGGGCGTGATGTACAGAGACGCTGAGTACAGACAGACGGGGGTGGAACTGCATTTGCATTTCTCTTTTCGATCTGACGTCAATAAGGTGCCTTGTTCAAAATCGCCCGTTTGAGCTCCGATTTTTTTGTAATGCAGAAAAGGATCGCAAATGCTCAGTTTAGACATTTCACAACTTTTAACCATGGGGGGGGGGGCTAAACAGGGTAGGGGAGCTCACATTAACGTTCAAAAACCTCAGAAAGTGAAAATTTCATGCCATGGGACCTTTAACCATCATGACCTTTGGCCTGTTATGATTTGATGGCTCACATCTCACTGTAATTATTAGTGAGCTAATATTCCTTCCCTAAATGAGCTTTACCTCTTTATACTTCTAACATCTCTGTTACCTTTCCGTTTCCTCTCTATTTCACATCACCATCTCTTCTGTCTCTCCTTCTCTCTCCACCTCTGACAGCTCTCCCTCTGTCACGTTGCCCATGATTATGACTAGTGAGCATAATGCATAGCCATGAATAGGACTGTCCGACTGATTGTGATATATAGTTTTTCATTACTGGTCCCGGCCCCCGTCATTAGGCACAGGGTATATGGGTGGAGAATGGTAGCAGGATGGGGGGTGAATGGTGTGCGGTGTGGAGGGGGTGTCTATTTATCCACTAATTTGTAAGGAAAAAAGCCTCCCCCTCCATGTATAGTGGCAATCAGGGGACAAGGTAATCGCTGCACCTGATGAAGAGCAATGTCCAGGCAGGAGATTGTGTGGAGCAGGCAAAGAGGAGTCTTATGTGCCCAGAATCTATCCTGTTTTGTGTAAATCAGTGCAGGAGAAGGTGCCATACAGTGGAAGGTAATAACACGTCACATGCAGATAATGTTTTATTTTTCTAAATCAGGAGTCTTTGATAAAAGCAGTCCGCACCATTCTCAGTACTAAAACATACTATAAGGACAAGTGGGATTAAGTGCGAGTGACTGGAAGAGAATAAAATGGCTGAAGAGAGACCTGGGGTGAGGGTGAACCGTGTTTTGTATGTGTATAGTGAAGTGAAGGATGGAATGTGAAAATTGGAAAGTGAAAATTATAATGGAATATTAGAAATACTATGTAAAGCATTGACAAAAGATAACAGCAAGCAATGAATACTGATTGCACACTAGTTGTCCTGTGCTTATACTGAAGCTGAAATCTGAATAACTATATTATGTTCAGGGTATTATTCCACAATATGAAACCATAAATACTCTTACACGTCCCAAGCCCATAAGGATCATGGTCATCTTATATTTTTTTTTTTAAATGCAGAGGAACGGGGATCCATGATAATAAATAATATATAGCAGGATATCTGACATCAAATGAAGTATAGTCTCAATATAGTTTCATTTTGGATTAAACAGTTAGTACTACCCTAGTTCCTTGTGTTGACTTAAATTAGTTACATCACACTTTATTTCTAATCTATTGTCTTGGAAGTGGGCAGTGGTCACAGCTGTATCCTGGTTAGGCTGTCTCAGTATCACACACAATAATATCACATGATGATGTTCTGCAGCTAAAGGGAAGTTTGGTAGCGTGATACAGGCAGGGCCGCTCACAGCTGTACAAGATCTACAAAAAACAAGGAGGAAGAGGAGGAGAGTAGGAAGTATATTCACACACGCGCTCAAACAAGCAGGATGTCAACATGCTGTCAACAAACAGCAGATGACCAAATAATACTACATCATTTTAGAGGAAATTATTATAGTGTTTTATCATAAGCAATATGTACCTTAGCCCAAATGGGGTATTGTTTAAATCTCCAGCCCTTGTACAGACAAAAAAGTACCAACACCATAAAGGCATATTTTGGGCTTGTGAATTTTGTTGATTGTCAAAGGCAATAAAGTTTATTCAGATTTTGAAAGACTAAAAATGCACATTTACATCAAGTCACGTGAATTTAAAAACACACTGTGAGCATAATTATTAGGCAAGTTGTATTGATGAAGATTCATTTTATATTTGAACAACTATAGTGCTCTCAGTCAAAAATATTAATAAACCTCAAACCTGAATATTTAAGAAAGTAAAAGTGAAGTTCTGTTTTTTTTAGGAGAAAATCTATGTGCACAATTATTATAACATTTTCCATTCTCGCATGTTTATTTTCATCGGGCAGAATAGTAAACAACTTAAAATTTAGAAATAATCATTTCTGACATAAAAAAGTGACCAGTATAGTCACCCTTCTTCTTCTCAATAATGGTCATAAGCCTTCCATTCAAGGAGTTTGTCTGTTTCTTGATCTGTTGATGATCAACTTTTCATCAGCAGCAACCACAGCTTCCCAGACACTGTTCAGAGAGGTGTACTGTTTTCCTTCACCGTAAATCTCCCATTTAAGAAGGGCCCACATGTTCTCAATAGGGTTTATGTCAGTTTAGGTAGGGGGGCATTATTTTTTCATAATTAAGGCTGTTACTGACAAGCCATGCAGTGGCTTCTTCTAGGACCATGGTTTTTATGCTTTGTCCTGCATAAAAACCGTGGTCCTTTTGAAAGATGCAGACTTTTTCCTGTACCACAGCTTGAAGTGGTTTTAAAAACTGGCAGTAGGTTTTGGAGTCCATTTTAAGTCAACCCAAAAAGGTCCAATGAGCTCATCTTTAATAATAACAGTCCATACCAGTAACACCTCCACATTGCTGGCGTCTGAGTCGAAGTGGAGCTCTGTGCCCATTACTGATCCAGCCACGGCCCCATCCATCTGGTCCACCAAGAGTCACTCTTATCTCATCAGTCCATAAAACCTTTGAACCTTGGCTGTCTTGCCAGTCTTGACGTTTCAGCTTATGTTTCTTGTTCAGTGGTGGTCGGGTTTCAGCCTTCCTTACCTTAACCATGTCTCTGAACTCTGAACACCTTGTACTTCTGGGCACTCCAGGTAGGTTGCAGTTCTGGAACATGACAGCTCTGGAGGATAATGGGTTCCTGGTAGCTTCATGTTTGATTCTTCTCAAATCTCTTGCAGTTAATTTTCGTCTTTTTTTCTCAACACGTTTCTTGCAACCCTGTTGACTTAGACTTAGACTTGGACAAACTTTATTGATCCACAAGGGAAATTATTTGAACAAAATTGGACTATTTGCAACAAAATGTTTGATGGTTCTGTGATCACACCCCAATAACTTGGCAATTTCCCTCTGAAAGACTTTTTGGAATTTTGGATTGACCGAGAGCACTGTAGTTGTACAATTATAAAATTAATCCTCATAAATGCAATTTGTGTAATAATTATGCACACAGTGTATGTGATGTTGAATTTTGTCATTCCATATTGGCTGTTTGCCATTCCCACAATGCAAATTTAAACTTTTAAACAATGCTACTAATAACACAAAAATCCATGTTATTAGATAGCACTGAAGTCTTATTAAGATACAATGTTCAGCAGAGCATTAGCTGGAACACGATGGCCAGGCAGGGCACAGGAATCTATTAGCCTCTGTGTAAATGGCTTGGCTCTAGAGCACGACCACTTGCTTTGTAATTATGCAGCATTTTGGCCAAGAAGCTGCAGCTCGCCTGCCCAAGCGCTCACTCATAAACAGACATCCTCCACAATTAGTGTGTTTTACCTGATAATGAAATTATGTAAATGGCGCCAAGGTCCAAGAGATGCTGCTTATTTAGTCCAAACAGGTTCAAGGCACATTACCATATTTTTGAACATCTGACTTAATTAGGAAGACGAGAGGAGTCGGGAGAGACATGAGAGAGAGCGGAGAGACAAAGACTTTTAACTGCATCCATTGGCCTCATAAAGAGGTTATTAAGAGTCAGGCCTGAAGATGGCCGCTAATGATGTGTTGGGGAAATTAGGCCGATCAAACATTAAAAGCCCAGGCCTCCTCCTGTGGGCAACGTGGCAGCCAAATGGGTCAATTAGAGAGGTATTATTTCTCTGCCTCTCTTTAAGCAAGGCAAAACAAGTGCAAGCTGATCTGCATAAAGTGTTTATCAAGAGCGACATGTCCACTTAGGCCTGATCACACTCAAATAGCTCACCCAGCTCATGCAAACAAGGGGAAGTGCACAGGGACCACAATCTCCATTGACTTACAAACAGCAAACGTGTTTATTCTGACTTTGAATGCAGCAAGGATACAGATATTAGTGGCCCTCTATCAAAGTGTAATTGAGTATCAAGCCCATAATGTCCTGGTTATAAATTAGAATAACCAGATTAATGTGAAAAGCGCTGTAAATGGCTGAAAATAAAGTAGAGGCATATTTCACAGTGGGCCGAGGAGGAGAGGCATCCTGGCAGAGGGTCTCCTCACAGTAAATTGTCATTTTATCTCTTTTCTCTGTGTTTTTAGCTAGCGCAGAGTGGCACATTTTCAATTAACCACCACATCGTTAATGGAGTTCAATTGTGACTTCAGAGAGGACATCAATTGTTGTGGGTTAAATACGCTTTTGTTTTAGATTTTGCCTTTCCTTCTGCTCTTTTTATGCTTCTCCATTGAGGCGTAAAATGCCCAAAGTGAGTGCACAGAGATGGGGAGAGTGGGCATCCCGGTAAGAAACTGTAATTCTTGTGTGGAGCTTGAAATAAATTAGCTCCTAGCCATCGGAGGTTAGGCTAACATATTAGGATTTTCCATCTGCTTGCTCTAAATCATCTAGCGCAAAGGGCAGCCTGCTCATCTCTCACAGTGGAGGACAGATTGCATTACGGAGCAATATACCTTTATTCCCCCCATTTAATCCGCAGCCAAGAGCCACCAATGAACGGCCAGAGGTAATAAGGCACGAATCATGTGTCCAATTAGAGCCGGACAGAAAATACACACATGCAAATGCAATATAGATGCTATGTACAGAATGCACTATATGAAAAACTGGTTGACATCTTTACCAATATCACAGGCCAGTTTTCAATACACTGACATGAATCTGTAAGACTTCCACTGACACAATAATCATAATTTCAAGTTGTTTGTTTAGATCATCCCTTCTCTATTCTTTTTCATAAATTTCTTCAATTATTTTATCCTTCAGAACATCTTATTATTATTTACTTAGCTGGGAGAGTGAGGTTAGGGTTACAGTGTATGCTTACTTTTTCTGTTATTCATAAATCACTGTAACAAAAAAATACACTAACTTAACTAACTAATTAACTAACTAACTAAATTAAAGAAATACTAATACAATATTTGAAACATCTTTACCTGTGTCATATCCACAGAAAATCTCTTTGTTCATCCGGTGGTTTGTATTACTTCTAGCAGTGTCAAAATTAGGTTGAAACATAGAAAACGCTTAGCCAAAACCACCCAGACACAAGTACGCACACGTCACTTCTTCTTTTCAAGTAGCCGGTGTCTCATCTCTGCCCATGCATCAGTAATCAACCTTGATGCTTGGTGCTGTTGTGGCCATTGATTTTTCTGTTCCACATGTGGGTGAAAATTGCACTTTAAGTTACCCTGAGTGTTAAATTAATAATGAAACCGCAAGAGTGCCCTCTCCTGACTTTCAATTAACACCATCAGGATTAGAGGGCTGAGAGAGGGATGGCGGAGAGGAGAAAAGGAGAGATGGAGAGGAGAAAAAGGACTATCCATGACATGCACGCTCAAGGTCCTCTCTAAAGATCCAGTCAGCAAGGAAGGATAAGTCCATTGTTTCTGAATATTGTCCAAAACCAACCAGATCTATGCCAAGTTTATTGTAGCAGAATTGGAAACAAAATCTCGCGTCCCTACAGGAAGCTTAAACTAAAAGTAACAAAAACATAGTGGCAGAGGACACAGGTGTCTGCTGACTCTAGACACACGCACACTACAGTCGGATCCAGAGTTCTGTCAAAGGAAACACCTGTTTGATACAAATCTATTTAGGGAAAACTGAATCAGAAGAGACAAACTGGTGAACAAGGGTGCACGTTATTTATTAAAAACTACTTACTTATTCAGTAAGTTAAAGTTGCAAAATAAAGGTATGTTTATCAAATGCCGTGTTTGCATATTTAGTCTTGAACATGTTCACTGCTGTGTTTAGGCCATTCCCAGAGAAGACACACACAATTTTACATTACACAACAGGAAACACGAACGATTCCAAATTTGTTTAGATTTATAAATATAGAAAGGGGTGATTACAGTGAGTAAATCAATAACATATTTTGTGCCTCTGATTTGTTTCCTAGGAAACCCAAAGCCAGGTGCAGTGTGTGAAGTGTTGTTGTTCGTTACTTGATGTACTCCACAGCCCTGTGCACTCAGATCATCCCCACTAATAACTTCCTGCTTCCTGTTTCTGAGTCTGTGATTTCCTGTCAGACATAAGCATCTGTTTGAGTGGCAAATTTTATTCCAGATTTCATTTTTAACTTTTTTGCTATTACTGTTTTATTTTTATTTTTTAAGGAATTAAGGAAGTGGTAGCTCTTTGGACTTGTGTAATGAGTTTTCCCTAAATTACTTTGAAACATTAAAAATTAAATCAATGAGGGACCACAATTAACATGTCCCCAGCTTTTTCAATTGTTGACAACAATAGAGTATTTTACTTGCACAGATTCAGATCATGTGTCAGACAATGATTCACTTATGAACTAACAGTAAAATTGTGTTTTGTTGTGTTTTATTTGGACGAGAGAGTCACAGATGTAACAGGATGTTTACAGACTGTCTGACCCTGCCTTATTCTTCGTCTGACCCTGCTTTATTCTCTTCTCTCTTTTCCAGATAAACTGCCCTGCTCTCCCCCAAAGCCCCCCGACTTATGCACAGTTCCTATTATGAGTTTGGTAAGCAGCTTTCTACAGTAGTAGGAAGTATCCAGGCCATGACGTAATGCCAGTTTCCTCTCTGACACATTCATACAATGTTTTGACGCTAGTCAAGGTGAAAGCAGTAAACAGCAGCGGACAGAGCAGGACATGGACACAGGGTTAACTAAAGGTTGAGCTACAGCAGTAAGAACAGGCAAATTCATTCAGGGCAAATGGCACATCATAATTCAGATGAAAAAACACAATTCCCTATCTTGTTCTACTGTTCATCATAAATGTGATACTGAAGATACCAGTGTTTGTCAAATCTACACAAAAATACATCAAGAACAAAATCAATAAACAAATCAAAATCACAATTTTGGAAGCAGTATTTTTGTGTTTCACAAAATAGCAGTTAATAGTTCAGTCTTCCCTCAAATGCCACTGGTGAAATGTGCACCTTGAATAGAATCCTCATTTGAAAACAATTATTCACCAATAATCTACAATAATTGATTTATTAATTACATCTTACTCACAATCACAACTGAATTTTGTGTCTACAATCATCTTGGTTATCTTGTGTTTTCATGCCCTTAATAGGGATAACGTTTAGTGATCTATCATTGGTCTTACCTTCTTGGTGTAAGGAGAGGGAGGAATGGAGAATGACCACAGCAGGTTAAAGGCAAAGTAACGTTATTTTACAATCTGAGCCTTCTTTCGGTAATAAAACAAGTCGTTTGACTCACCCATATCACGTTCGTGTCATTTGGAGCTGTTTGAAGAAAGTTATGTTGTAGCGTATCCGTTAGCATGAGTATTCGGGGCATTACTTTGCGGTCTCCAAATAACACAAACTTTAGCACTTTTCAAATCATAGAAGACCGATGTCTTAATGTAAGATTTCGTTTGAAGCAAAAGTGGCCAGTAATCCGAGTTTTATCCATAGTTTTCAGCTTTGCGTTTCATGTTTGGGTCCCGGGAGCTGATAGCACAGTCCGCGCATGCGCACTGGCGTCCTCATCTACTCGAAACTATGGCTAAATCTCGGATTACAGGCCACTTTTGCTTCAAACGAAATCTTACATTAAGACATCGGGCTTCTATGATTTGAAAAGTGCTAAAGTTTGTGTTATTTGGACACCGCAAAGTAATGCCCCGAGCATATGATATGAGCACCATGTTAACGGATACGGGATCATTAGTAGAACAGAACGGCTCTAGTCTGGTTAACACCTGACCATATCACAAGTGAGATATGGGTCTGGGAGCTCGCTTCGAAAAATCCCGTAGCGGAGGTGTGGTTAGCGATTGCCAACGGCCGTTTATTGGGCGTTATGAATGTCTATCATTGAGCGTATACGTAAGTCCATAGCCAATCATGTCAGTTGTCAGTTCAAACTACAAGCTTCCGTTTGTCACGTAGTACGCGTCACCGTATTGCCGCCCCTCCCCGCTCTCTGATTGGGGCCGTAAATCTGGGACTCTCGCTTGGACGAGCTGCCAGGCCGCCTTCCAGTTCAAAACGAACGGAAGTGGCCTGGGAATTCCCAGGCTAGAACGGCTCAACATAAGTTCTGCGATACTGCTCCAATTGACAGAAAAATGCTATGGGTGAGTAAAACTACTTGTTTTATTGCCGAAAGAAGGCTCAGATTGTAAAAAAAAACGTTAATTTGCCTTTAAGACTCATTGAAGTGCTCTGCTTGGGGCTCTGTTTCAGACCATGGCCTCTGCTTGACATCTGGGCATCTGCCAAAACAAAGTAATCAGTAAATATGGGGAATACGATTGTCACAATTGTAAAAGTATCTTGGGTACTGACAACCCAATGCATTGTTCCATCCCTTATAGACAAGGACTCGAGGGGAGCCGTTTACGTGTGAATGGTGCGAGGAGTTAACACAGAAGTCCCTGACACCTTGTTCTCCATCTGTCGTAAAGCTCTCTGGTCTTGTGCTTACATCAGCACTGTAGCTCATAACACTTTGTGAGCAGTGGATTATGAGCTTCTTCCACAGTAACAGGCTCCTGTACCATCTGACACCGGAGATTTCCTCTCTTCTCATTCACACTTAATGGCTGACACAGTCTCCAGTGAGCAAAAAAATAAATAAAAAATGTGATAGTTTAAATTGTCACCACTTTATCATTCTTCATATGGCTCACAGAGTTACAAGAGGCCTGACATTAACTTCCCCTTAGTGCAATACACCTCATGATTCTCAGTGAAGTCGGGATAGATTGTGTGAGAAATTTTTACCTCATCTGCCCATGTAACTTTTTGGTCATGTTGTTACATAGACATATTCTTAGTTGAATATACTAAATATACCTTGACACACATTAGGGCAAAATGTCAATCAAATCAAAATCCCAATTTCAATTAGCACAAAAATCTACAACAGTATCTATGCCAGATTTATTAGCACCCCAATTACAAAAGCTCGTCAGCATTAAGAAGATCAAAGAAACACAACCTGCACCAGTAATTATAGGGAAACCTTCTGCTACCTTTTGAGCAGAATGTCGTTGTACGTGAGAATTGATTTCAGTAAACCTATACCGGTTAAACAAAGAAATAAAATGGCGTTGACTGTACTGTTTTAGTATGGGGGCTGTAGTAAGTCTAATTTGGAGAAAATAACGCCATACGTAATAACTGGGTTCTTTTCTTGAACCCTGGTTTGCATGTGCCAGATGAATAAAAGTGTGTTCTTTAAAAAATCCAAACTGATTGAGATGATGATTAGGTAATGGGAGTTCAATTGTTTTTAAGTCTAAAATACTGCTAGTGTAAACTTGGAACTACTTCAGAAAACAATGGCTTTTTGGCTGCAGCTCTGAGAAGTTTTGTATGAGGTGAATATTTTCCTAAAATGCAAAACAGGCCAGAGGCTGACAAAGAAAATGAGGGGCTGCAGTTGAGGTGATTGGGGAGGGCTTGTTTTGCTTCCCCGGTCCTCCCTCCTGACATACACAGCGAACACAAATATCATTCATTAACAGTAATGTGCCAGCTTAATGCTGATGGATGGGACCGGGGCCCTTAGTCGCGCACACACACAGGCTATAAAACACACAGAGACAATTTAAAGACAGTCCTGCTGAGGGAGCTGCAGTGGCCCTATCACTTAGCACACATGCACACACTCACACTAGTCCACACCAGCCCAGAGCCAGGCTCAGGTGTCAGGCCGCACGCTGCAAATGAAGACATTTCCTACAGCTGGCAACCTTTGATGGCTCTATGATGCCTGTGCTGCTCACTAACCCTGCACAGAGGAACAGAGGAGAGGGATGAGAGGCCAGCAAATACACAGCAACACTGAGCCAAACGCTCTGGCAATGTCAAGCCTATTCCACACAATGGAGCAGTCAAGTGGACTCAAAACCACATTGTTATTGGAAATCTTCATCAAATAATCTTACAGAAAATTACCAGAGAAAACCTATTAAGAACTGATGTAAATAAATATAATAGTTACTGCCTCTGGCACAAAAAACAAAACAAAACAAAAAAAACAATAAGAAATCCTGTTTATGAGCAGTCTGAACTTATCTGTCTTGGTGCTGAAATACAAGCAACTTCTCTGACTAGAGCGCCACCACGAACTCATTTTGGTTTAGTCAGATCAACCTTACTCACTCACAGCCTCATTGTGACCTCTCCTCCTGCAGATCTTTGACCTCTCCTCCTGCAGATCTTTGACTTCTCCTCCTGCAGATCTTTGACCTCTGCTCCTGCAGATCTTTGACCTCTCCTCCTGCAGATCTTTGACCTCTCCTCCTGCAGATCTTTGACCTCTCCTCCTGCAGATCTTTGACTTCTCCTCCTGCAGATCTTTGACCTCTGCTCCTGCAGATCTTTGACTTCTCCTCCTGCAGATCTTTGACCTCTCCTCCTGCAGATCTTTGACCTCTCCTCCTGCAGATCTTTGCCTTGGCACAAAGGTTGAGTTTGTCCACAGCACCTGTTAACATCTTGCTCTGGTAAGTTTTCTGACCATGGCTTAGCTGCATTATAAGACTCGTGCAAAATGATTTAATTTAAAACAATGAAATGAAAAGAAAGGTACGTCTTTCCAGTTCCAGACTTGCACCTGTCTCTAAATTAATCAAACTTGAATTTCACACCGTAAACTTTGTTTTTCCGAATGCTGCATAAGCTAACTGTGTTGTGTAGCAATTTGTCAACTCTAGGGGGAGCCGTTTTCTTGTTAAGGAAGCAATAAAGTTGGACTTTTATTCATTTATTATTTAAATTTTCATTTTTTTTTTAACATTGATTTTAAATGCAAATAAAGTAATCATTAGAAAATAGCTACGAAATATTTTCACATATTTGTATTTTACAGAATTATTTTAGGCTATTATGTGTCTTACTTTACATTACTCCAGATTAACCACAATGATTTAAAAGAATGCATTTAAACAGGTATTAGTTTATGACACAAAATGTCCATAACAACAAAAATGAATTGTGAGAATGGTAAAAGTAGTTTTAAAATATGACCATTTTTGTCCTTTGTCAGAGCTATTCAAATCAGGTTAGTGGTCACTTCTCACTTTTTCTAATATATTTCCTCATTTTGCTCTGTGCTCCAACATCCCATCACCTGCTGGCTATTTCGATGATAATATTAAGATATGAGAGTGCGAAAAGGGGAGATTTGGCTGATGATATTAGAGGAGAGGGATGGTTAGAGAGATGGTTGCTGTCACCGTAATGCTTCTGCGACACTTCAATGTGCTATAGTCATTTGTGCTGAGGTGCCTTATGTGTGTGTGTGTGTGTGTTGTAATATGAAAACTGATGCCAAAGTCTGACCTCCTCTGCCCCTCTCATTTCCATCCAGCCATTCCACCTCTTTCTGGAGTCAGTGGAGCCATTGGGGTTCAACCAGGGAGCACTTTGTCCTCATTAGACCTGTCCCGAACCAAACAGCACAACAAAGCAAAGTGGGTGTGCGTTTAAAAAGACGCAGTTTTGTCATTTATCACTGCATTGTTAATCAGGGGTTTTAATAGATCATATGCATATAACTTAAGTGGCAATCAATCAACAGCAGAGGGAGCAGTAGACAAGATGTGCTCCCCAAACTAAAGCATTAGAGAGAAAAACATTGGCTTACAACTCTTCTATAGGTTACATAGAATTATATTACTCAATGTGAAACAACAATACAAAACGTATATAGCAAATACCACTGGTTATTGCAACCTATACTCTCTCAACCACTGTTTGTTTTACGACTGCTGCTAAATAAATTTGAAAGCACATTTCGCACTTTAGAAAGAGTAAAAGTTTCAAGAAAGATTTAACTGAATGGCTGTTTTAAAAGTGCACTGTAGCCTATGTTTTCTGGTGGAGGGACACCTGCTTGTCTCATCAAAATGTTACTAGTTTGCCTTTAATGTTCCACACTATGTTACATATACAACATATATATAATCATTTATTCAATTACAGATCATTTTTATTACCAAAAATAGTAACCCTCTTGTCCCCGTGGAGATTAAAAATGTTTATATTATTTTGTTCTCTCCATGGAGAATAGAATGTTTTGGACCCTTTACCTTAAAACTTGCATAGTATTTTCAGCTAGATCTATCATAAGTAATTATTGTGTAAATATTTTCAACTTTCCTGCTGCACACTTGCACAGTATGGCCCAAGCCCGTGTTTATGCGTAAGTCTTCAACAGTCCAGTGATATGTGAGCAGCCCTGAGCATTACCATACGTAGCAAAAGTCTTGATATATAAGTTCACGCTCTCTGCCATGAGACTTTATGGTTATGGATTATGCCCGTTCCATAAGTGCGGCTTTGTGCTGTGAGTGAGGCAGAGATGTATTGGCCATATAAAAGCTGCACCTCTTCTGTAGTTATTCATTTATTCAGTCTACTTCTTCATACTTGAAAGTCCAAATCCAATACATTTTGTATTTTTATTTTGGTATATTACAATGCTCAAGCTCTGGTTTATGTGCAGCACTTTTAGAGCTTTAAAGCTGAACAATTTTAGGGAAATATCTCATTTCAATTATTTTATTTTTTTTGTATTTGTGATTTGTGCATTGCTAAACTGATGCAAAAAAAATCACAACACATTTGCAATTTTCATAGTGCAGCACTACAACCATTGTTCACATGTTAACTGTCCAGCTTTTACCTGAAGCAGTCATGCAGAATAGATAAGATAACTGTCAAACACTGTGCCACATTGTCTACTCTATAACAAAGGAGGACTGTGTAAAGGTCATTGACAAGCAGAACTACTGAGACATTGATTAACTGAGTTTCAGGGATATGTACCAACATTTTTGAAAAGTAAATATTGCCAGTTTTTAAAAAAAAGTTTAATTTGGATAGACAAAACGAAACCCCTACAACTGATGCGTAATTGAGAAATAAAATACCACTTCTCAAATTGTAAAGATTAAAGATGATCAGATTAAAAAGAAACAAGTTATTCTTTAGCTTCTATTATTTTTTACTTAATTATCAGTATAACATCACTTTCCACAAATCTTTCACTAAATAGACTATAGGCAACTAAATATAAATGCAAAGAGACAATTGTTCTGCTCCTCTTTCAGCTCCATAAAAATCCTGGTGCTTTGTCCTGGTTTCACCTCGCTGCAGGCTACGAGCTCTCACCCTCCTGTCCCTCCATTGAAATTTATGAAAATCATCTCTGTAATATTCAGCCATGCCTGCCTCCGTGCTATATATATATATATATATATATATATATATATATATATATATATATATATATATATATATATATATATATATATATATATATATATTTATACATACCAACGTTATTAAATCAGCTCAAAGTCGGACGATCCCATGATTACATTGAAGTGGGGAGAGAAGGGGAGGAGGGTGAGCAGAGAGAAAAATCAATGGCACTTGGTAATTGCATATTAGAGCATTATTTTGTGCATTGATATTGATAATACGTATGTTTACATTTGCAGTGATTAAAATCAATGCAGTAAAGTGAGTTATGACAGCGCGGCCTGATGGGACAGCTTTATGGCTGAATGCGACTAATGAGGTGGTTGATGGGAAGGAAGGATCGCCTCAATCCATCTCTGCTGAATACTCTCTGTACAAGGGCCAGCAATGGGAGAATATCATACTGTGGTCAATTCTGTACGTCTACACAGCTCTCGTTTTAATCTACAAAAAGGTTATCCAGTTTCACTAAATATTTACAGGTAAATATTACATTTTGAATGTGACTTGCCTGTAAGCTTGACCACAAGTCATAAAATGTTTAAGGCCCAGGTTTACTTTCAGAAACATGAAAAAATATTTGAAGCTATCTTGGTTCAAAGCATTAGGGTGCATTCATTCACACTTGCATAATCACCACATCAAAACTGGGACCAACCCCAGAACTAAACCTGGACTGGAATTAGGCCATCTCCCAGTCCCAATCTACATTGGGATTTAAACTGGTCATAAACCAGGAGCAAAATAAGGGAAGTTTCAACGCACCCTTACTCAATGACATTTTTGTGACATTTTCACTTAACATTTAACCGCAGTTAGCATGTTGTGTATAAGCAGAGATGGAAGATTTGGAACAGATAAATATAGTTACAGTGACTGTGTAGTCCTGTATGGAAATAGTGTCCAAAGCTCTAAGTCTAAAGTTAAACAGGTAAAACAGACCACTGTTAAACTTACTGCTCCTTTGCTAAAACTGTGGTACGGCTTTTACTGTGTCTGCCTTCTACCTTTGTTGACTGTTTGTAGTGTGGGTATATTAGGCGCTGTAACAGTAACCGTAGTAGGAGCCAAAGAGCCGCTTAATGCGCCCATAAATGTGTGTTGTGTTTCTCCGTACTGGACCTCACCTCACTAATATAGGAATACACCATCCCTGCAGACCACAGACAAGAGAGACTCCTCTAAGTGGTGTCGACATATTCAGTTAAATGCATCCACACAAGCATCTAGTCAGACAAAAAGCTCATCCCCATTGGTCAAATGTAAAGTTAAAAGCTGAAAGACTGGAAATGATCAAGAACATTCAAAATAGACCATTTACATTAAATAAGTAAAGTCGAGATGCTTTTAGATGGAGCCAGGAAATGACTGCAAGCAACACACACCTGGTAATGGGGGTGCATTAGCAGCCACAAATTCAGTTTAGTTTCCACAAAAAGGCAAGGACAAAAGTGGTTGTTTAGTCTGAATTTACTATCACTGTGTATGGGTATCCCGGCCCAAAACACTGACTACTACCAAATGCCCTTTTAATGGCAAGTAATTATCCATTTCCTGTCAGCAAAATGTGGAAAATGGGGGAAATGTAGGTTAGTGTTTAGTGCATTGACAATATGGATAATTGTCTTGCCAAAGGACACAATAAAAATAGCTCTTATCCAACTGTCATATTTTTGAAAGCATAAAATATTTCCTCAAATGCATTTAAACAAACTTGATGACGGCCCATATTTATTTTGTTTTCCTGACGAGCCAGTCCAGATTTTGTAATATGTACGATATATGTAATATGATAGTGACAGGCCACAGACATTGTGAGAGTGCCTTGTTTCCCTGTATATCTCCGCAGCAGACAGTATACTATAGGTGTGTGTGCACAGGCCTGCAGCGGGCCGCCCGATCATTGCTGCTCTGGCCGTGGGGACAATGAAATATAGCCACAATTAGCCCAGGACACAGTTCAATGATGATAGAGAGGCTCGCTGGCCCTTAGACCATGATTAAAAGGCCTGCCCAGCCCAGCACTGATAGAGACAACTGAGCACACATTATTAGTCGTACCATCAGCAGCAGCTTCATTTTACTGCAATACATATGGCCTATGTTCATTCATCATTCACTCCGCAAATATTTGGGGTTTAATTGGCTTAAGTGGAAGGGCCAAAACTGATCTCATCTACAGGTGTTTTACTTTTTATATTTGAAAGGGGAATCAAGCTAAATGTTGAGCTACGATTATGCCTAATGCCATTCGGCTTGTAACTCTGTAAATATAGGCTAAGTTTGATATGATATTGATATTTTGGATGAGAAAAAAAACAAATTCTTTGCTAGAATTGAAAATACACTGTACATCATTTATATCAAAAATGGTTTAGCACTTCTGTTAGTCCCTTCTATGTAAGTACCTATATGTAGTATTAGTATCTGTATGCAGCTCCACAGTTCTCCTGTCTCTGTCACACACTCATAGATCAGAGCTGAGACCTTCTCTATCTTCTACACCTCAGCAGTCTCGCTGCTGCGTCCCATTTACCCAGGACTCTGTCTGCTCTTTCTCCACATGTACAAGTCGAGTTATGCTGCGTTCTGTCTCTGTTCACGGCTCGGGGTGCAAAGATCAAAGGTGAACACACAAGCTTCAAGGATTACAAATAGTACAAATAATAGAAAGTTTTTATACAATGCAATGCAGGCAGCATCAGGCTTAGCCGGTTAGACCCAGCTTGGTGTACTGAAATTTATCAATTCCCCATCACATTTTATTTTGAATATTGTTTTGTATACATTTATTTGTTGTTATAACATTAAAGTGTTATTAATTTAATTATTCAATTTACTTGCATGCATTGCAAAAGTAGAAATGTTGTTAGTCAAAACAATAGTCAACATCAGGATTAGTTAGTAGACCTAGCTTGGAAACTCAAGCAGCCCACAAAAATGAAATTACAATAGAAAAAAATATACCATATAAAACCCAAACTCATTATAAACTCATGACTACACAGTTTTCCCTATAATCCTGGTGGCCATCCCAAAATGTGTGTGTTGGTCGAGTTACTGTTTAAAAAAACCTTGATAGATGGAGGAGAGGTAATGAAATGAAGACATCAGGAGCATGAAGAGGAGAGAGAGGCAGGACGGGGACGATCGGGCAGTAAGAAGAATCGCCTCTTGCTGCTGCGCCATCAAGGGAGAAATTACACATTTACTCAGCTTTTTTCTCAAGCCTGCGGCCCTCATAGATCAAACTGTGCGGATGTGCCAGCCAATTTTCTACATGAAATATAGACAGCAAAAATCTATTACACCTGTGTTCTTTGTTGGAGGTGAGGCGATGCATTAAAGCAGTGTTCTGTTTGGTCCTCATCTCCTCCGCACGCTGCAGGTCTCACTGTCTTCATCTTCATGACAGGTACATTTGTGTTTTCTGCTGCACACACAGGAGACAAATGGGGAAGTTGATCATGCTCAATAATTATGTGACCTCAGATGAATTTGGAGAATGTTCAATATATTTGGGCAGAAACTGTTCTGGAAAATTCAAGTGAGTTAAATTGTATAACACATTTTTTTTAGCTACTTAATTGTTTAGAAGACAAAAGACATGCAAATTAAATATATCTATATGAAAGAACAGCTTTTATAATTAGAATGAGGTCATGGAAAACTTGGCCTTTGAATTTTAATCTACATGGGACATGGACACAGTAGCTCTCAAATCACAGAACCAAACAAATCTTAATAACAAACAGAAAACAGCATGGCAATAAAACTCTTAATGAAAATAATAATGGATCAAATGTGAGCAGTATGTAATTATGTTCAAACAAATGAATCAACATTCAGTGCTTGCAAGCCAGGGTTAAACCAGGCTAACATTTCCAGTATTGTGTGTCATCTTTAAGCTGTAGCCAGCAGCAAGTGACACCTCACATGAAAACACATGAAGACAGAAAAAAACTTAGGGTGTCATGAAACCCTGTTAAACGAAATATTGTGATAGATTTGATACTGTCCGTGGCTGTAGATATCCGCCTGTGTCCTCTCAGCGGAGCTCACATCCTGCAGCAGAGGACAGTGGACGTCCCTGACAGTACTGTCCCACTGTCACAGTGACTCACAGGTCAGCCTGGAAAACACCTGACATCACAGCTTTACCGTGGTATCAGCACCTCTCTCCGATTTCCTTGTTTTGTCAGGTGTGGGCTACAGAAGATCCACACTTTTAAAATAGCACACACATCCACCACTCTTTTCCAAGAGAAATAAGTAACATGAATGATGTAATTGTTGTCATAAAATATTCAGATGTATGAGAATAAGTAAAAAAAATAAAATTAATAATAATAATAATAATAATAATAATAATAATAATGTAACTTATAGGTGGTACATCACCTGCTTGTCTCCATTGAGATATTATTTAGCTGAAAATTTTCCACCATATGGCTTTAAATTTATATTTTTCTATGAAGATGATCAAGTTACAGGTCAAATCTGTGGAAAGGTGACACTGCTCACAGTAAGAATGTATGTTTTTCAGTGTGACAGAGCAATAAAAACACATAGTTGGATAAATGCAACATATATGTTTAATGTGTATCATTATATCATCCATCAATATCATCCATAGATAAGGACATAGCAGAACCTCCACCAGAAATGTTACATTGTGCACCTTTAAGTCATTTAATTAAAATAGTTAATATATTTATCCACACAGCAAAATAAAAAAAGTGAAATAATAAAATATAGCCTATTTGCTGTAGCCTGTACAGTAATGAAAATGGATGCTACATTTGCCCTGCTGCTCCTTGACGAACCCACCCCTCGATTGATAGATGCAGTGATAGACATGATAACGTACATAAGTAGAGGGTGGATCTTCATGTAAAATTCACTTAACTGCCATATTTTTCCGCTCGTGGGACAAGATTAATTGCGGTATAACTTGTTTTGGGACGGGGCGGAGGGCTCGCACGTTGAGAAAAATGGCTGGACCCCTCTCCCCCCACCAGCTCCTGTGTCTACCATCTCTTAATACATCCTGAGAAATTGAGGTTAAGAGGGGATATCCAGGGGGTTATCTGGCGTTGCGGCGCGTACCGTGGGGTGGAGATTGATGGTATTCATATGGTAATTCCTGCCCATTGTCCCAGGTTTGCTATAATCTGAGTGGGGGGCCTTCTTATGCTTCCCTGTTCAAATCAAGCTCACTGTTACTTTATCATGTCCACAGATGCTGATCGCAAAGACAGTGACGGATGGAGAGATGCATTGACACCAGGTATTTTGTGTGTAAATTAAAAAGGAGCTAAGTCAATAATATAGGGCAGATGTAATAAAATAGACACATATGATCTTAAAAATAGCAAGATTAAATTTTATCTTCTCATGACTAAGCTGCATTCATTCCAAACATTTTCATCAGTCCTGTTTGGAGGTTTTACATTTCTAAATCCGTCTATTGAAAACCATAGGAATGTATGAATGTGTTATACTATCTGTCTTAGTCATCTTGGTTTGCTGTTAAGAAGTATTTTGTCACAAAATGGAGATAAATGAAAAACAACTTTATTATAATTGATTCAAAATACCTTTTGTTGGAGGTTTAAGAAATGCAGAATAAAGAATGAAAGGTTATTGTAATGCACAGGTAAAATCTCAGATGCTAACTTTGTTTTTGCATATACTGTAACATGTTTACAGACCAAATAATTTAGGCATTTTGTTTTAATCATATACTATCTCTGGGTCACAACATTCTATTGGCCAATAATATTTAAAAGGCCCAAATTACACCATTTTCTTTACCTGGCCAGCCAAATGATATCTCTCTGTATTTCCTATACACCACGATACCATTTGGACACCCTCCATCCACCCTCGCTCCTCCGGTTACAAACGGACTCCGCGATTCTGATTCGTTCAAAGATGGTGACGTCAGTGCACCCGCCTTTGCCCGCAAAGTCACTCTTAGGCAGCGGAAGTTCCGCCTCAGTTTTGAATCAAGATGGCGCAATCTCTGATTGGTTCACTTAGCTGTCTGTCTACGCGCAACTGCAGCGCATTTTGGACCAAGTGTTACCAGACTCACTCGCTGGTACAGCGATGAGTCATGGATTCTTCCAGGCAACCATTTTCTATCTTTGTTTTAATGTTGTTTCCTCATCACAAACATAGCTGGAGTTTTGTTTCATTCACACATGTTTAACACACAAACCCTGCATATTTAGTCTGAATTCTTTTCTCAAACAGAAAACACTTGGTTCCACCTTGATGTCATGCAGTAAAACAGGAAATGCTCCACTGACGTCACTAGAATCATTTGGGTAATTTCAGGCCTGGAATTGCCAATCACTGAAATAAAGGTAAAAAAAAAAAAGGTGTTAAATTGAATACTACTGCGTCATGACATCACGATGCGGAACTGAGCATTTTGAGCTTTGGAGATGTAGACAGACTAATAATTAAGGGTAAATCAAACATGTGTGAATGAAACAAAACACTCCATGTTTGTTTTTATGAGGTAACAACATTCTAACAAGGCTTACATCTCAGATGAGTTAATTTTGCGTAATATAAGACCTTCAAGTGAAACGTATATTCAATCTTCCTTCCTTACCCTCTTGTACTTTTGGATGTTGTTTGCTTAGATGCAGATGCTGTAAACGTGTCTGTGGTCAGTCTTTACACTCACATACTCAATCCATACACACAGACCCACAGCTGCCATAATAAATGTCTTATCTATATACTGGTGGATCTATATATCCACTACATGCCTGATCAATAGTCATGAATCTGAGAACACGAGATGGACATGCTGTTTCCTCCAGAGAGTCAGCGAGAAACTACCATAAACAACATAGGCTCAACTGTATATGATTATATTTGTCATAGGTGTACTTAATTACAGATATACTAGTAAAAAAAATAATAAAGTATTAGTTTTTGTTGCAGTCATGTATCATACAACTTCACAAGGAGCCCAGACCTTTGCCATGTCCCACACATTCTTATACCTGAGTTATTACCACTATTGTAACTCAACACGTTACTATTAAAATAATATTTTTTTTTTTTGTCATGCATTAGGTTAAATATTTTTATTAACTATTCTCTGAATGTAAATATGAATGTTGAAGTACTTGTCAAACAATGAGTTGGTAGTTTTTTATGCTTCTTATAGTTATAGAAATTGTGAAATGACTGTTAGTCTAAATACCTGTCCCCATTTGGCCCTGTGCATAGTTATTTTACAGGAAGTAAAAAATGTAAAAGTGCCATAAATTGAAAGGAGCCAGAGGAGCAGTTCATTTTCGGCCCTAAACCACAGCTTTGATTAAGTTAGCCTGCAGTGGTTTAGTCCACACACTTCGGATCAGTCTCTTCATTGACTTCCTGAAGCTGTCTGCTGGTGTGAGCACTTTTCCTCATATCACCCCACTGAACACACACCCAAAGACACACACACACACTCTCGGGCTGGCTCCCTTACTTAATCAATACTATTATTAATCATCTAAAATATCTGCGTGAAAAACCAATTATTAACGCGCGCCGTCGAGTCCAATACACTGATAATGAATTTAGTGCAAACGCCGTGGACTCCATCCGTTCATTAACTGCTGATGGCGGCTGTAATGACTGCTCAATGTCATTGGGATATTCGAGCAGTATTGATGAAGCACTGAAGCTGGTGGGCACATGCTCTCATACACATGTACAATACATAGAGATGTGTACCTATAGTCAAATGTTACATGGAGGAAAAAGATTCTGTACAAAAATGTTTTAACATGCACGCTTTTGTATCGTTTGCTTTTAAAGTTCACTGTAGTAGTTAAGAGGTGGTATAGTTCCCTACCACCAGAAAGTTTCACACTGTGTTCTAAGAAAGAGATTCTGAACCAGCTGCAGTGACATTGGAACCGTGTTAGTCTCAGCCTCTCTAGCAGTAATTGAAATTATGAGACAGAACCCTACACTACTTTTCAGTATCAAGTTATTAAGCGTCATCCATTAGTCTTTATATTTTGGATGTTATTTGTCCGAGCCACCTGTGACACAGGTGAAAATCTTCATATCTTTACACCACATTTACATCCTGTCACATGACTCCTCCTTATGACTCTTATTGATGTTTTTGCTCCTCGCTCCAATAAGCATCTAATCAACAGCAGAAGGATCAGATGAGATCACAGGGACATGATGGATCTCCAAATCATTTACTGGGGCTGGCCCACTCAGCCTAACCACAGGTACTCATCAGTCTGACTAAATCTGCAGAAAGATGAGCTCCTAGATATGCACCATGGAGTCTGAGTTAGATAAGGGGAAGGGGGGTTTTGAGCACTGTTGCTGTCTGCCAAGACCATCCTTCAGGTATTCCACGGATCCATATGAACTAATTATGGAGATATAAAATTATGGCTATCATTGGCTTGATTTATCATAAGATCATATGGTCTATCTGTACATTATCTTAAAATGTGAGATCCAAAATGCATCAGTGCAAATATAACTTTTTAAAATGCATGCTAGAGTTTCCTTTCCAACAGATTAAACTATTGATATGATAGAATAGCGGAAATGTAATTCAAACTCAACCACAGAGAAATATAATGTTCAATACTGTAAATATTGTATCATTTCAAATCATGTTCACCCACTGGGAGACCTTCAGGAAACTTTCAGAAGTTGTAAAAGTGTTCCTCAATAACAGTGTGAATAACGCTGCAGCATGTCATGTTTTGTCATTTTTTGGGTCAGTGTTCGGTGAGAACTGCTGCCCTCTATGTTGTCTTGTGTCAGTTTCCTCTCCTGTTCTAGCAGCTCCCACATTTGCATACAAATGAACATCTAAACGGCCTCAATAACATAATTGACTCGCAATTAGAAATTTTCTTGAGCCGGTCACTTTGCACCGGACAGACCACGAGCACAAATGAGAAGCGACACATAGAAGGGGAGAAAAATGGCTGTGATTTTGCATATTAATGAGAGTCATTAGCTGTCTTTGGCAATGGCTGACAAGGGGACCTATTTATGCCCTGGCCGCCGCTTGACTGAGGAGAGGGTCCACTCCAGCGACCAGTGCTAATTGTTTCTGAGCATGTTGTCCAGCTGATCATCATCATCATCATCATCACAGGAAATTAGCTTCAGAGCGACGCCTTGGCTGACGCTTTGTGTGGCCTATTATGATAACTCTGTGTAAGCTTTTAACTTCTGCTGCTCGACAAGAGCCAAGCTTTTAACTTGTGCCCATTAAGACCTTCTTCCTGTTTCTCCTCAAATAACAACTATTAAATTCAGAAAACTCGAAAGGTGAGCCAGAATACCATGGGGGCAAGCCGTCATTACACTAATGTTTTAGATGGAAAAGTCCTCAGGAACAACTTAGTCAAGTATCCTTGAAAATCAAATTGTTTGTCACTATTAGATGTGCATACTTTTTTCTCCTCGACTTATGAAAGTAATTTTATTAATTGCTCATTTTCAGAGAGACACAATTTTAAGTCTTAAAATGAATAAATAAAAACCTCAATTAGGTTGGGTTAATGCCTAAGTTGACTCTTGATTCAATTTGCATCCTGTTTAACGAACCACTTTCAACGCTGGCAAAGAGTCACTGTCCAAAGTGCTGAAATTCCAAATGACTTCACTCTCTCAATCTTCATTTATAGAATATTGTTTGAAGTCAGTTTATTGCAGGATTTTCCTATATATTTCTACAGTACCTATAAGATCATGATCCACCTGCCAAACTATATGATGACTTCAATCATTGGCAGAAGTTGATAGATTGTAGTCATGTTTCAGTTAACTAATTTGGACACTATCCATTTGTAAAAAGAGACTCAAAACTCCCCATAAAGCAGCAGGCCAGATGAAGAGGTTATCAGGTAAAGCTGGTGCCATGCTATGTAGTTATGGAGACATAAAAGGAGAGCACACAGCCATGTTCGATATGCTGCCCTTTCCACTAACTGCTTGAGAAGACACAGAGGCTAACTGCCTCTGCTGCCCCCTCCACCTGTCCCACCTGGACTCACATGTAACCTCTGCTCACATGTACATATACGCCAATACACACACACACACACACACACACACACACACAGACAGGCTGTATGTCTTTTACCAGCTATCGGCGACGTCCCTGCCACAACTGCCAGTGTGTTTGACCTTTCTGTCCAGGCCCTAATCGGATTGTGTTCCTCTTTATGAAATCAGACGCTAAAGGTCGGCGGGCTGCTTAACATGGGCTGGAGGCCCAGAGCTATGGAATTTGCCTTGGCAGTAAATTACCTTTATTATGTTTCGGCCATGTGATCCCACACTGTCCCAGAGGCATCAGGGGTGACATGCTACATGAAAATGGGCTACAGAGGGACAAATACAGACAGTGGTCAAGTGGAACTTTTGTGACCATCAGAGCCAGTATTTTACTCATGTTGGATTTAAATTATTTTAACCAGGTTTGGTGTAGTTGGAAAATGTACAATTTTATATTCTACAACTTCATAATGTACAGTTGTATGAACTGACTGATAATTCAAAATGGCACATGACCAAATCACACAGATTAAAATATGATTGAATAATTTTGTATTTTTTCTAAACATAATAATAATAATAATAATAATAATAATAATAATAATAATAATAATAATAATAATAATAATAATAATAATAATAATAATAATAATAATAATAATAAATAATTAATTAAATAAATAAATAAATAAAAATACATTCTGATCTATTCATACTAACTGTGTTATTGATCCACTTCAATCAAAAAACAGCAAAAAGGGTATTTGAACTTGCCAACCTTCAAGAACTTCAAGAAATTATAACATTGATTTTACTGCAAGATCATCATACATTTCTGACAATTGTGAGTCAAGTTATTTTTAGTTGCTTCTATCTTCACCTTCTGTCCTAACACGGCAGAGGGTTGATGCTGACAGAAAAGATGTCATGCCCAATATTGGAAGTGTCCATTTCCTGAGCCTCAGCCTTCTCTTTTCCTTAGTTTCTCTTGAGCTTCTTCCAAAACAGAGATCATGTTTGATATGTCGTGCTGCTGTCCATTTGAGTCATGCTTGTGTCAGACAGGAAGGCATCGCCTGGTTGTCATATCAACCTTTGATCCATCATGCCGGGTTCTTCCTAGGCCCTCATCCGTTCCCTCTCTCTGATCTTTGGTCACATGATGTGGATGGGACATGGCAACTGTTATGTGTTAAGTCGTTTGGTGTAGGCTCTGGGCAGTGAACGGAGCAGTGATACAGCTGAAAGTGATAGGTGCAGACAACAAAGAGAAAAGCACTTCAAGGCTCGTGTGCACGTCTTCAGAGAGACCAGACATGAGCCAAGACGACCAGGCAATCTACATGTGATGGCTGAGGGTTCACTCATTACGAGTAATTATTGCAAAACAAAAATAAAGTACAAATACAAGAAGTTAATTTCAAAGTTATCACAAAGTTGCTATGGAGTTGAAAGGATTAAGGTAATTTCATGTAAAGTAGGCTAATCCAAATATTTTGAAAGTCTTTTAAAATGGTAAGGTTATTAATGGTGTTGAGGCAGCAGTTGTCTTAGGAAAGACGCTTTAAAACGTGTCTCAAACATAAATCTTTTCATACACATATGACACTTTATAATAACCTGGGTATACACAAGTAGTGATTGGTATGAAACAGCTATGCGGTATTTGCAGTTTCTGATTTCTATTGAAAAAAAAATGAACAATGAAATGTAACAGGATCTTAGTCATCTTCCACTAAAAGCCTCAGAGAAACTATTACAGATAAAATATTGTCATAGCCCGTTTCAAACTGAACATGCACACATTCATAACCCCTTAAACCAATTGTTTAAATGGCCCGCTCTCTGGATGAGCTGCAAATGTCTTCAGACTAATATGGTTTCCTTCATCAATCGCTGCTAATGTGAGGCCAGGGTCGGTGCCACACAACTTTGTCTCGGCATGTTGTCTGCAAACTCAGGGGAGAGATGCAGCAGAGGAACAAAACGAGCATATGTCAGTCTCTGGTACAGAAGGTTGACAGTGGGGCTTTTGGGGCATATTTGAAAACATTATGTCCAATAGCCAATATGTCGCTTGTAGGTTTAGGAGAAGACACAATTCCCAGAGATTAATCAAGATACTTAATATTAACAGTTGTCTGCCTCATTGCTTCTTTTACATATCAATCCTATTCAAATGATGTACTTAATATGGATTTCTTTCTTCTACTTTTTCTTCTGGTTTTACTTGAATGTCCGACAGCTCTGCTAAAGAATTCCAATGTGTATGGACTTTTTTTTTTTTTTTTTACATTTCTTGAATCTTGAAGGCTGGGTCTAAGAGAATAAGACAAAGTGAGATTTTGACATGATTTAGACTTAAACATTGCACTGATCCGTTCACAATTTTGACTTTTACATCTATTGCACTTTTTAACCGTTTCTCAAGATGTGCAAGAGGTGACTCATCAGTGCTTTACTATTTTTATCCAAACCAAATGGTAAACATGGAAAAGTCAGAAGCATAGACTATATAATAAACATACACTCAACAAAAATATAAATGCAACACTTTTGTTTTTGCTCCCATTTTTCATGAGATGGACTTAAAGATCTAAAATTCATTCCAGATACACAATATTACCATTTCTCTCAAACATTGTTCACAAATCTGTCTAAATGTGTGATAGTGAGCACTTCTGCTTTGCTGAGATAATCCATCCCACCTCACAGGTGTGCCACATCAAGATGCTGATCTGACATCATGATTAGTGCACAGGTGTACCTTATACTGCCCACAATAAAAGGCCACTCTGAAATGTGCAGTTTTGTCTCACAGCAAAATGCCACAGGTGTCACAAGCATTGAGGGAGCGTGCAATTGGCATGCTGACAGCAGGAATGTCAACCAGATCTGTTGCTCGTGAATTGAATGTTCATTTCTCCACCATAAGCCGTCTCCAAAGGCGTTTCAGAGAATATGGCAGTACATCCAACCGGCCTCACAACCGCAGACCACGTGGAACCACACCAGCCCAGGACCTCCACATCCAGCAGGTTCACCTCCAAGATCGTCTGAGACCAGCCACTCGGACAGCTGCTGAAACAATTGGTTTGCATAACCAAACAATTTCTGCACAAACTGTCAGAAACCATCTCAGGGAAGCTCAACTGCATGCTCGTCGTCCTCATCGGGGTCTTAACCTGACTCCAGATTATCGCCGTAACAAACTTGAGTGGGCAAATGCTCACATTCGATGGCGTCTGGCACGTTGGAGAGGTGTTCCCTTGACGGATGAATCTCGGTTTACATTGTTCAGGGCAGATGGCAGATAGCGTGTGGCGTCGTGTGGGTGAGCGCTTTGCTGATGTCAATGTTGTGGATCGAGTGGCCCATGGTGGTGGTGGGGTTATGGTATGGGCAGGCATCTGTTATGGACGAAGAACACAGGTGCATTTTATTGATGGCATTTTGAATGCACAGAGATACCGTGATGAGATCCTGAGGCTCATTGTTGTGCCATACATCCATGAACATCACCTCATGTTTCAGCAAGATAATGCACGGCCCCATGTTGCAAGGATCTGTACACAATTCTTGGAAGCTGAAAATGTCCCAGTTCTTGCATGGCCAGCATACTCACCGGACATGTCACCCATTGAGCATGTTTGGGATGTGCTTGACCGGCGTATACGACAGCGTGTACCAGCTCCCACTAATATCCAGCAACTTCACACAGCCTTTGAAGAGGAGTGGACCAACATTCCACAGGCCACAATTGACAATCTGATAAACTCTATGTGAAGAAGATGTGTTGCACTGCATGAGGCAAATGGTGGTCACACCAGATACTGACTGGTTCTGAGTCCCCAGACCCCCAATAAAGCAAAAAAAAAAAAATGCACATTTCAGGGTGGCCTTTTATTGTGGGCAGTCTAAGGCACACCTGTGCACTAATCATGATGTCAGATCAGCATCTTGATGTGGCACACCTGTGAGGTGGGATGGATTATCTCAGCAAAGCAGAAGTGCTCACTATCACACATTTAGACAGATTTGTGAACAATGTTTGAGAGAAATGGTAATATTGTGTATCTGGAATGAATTTTAGATCTTTAAGTCCATCTCATGAAAAATGGGAGCAAAAACAAAAGTGTTGCGTTTATACGTATTTTTGTTGAGTGTAGTTCACCTGCTAGCCGTCGCGTTCCAAATAGGAAGTGTTCATGGGGGTGCTTCTAACTCCTTCGACTCTGTTCCCAATTGACTTTACATTGGAAAATTGTCACCCTCCCTTCTGTGACTGCTGCAGTGAGCCTTGTCATTTTGATCTTAAAATGTTAGTATTAACCCGCTGTACATGATCCTGTTGTTTTTATTTTGCAACTTTTTATGTAAATTGACCATCAATGGCCCTGGGTCCGAATGATGTGCAATTTCCAACTTGGACACTTAGACAAATGCCCCACGCGCTAGGGGGAATGTGCAGTCAATCTGTGGCGGGACGTAAAACCTTTCTTGTGCTCTCATAGGTCTGTGAGCTGTCAACAAGGCGGGACCAGGTGCTGGGACTGGGAGTGCAGAATCAAGACACTTTGTGACATATTTCATCTTTTTTATATAAGTATATTGCATAAGTGTTGGTGCTGAACGTCAAATGTTTGTTTTATTTTATTTATTATTTTATTATACAAAGTTTTATTAAACTATTGTTGCTGTTTTAGTTACTTTTAGAAATGGCATGTTTGATACCAGGTGAGGTCCCTATGACGGGAGATTGATTTATGGTAGTCTAAATGTTTTAAGACATTAATGAATGCGCCACACAACCTCTAAACACTAGGCTACAAAGCTGTGCAAAGAACATTACATATCTCATAATTACTGAAATCACACTTGTTCACACATCTGTATAAAAAATATAAGATTACTAAATGACACAACACGCTGTTATAGTAATTCAAGACACTTTAATGATTAAAGTGCATGACAGTATAAGGGTATAATATTTAAGTCATTAAAAGATATCAGTCCAAAATGATGTCAGTGCACATGTTGCATTATTGGTCAAACAGGAAGGGAGCAGAAAGGCAACATATAGGGAGCAGGGCATTTAAGTGTAATAAGATTGAATATTATTTGCAATAAAGACAGTGAGACAACAGACAAAGTAGGTAGTGCAAATAAAAAGTGTAATAGTGCAGTTGCAGGCAATAGAAAAATAAGTAATACAATAAAGACAATGAATAGACCGTGATACAACAGAGTAGAAAATGTAAAAAAAAATAACAATAAATATACAATATGTATATAGTCTGCTCAGACAGACTCAGAGGCCTGTTCTGGAACCCCTAGGAGATCGTCCACTGCCTTCTGAAAATCTGCAAAGCTGTCAAACGTTTTTCCAGAAAGTCCCTTTGACGTAGATGATTTGGACACTTCACAGTATGTTTTTTTCTTATATTTTTTGTGCCCTTGTGTGGGTTGGGCACAGAGTGTGCAAAGTTGCACCTTGTGGGGGTTAACCTGTACCTTCTTGGTGGAGTCATATTTTAGGACCTTGCCAAAGGTTGACATGATTTGAGTCCGGTAATCCTCAATATTCTCTACCTCAGAAATGAGATAGGCTTTGTCCCATTTTAAATTATCACGCTATCCAAAAATACGCGTCTTACCTTAAAATAGTCGAATCAATCGCTCGTCTCCGTGGTAAATGCCATCTGAGGTGAAATACACTCATTTCGCAGGTACCGGCACGGGGGGCCCCGCCCAGCTCAGAACGCTAGACGATCCTGAGCCGCGATTGGCCGGGAAGGATAGACGGGATAGACGAGGGGATGCTCTCATTGGATGTCTACGTTGCGCGATTGCACTTCCTAGTGCTCGGGTCCTGCGAGCAGCGAGCACTGCATCACTGGCAAAGAGGGCTCAGAAGCGCTTTTGTTTTCTCCGCAAATTGACAAGAGCTGGAGCCCCCCCACCCATCACGACCACCTTCTAGTGAATGCAGCTGGGAGGATCGCTGGTGTCTCTCTCCCCTCCTACCTGGACATTTTTAACACCCGCAGAGCATCCAACATTGTGGGTGACCCGAGCCACCCCTCACACAGCCTCTTCAGCCTCCTGCCCTCGGGGAGAAGGTACCGGAGTCTCCAGGCCCACTCCACCAGACCGCCCCTCCTTCCCATATTGGCATAACCTGTATTCCATGAAAAGACATATCACTCTAGACACCTTAAAAACTCCTGCTAAGGACTACTGTTGCACTGTTGCACATTTACTACTGGAATTTACTACTGCTGTACTGTTATTTTTATCATTACTTTCAATGCATATTCTATTACACATTACTGCACATTTCACTGCTGCTTGTTCTATTGCACATTTTTGATGCACACTGCACATTTTGGACATCTGTAAATAGGTATTTATTTATTCTTTTGCACTGATTTTAGATTTTGCTTGGCCAGAGCGAAATGAAATTTTGATTCACTGTATGTTGAACACATATGGCAGAATTGACAATAAAGTTGACTTTGAACTTGAAATAAATTTCTATTCCTAATAACTGCTAGAATAACTGTTAGAATTGTGAGCTTCATTTGAGTGGAGCTAAACGCTATGGGTGATGTAACACTCCCTTAGTCCACTTCTTTATACAGTCCATGGTCAGGAGGGAAAAAATCCATGTTCAATGTTTTGGGGAATTCTGATCCAATTTTGATTTAAAAAATGTAGGTAACTGTATAAATTAAACCTAAACTTGAGGGGCTTTTTTATATAAAATGAAAGGCAATGAAAAAGCTGTGGATACCCAGCTGACATCTCCCAGCACTGCAGCTAAACGTCTTCTACATTGTGGAAATCATTGGAACGCACATTTGGCAACCCAACAAAATGCTCATTAGATTAATGCATGCATACAGCTCCAATAGTCATAGTTGGAAAGCTCATTTGCACATTAAACACTCCATACTTGTTAGGCTCAGACTCTTTTATAATTACAAAGTCCACCACTTAAGCCCATAACATAAATACAACTACGCATTTGGCTGTACAGTAAAAACTATTGAGAGGGTAGATATGCTCCATCAAAAATTAACTTGAGAAGCTTTGATAATTATACAACTGTGTTAAATATTTAAAAGACAGCGGACCAAGTTACAATAACTTCATCCGAACAATAACCATCCCAATGTGCTGACTACTTTGGCTTTTTGCACTTTTCCATTTGCATCTGTGCTTTGTGCTGCAGAGAGAGGAGGGAGAGAGAGGGAAATGATTTAAGGTAATGAGAGGAGTAAAACATCATTAGTGCAAATTAACTTTTGTCAGCTGAGGTGATCTTGGTGGGGGCGCTTCTGCCACTGGCGGCAGCTCGCGTAATGGCAATTTATGCATTAACGTGGGTTACTGTTGGTGTGTGTGTGTGTGTGTGTGTGTGTGTGTGTGTGTGTGTGCCTGCTGATGGCTACCAAGGACGCTTTCAGTCTTAAAGGGCAAGCCCATCTTAAAGGCCTTTCAAATAATGTCCACAGTGTTTTACAGTTTTACTCAAATGTATGCGGGCACTGTGTATAAAAGAAGTATAGAAAAAGATTCTGTGCAGCTGTGGGAGTTTGAAACTGTGTTGTCAAAACATGATGGCAGTCTGATACTTTTATAAAGGACTTTACATTCTTTTCACAAAATGCAGAGTACTGATGTTTGTGAGATAAAGAATTTAAGTTTGGCTTACTGAATATGTAACCTGAGAAGAGGTTCAGGTACCAATGGCATGAACAGATGGTCAGCATTGCATTTACTCATTCAAAATGGTGTAACTTTTAGCTTTTACTAAACTAATCAATTCTTCTCTAATTATGTGTTCCCCTCAGCGCACTCCCTCCATCTTCATGCCTTGCAGGAGCAGTTGGAGCAATGGCGATGTTTAATGCATGTGGTTTGTGTTGCACTCAGGGCGACAGAACGGGCTCCACTCCATTAATTAGCACCAAACGGTCATCAGAAACAAGACAAACCCGGGCACAGGTCAACAACTCCAAGTTTGAGGTTTCACTGAGCTCTGCTCCTAAATGTCTACTGTCAGCAGCCAGTGTACATGCTCACATGCCACTCATTTGGGAACTTTAGGTAGTAAGTGATATATCCTGTCATATTGTTTAAGTAATTTTCTTGAATTTACTTTAAAATCAAATAATTTCTCTTGTGGATCACTAAAGTTTGTCTAAGTCTAAATCTCACTAAAGCAGTCCATCAGTGAAGGCTTTAATTCTTAGTTTTTGTCAGTGAAGAGTGACCAAGACTGTTGATAAATATTATGTTACTAGTAATATGAGGATCGATACCAAAATGTCTGTATTTCGATGCTGACTGGTATAGAAATGTATCATTTCTGATTCTTCAATTTGTAATCCATTTGTGTTAAACAATGTTTATATATCGTTTATTTGGACATACATTACATGTTTAGATCAGTTTAAGATGGGGTTGAGTTAAAGTAATACGCCATGGTAAAATTCTTTATTCTAGATGATTTACTCCTCATTTTTTCCTAGCCATTTAATTTTTTGGAGTATAGCAATTCTTGTGCTAGAATCTATTGAATAACAATTAACACAGGCATAACTGTAAGAAGTAGGATAGTGCTGATTGTTTATGCTTTAGTCTCTTTTTGTCTACCTAATATTGTACAGCCAGGAGCCAATGTTTATAATACTGAGTTATTACAACAAAATCAACTAACTTGAATTTCCTCAAGGCACACAAAACAAATCTTGCACTTCTCGAACAAAAACTGCAGGGACTAGCGGTTAATTAAGCAAAGGGTGTAAATTATTTCTAATTATCACCATAGGAGCCCAGCAGAGAGAGTGGGGTAGCATCTTCTATGTTAATCAAGCAATGATGAATAGTGCAGGCTCATACAAACATGGTTTCTTTATGGCTCCCCTGTGCATTGCTCTCAGCACACACCGCACACAATACAGTGGGCGTGGGCCACCAAATTAATTGTATGAAGTGAGCTGGGGAGGGGAAAGTTGCTTATACTCTGAATGGTATGCAAAACTTGCATTCAGTCATTACAATAAAAACAGAAACATATGATCTATTTGAATACAGGAGCACTACTATTCTTCTTTCGACCTACATGTTTAATTGTCTTTTGGCTGAAAAAGATCATTAACCACCATTGTGGTTGTTCTCCATTTTTTTTGCAAAATGTTGTATCATTGGAAATTGCACCATGGATCACAGAGAGGAGGTATACACACTATGTCACATGAGGGGTGGTTAAACTATCAGGGGCATACACGTACAGTAATCAGACATATTTCAGTTTATTAATACTTTGCATATGCGTATCTCTGTTTGTGGTTGGTCATTGCTAAGACCGTCATTGTGATTATGACAGTCTTAGCAATGACATATCTTAATCTGCTTAGTTAGTGGCCAGGGGTCCCCAGATAATGGATTATCAGCCAGATTTGAGTAATAGACTCCTCATTTGGCTTTAATGCATTTTGCATAGAGAGCAACCTCCCCTCATCACTCTTAAAGATGAATCGGCATCTCCGGTTACAAGATAAAGGAAGAAAAGAAACTTCTAAAGATATTAGTCTGCTAGCAACTACATAAATCATAACGTTTTGCTAATGAAGATAATGTTAATGTACTAACATAGTCACTGTGTTGCATACAACAGGCTCCAATGTTTTAGGCTCATAAAAGATAAAATGTTCGGTCCAAATTTATAAAATATTCCATTCCATCTCAATAATTACTGCCAACCTGTTTATATCAGTGTTTTATGATTTACAAAAAGTTTTTGTATACATCCCTTGAGATTTTCTGTAATATTTTTTGTTTTGTATACCTCCAGATTCTTGATATTACAAGTTCCAGGCCATTTTCTGGTCCTTGGTTCGCTTCACAAATTCAAGGTAAATCTTAAACCTATATTACACAAAGTTTACTATTGTGAGCTCTTGTCAGAATGTACTCACACGTTTGAGTAATCCTTTATTATTAGTCTGTCTACATTGCCAAAGCTTAAAATGCTCTCTTCCACCTTGTGATGTCACGTAGTGGTAGTTTTGAAATGAACAGCTACCTTTTACCTTTAGTTCAGTAGAGATTGGTAATTCCAGGACTGAAATTATTTAAATGATTCGGATGAAGATGTATGGGGTTTAAAACCAGAATAGAGGGCTTCCTGCACATGACATCACAAGGTGGAACAGACTGTTTTCTTTTTGAGAGATAAACAGCCTAAATAAATGGTAAATGGTCACATTTTTATATAGCGCATTTCCACCAGCGAACCACTCACCCATTCGCACAGACATTCATTAGAAAATAATTATCTCAATGATCTGAATGAGTCTCTCAGATAAAATTATTAAAGTAAATGTACGTATCTTAAAGTTATAACAAAAGCGTAAACTACATCTGCTTCATCTTGACTGAGGACATGTGCATTTGCCCTATTCTTCCTTTTGTCTTCCAGATTGCCTGAGGACTGAGCAGAGACAGAGGCGAGCGGTGTCTCGGTGGGACGTCCTGTAAATGATGGGCAGTGCTCCTGACATAAAGGTCTGCTGTATTTACACTGGGGCTGCTACTGCTCCACCTGCGGAGCTGCTCCCTCCCTGTCCCAGCCAAACGTCATCTGTCACTGGGCCCTTATTAAACTCTTCCACTGTCTCATCAAAAACACATTAGTCTTTTCCAGGCATTCATACATTTCCCTACTCGTCTTCATTTCCAATAATCGCTTCAGTATGATTTAGCCCGGAGCATAATCGTTTTTAATTGTGATATAAATTATTAGTATTAGATTGGTTGGAGTTATAACTTTGAGTGAGAGGAAAAACTGTTAACAATAGAAGAGCATAGAACAATTGTTACATATTTACTAACTAACCAATCAAGTAACTCTCAAACCACATAATGCATAATTATGCACTTAATTTAAAAAAAAAATGAATAAATTATGCATAATTAAAGCTTAAAACTGTATTACTTTTCAATCCAAATGTATTACGAATTTGGTATTATAATCCCCGATGGTAAACAGTTGGTCAGTTCTGGTGTTCTTACAAAATATTATCTAAACAAAATGCAAAAATTACATTATAAATACATTTTTAAAGGTGCACTGTGCAACTTTTCTTGTAGCGAGTATGCTTACATGGAGATGTTATTTCTTTCCCTGGAATGTGAAAAACATACATTTTTTGTTGCAGGTGGCGTACTCTTCACCAGAAAAGTTACGCAGTGCACCTTTAAATTGCATTCGATTTTCAACATGTCGTAATATTATTTTGTACATTTTCTGCATGTGTTCCTTAGACCACCTCATTAGACTCCAGCCCAAGAGCATGGCTGTAATTGTTTACCACCTACACAGAAGATACCTCAACCCCACATTCAAAACACACACACGCACACACAGAGACACACAATTCACCCCCAAAATAATAATAAAATAAACAAAAAAACAAAAACAGACAAAGCATCCGTGGGCCTTACCTCTCTCCCATCACACACCGGGCTCACGCGCTCAGCCTGACATGCACAGTTTGTTTGGTACTTTTAATTTGACAGGGCCTCTCTCTCTCCCCCTCTACACACACATATCCGTACCACCACTGCTGCTGCTGCTGCCGCCTCTCCAAAACCTACACACACATAGACTTTTAATTTGACAGCGCACTAACAAGAGCCTGCTGCTTGTCAAATGTTCTCCAATGGCAGCGGGGATCTTGCACAGCCAAGGGGGTTCGCGTTCAAGGACATCTGTGAAGAAAACACACACACATTGACACACACACACACTTTCAATATAGGCTGGTTGCTGGTGGAGAGGGGAAGGCTCTATCCTGCTATGCTCTGGATTTTTTCCTCTTTATCAACAGATCTTTTTTTTTTTCCTATTCCCTCTTTAGGTCTTAAGTAGAGAGCTTGAGGAGCCGGGATAGAGCAGGGGAGATTTTGATTTTGTCACACGTATCAATTTGGTCTTCAGTCCTCAATCCAAACACCGGGAGGCCTTTTCAAGTTACTCCAAAGGCAGAGGCAACTTTGGTCCTCAATGAAGGTGTGTATGTGCGTGTATGGAGTCTGTAGGGGATGTCCCATGCTGTCTTTTGCAGCTGGTTTTGGTGACACACTTTGCTCATTAAGGACAGAAGAGGAGACTGGAGAGACTAGTGGTTGGCTCCCTGCTCGACCAGATCACAAGGCCAGTCCTGCAGAGTGAGGGGGGGAAAGGAGAGGTTTCAACCCTGTGTTTGTGGTAGCAATAGGTTTGTGTGTAAAATGTGCTTTTATAACATATTATACGTTAGTTGTCATTAGGAGAGCCCTTGGTTCCCGGTATTGGTTTTGAAGTTCAGTTTGGCGACTTCCCATTGACTTGCAGACTGCTGCAGTTTTGTACCACTAGATGGAGTCATGTGTTCAGCACAAAAATGCCACTACAATTTGACATTTCTTTATATAGTACACTTCTGCAGATGTAGTAAATTTGTGATTTAACATGTGTATAATTACAATTGTCATTCAGTTCAAGGGCAGCAATCTAGACCCAGTCTTCCCTGTCCAGAATCTCAGCTCTTTTAATAAGCATTTTACAACGTGGCAAAACACTATCTTTACACTGTTGTGGATTGCACTCAAGATTTGTAAATTTAGACAATATATACCATAGTAAAATATAAAATGTTTTGTAAGAATCGATTTACAAACTACAGATGCCATATCTGGCTTTCTGATGGCCCTTTCAGTTGTAATCTCGAAAATATCAGTAATGATTTCCTTGGTCCTAAAAAGCCTAAATCTTGAAGTCATGTCAAAAAAGGAAAATCCAAATGTCAGACAAACAAAGAGATATGATCTCAGTGGGGAGAGCTCCTCCTATCTGTTACTGTGTGTTCCGGTCAGATAAAATATTGCTCATCCAGGTCCAGTGATCTAGAAAGTGGTTTGCGTCTGTGGCATGCAAAATGTCAGTGTGAACATAAACTACTATTTCTCTTCTTTTGCTGATATTAAATCAAGAAAAAAATATTTGAGCAAAAGTTCATTTGTTGCAAATAGTTTGGCCGATAACCCAAAGTGCACTAAGGGGAATATGGAATGTTTTATTGTATTTTGGATTATGAGTTGATACCTTAGGTTGGAGTTGGGTGTTGTGATCATAAAAAGCCACCCAGATTATTTGAATCCTGTAAATCACAGCTAAAAGTCAATGTATAAAGCCAAGGTCTATGAAACTATCAGAGCAGAATAGAGAACATAGACGATATGTTACCGCATTGCCAAGTGCTACCACTTAATACCATTAATCTTGAGGCTCCCCCCGCGCTCTGTCTCTGCGTCCGAGTACTCAGTGTCCTCTAAAAGTATAGATCTTGACCGCAGCACTTTTCCACAGAAGAGGGAAAGGCTAAAGAGAAAGCGCTGACCCCTCTTCGCCGCAATTTTCCCCTCATCAACTTGTGAGACTTCATTAACTTACATGCGGTAATTTCCTTCTTTCAGAACGTGGCTGTGTTATGACGTTTTCCTTTCATCAGTTTCTTGCCTTTTAATATCCTCAACTAAAAAGACTTTTTGTCAGGGTGTCATTTATTTCTATTAACATTTTCCCCTTAAAATAATTAGAAATAATGTTTTTATTGCAGAGTGATTTTTATCTTTCAGAAAACCAAAGACCAAATATGTTCAAATGTGATACACTATGAAATAAAGGCTTTGAAGCATGTTGAGTTTTTCACAGGATAGAAGGATTCGTAACCATAAGGTAATGCTGCCCTCTTTAGGAACATGTGTAACAGTTCCGAACCTCGCAAATAATAACATACAATACAATAAGTTACTTTAACGAAGTTCCCAAACGGTGGTATTGACACTGTAATTTCTGCTTCTGGTGATACAATGGGGCACTCTGCATTTCTAGATCACGGTTTAATTAAGGATAAAAAAGAATAAAGTTGTTTTTTTTTTTTGTTTCTCCTTTAGGATATTCCTCGTTTACAACAAATGTGTTGATTTATTCATATTCGTACCTCTGAGTGTTGTCTCACAGCCCTGTATGACTCTGAGTGCCAGAGCCAGGGCAGGAGCACAGACAAATGGCAGCCAATCGCTCTTCCAAATGTCAAACGTGACATGTAAACATCCAGTGGACACCATCATTAGACCAATTCAGGGGCTTGGTTTTTAAACAGTCTTGGAGATATGCTGAAAATAAGGAAAAAATAAAGACTTGATACACCTGGTTCATATTATATCAATATAAATCCCTGCCAAGAACAAAAAAATCAACGGTATTGATGCGTTATGTACTCACAATTAAAAATATATGATAAAAGGAGAAATTCAATTTGTCAACTGGACAAAGTTTGGTCGAAAACGTTTCGCCGCTCATCCGAGAGGCTTCGTCAGTTCTGGTTCTAGTGCTGGTTAGACCCTGTTTATATCTAGCTGCAGGAAGGAGCTCACTACACTGAAATAGTTCTGAAACTATCTCAACTAATTTGTTTCTTTTGTTCTTTGAATTTCTCTGGCGTCTAGTTTAGCATCCCTATTCAACCTAACGACTGTCTCCACCCCTCTGACCCTGACTTGTCTGCCCTTTTGTCTGTTTTGACTTGGTTTGAGAATCAAATTATAAATGGGAGACAAGTTGTGTCTAACTCCCCCATTTCTGTTTAACGACGGATTCTCTTTTTTGACAAAAAATTGCCTCTTTAACTCTCCTCTCAAACCAGTTCTTTTCCCTGGCTAAGATCTGAACTTCACTGTCCTCAAAAGAATGGCCCGTGGCTTCTAGGTGAAGATGTACGGCAGATGACGGTCCACTCTGGCACGCCCGTCTGTGTTGGTATATCCTCTTGTGAAGTGGCTGTTTTGTTTCTCCAATGTAGCGCTCACTGCAGTCTTCACTACACTGAATGGAGTAGACCACATTGCTTTGTTTGTGGCTCGGTGTTTTGTCCTTTGGGTGGACGAGTTTTTGTCTTAAAGTGTTTGTGGGTTTGAAATAAACTGGGATTTCATATTGTCTGAAAATCCTCTGAAGTTTTTCCGAACCGCCAGCCAGGTACGGAATTGCTACCCCTTTCCTCCTGGATTCGGATTCTCTGTTGTCTTTGTTTCTTGCCCTTGTCTCTCTTGGTTTTGTTGACAGCCCATTTAGGATATCCACAAACAGAGAGGGCTTCTGCACATGTTGTTCTTCTTTCTCCTTACCCTCTGTGCTTGTGGGAACCACTTGGGCCCTGTGTTGTAATGTTCGAATAACACCCAGTTTGTGCTGCAGTGGGTGGTGTGAATCAAAAAGCAGGTATTGGTCTGTGTGTGTGGGCTTCCTGAAGACTTCTACTTGGAGTCGCCGGTCTCCTCCTATCGTTACTGCACAATCTAAGAACGCCAATGTGTTATCATTGGCATCTTCACGGGTGAATTTGATGTTCGGATAACAGATAACGTTTTGTCCAGTTGACAAATTGAATTTCTCCTTTTATCATGGATTCTACCTGGACGACTGAGGGACTCTTCACGCAATTAAAAATATATAAAGTACAAATAACATACTGTGTCAAATACTATTGTGAATATTATTTTCTGTTTTAATCAGAACAATTGTGAGATTGCAAAGTCTGCATAGTTTCAAATGTTACTCACTGTGGACTTTCTACTTTCTACTTGAGAATACATTCATTGGAATTGACACAGCAAGTTGAGCAAGTCAGATTTATTGAAGGCACATCAGTTGAATAAACACAATATATCAATGTACATCTTAGTCCTTAAATTACTCAGACAAGGGGGCATTTTCTTTACATTTCCAAAGAATGATGAGTTCTGTTCATTAATGTAAGCAGCCCTTACAATGTGGATAAGGATAAACATGTTTTAATAAATAGAGAACAGTAATGCTTTTCTAATAACCTTTAAGTTACCTAGTTACTAATCTACAATGCATCACTTTTCACAGCAATAGTTAATACAATGTATTATCCTTAATAACTCAGTCTAATCCAGTGTATAATAAGTTTTGTTGTTACGATATTCCTTTCAGGAGTAGTGAGAGTGGACGGGGTAAGGCCTTTACTGCCAAACACAGTGGCACAAACAATGTTCTAACCAGAGCCTTAAGGATCAAGATAAGTGCATCAGAATGGTAGTCACAACCCAAATGCAAAATGTGGCATTGTGTAAAATGTGGGGCAAAACATCCACACTGTGTGGGGGATATGGTAAGAGTCTGTTCTGATCCATAAAGTGATCCTCATAAAGCAACAAGCAATGTCCAAGTGCACTGCTGCAGCTTGAGGTAATAACAGAAGAATCCTATGCATACAATATTAATACTGGACTCCACTGACTTTTTAAAATGTTATGTTTTGACTATTTGCTAATTGTCTGGTTTAGACAAAATACAAAAGACAAAATAGAATTTACCTTTCAGTTGGACGGACTACTATACAGCTATATATAAGCTAAAAGATTTAACACCTATTGGAGGAAACAACTAGCTAGAAACAGCTAACAAGAAGTTGCAAATAAAATCAGAACAGGCCAGTGCAAAAAGGGCACTGCATTTATGTGGAATGTCAATTTTTTATTTGATTGTTTTTATTATATATTATTATTTGACCATTTTACACATTGTCACAACTTTTTGCATTTATTGGGATTGAAAGATTAGTTTTGTGGTTCATTGTGGGTCAAGACAAACTGCTCTTATTAATTTGAAGGCATCACTGACTTTGTACATGACGTCTCTTCTTAAGCTCTGTCCCTTCCAAATCCTTCATGCATGTAACCAGAAAGCTACGACATTTGGCTGCATACTCTTCTGGAAAATCCCGAAAATGATTGACGTGTGAGCTGGAACCAAAATCAAAATACTCTGTCGTGACCCCTTTTCGTCTGAAGCTTTCCACAAAATCCTCAACGTCCTTGTGTCTTATGACTTGGTCCGCTTTGGAATACAGATAACAGTGAGGCCACGCAGGTGGATTATCCCTTACTGCGTCATAGTGATTCTTGTGTATATACTTGGTCAAGGGGTACAACACAATTCGTAACATAAAAACAGTGACCGCGAAAAGTGCCAGGAGGATGTACCTGAGGACGGGGCTGATTTGAGGTCCGAGGGTGGCTGTGAGAGCACGCAGGGCCCCTCGCACATTACCGCTACCAGGGGCACTGTCCACCACGGCCCCGATTACATTCAAGGAGCTAAACTGTTGGTCGGTGTGCAAGAACTCGACAATGTACCGATATAACATGAAACCGCCATTACTGAAAACGTGAAAGAAAACAGGACTGCTCTCCACCTCATAGTCGAAGAGGATTTCCAGTAGCTTCAGGGCAATACTGCTCAGCTCCTTGTAGCCAAAGGATTCGGAGATGAAGACAGTCTTTAGGGGAGCTGTGTAGCGGATAGTCACACATCCCTGGATAACGCACAAAGAGAAGTTAATAATAATTGCATTCAGTCAATCTGTGCAAAAAAAACAAGAAGACTAAAAGTGCATAATACTGTTGTCACAATATGAAAACTACTGAAAACTGAAAAGAGGTTGGATATTTAAAACAGAAAATATATATGAATCAAATACATAAAAAACACAATTTTGTTAGTTTTATCAGTACAAAATAAAAGTAGTTTATTAATACCAATTCACTCAGTTTCGTTTCAACTATGGGTAGCCACTATAGTCTCCTCTATTAATGGGAAATACTAGATAGATTTGGCAACCATACAGGAACACATAAAGATACAAGATTAGATAAGAAACATTGACCATATGACCATATCTGACAGAGAATTTAAACTGTTAATCACTTTTATTAAATAAAGGAATCTTTCTAAAGGAATTAAGTAAGCTATTGACATACCTGCATGAGAAACTTACAGATATATACCATGTGAAGGAAAAGCACAGATAGCAATTGCAGGCAGCAGATTTGTACCTGTTCGTTGTAAATGGAGCTGTACTTGGACAGGTGTTTGTCTTTGCAGCCAGCCCAACCCAACAGGATCACCACTGGCTCCTTCGTCCCCTGCCAATGTCTCTCTGAAACAGGACATACGGGCTAAATGACACCTTACACACAACAGTCAGTGTGGCACATGCAGAAGGTTAGCAGACAGGCTAAGCTAACTGAACCATGTTACTGTACAATGGATGTGATGCTCACCCGACGTCCCTGCATCTGGAAACACGATATTGTAGTCCATTTCACTGTCCGCCATTTCGGTATCAGTGTGTATCAGCTGATGTCCTTAAGCGTGTGGCTCATTTGCACTCCGTAAACTTAAAATCTAGCATAAAGTAGTGCGATATGAGCTTTTATTGCACGTAGAGAGCAGAGACAGGTCAATGGACTGTCATTGTACACTTCTTCCTCTTGCAATGATCCAACGAGGGCAGAGGAGTTCATATCGCACTACTGCCCTCATGTGGTAAGAGCAGTATTCGACAGGCCTACTAGTATGTAATAGTAATATATAAAAATACTGTTGTTTGTAACATGCCACGCCAGAGAGAAGCAATGTAAAGAGAGAAAAACAATTTATTTGTTGGCATGTTGCTTAAAGTGTAAAAAGTAAGTAGTAGTCTTCAAATTTACAGAAAAGCTACAAACATGCTCCACAATATAAAATTAAGATGTATTTTGTGATCTTGATTGTACAATATAATGTACACTTTTTCTGAAACCAATGTGTTTATACATTAATTTTAAGTTCTTAATGGTTTGTTATAATCCAGTATTGGTTCAAGTCATAATTGTGAAGGAGAAAAGTGAATAAAGGTGCATGATGACACAACTACAACAGAATAAAACAAAAATGAACGGAGTTCAATTCAAAACCACTACTGTCTTGATTCCCACACTCTCTCCATTTTTTGCACATGTGCTTTGGATGACTTGGCGAAGGCGCTTTTGACTATGTTTAGTGGGACAGATTTGCCGCTGAGGTACACCTTATTGAGACCACTAGGAAGCCACTGTTGTACATCCTGCTTTGGTTGTTCACTCCTAGGTGCCCCCTCCTCACTTTTTCGATCAGTGGCACAAGAATGAGCAAATATGTATCCCGTCATAAAAGCATCAAACCCAGCCCTGTGTGTCCCTGTGTCTAGTTTCTTTTTCTGTGGCGAGAGGATTGGGGACTTTTTCATTACATCTTTATTCATGCTTTCTACACCATTGTTGGTATCAGTGGTTGGGAGGTCGCTGCTTGTAACGGATTTGTTTTCATCTGTCTCATTTGCATCAGCCCCATCGACAGAGTGTTCTTGGACATCTATTTCCATGTGAGGCATTTTGTTTTCAGGTGCGCCTTCAAAAATAGATGAATCCTCTGTATTCTCTCCTCCTTTCTTCTTATTTCTTTGTCTCTTCCTCTTTTTTCTTTTATCCTCCTTGTTCTTTTCATCTTGGAGGACAATGAGGTCAGTGTCATGGGACAATGGACACTGTGTGCCATTTGAACACCAACCAAAAGCCTGTGCACAGCAAAAACAGACAGCTTTATAAAAATCACATACATAATTTATTCAACATAATAGATCAGATCACTCACAGAGAAGCGTTCACATATTTCAGTCTGTCCCTCTGATGAGATCACATCTGGGCACTCTCTGAAATCCACGTAGCTGGACATATGACCGCCATACTGACAGAACTCCACTTGGACATGAGGACCAGCAGCTCCGGAGGTCAAACCACGAAAGTTATCCAGTTTACTGAGAGAAAAAATAAGTTTATGTTATTAAACAAAAGAAGTACCACTAGAGAAAAGAGAAATACCACTGACCATTTCTTGTAGGCGTACTCCAGGTAGGATGCGGTCAGCCTGAGCTCAAACTCAGTGACGTATTTGGTATCGTAAATACCCGCGGGAAACATCTCTGACAGATCAGCCGTGAAGGTCACCAGTTGCTCAGGCAGATGAGCATAAAAACTCTGGCAAGAAAGTAGATATTGCTCTGATGACAATTTATAACTAGTAAACATTTACAGAATCTTATAAACATCATGTTAGTAACTGAGTAGAGCTTCAGATCATGTATCATATAATGTACCTGGTATAAAAAGGCCATGTCAATGAGGCCATTGTGGAGCACCAATGGTTTTCGAGCACGCAGAAGTTCAGTGAACAAAGCCCTGATGTGAACACCCTGGTAATCAGATCCTGCCTGTTGTGGAGGAACAACAAGAAGAGACACAATAAAGACTAAATATCTGTAGTAGTGCTTGCGTCATTACCTTATTATTGCCCTTGAGATAAGGGATCCCATGAGCATACTGCTTGTTGAAGTCAAAGCCGTGCTGCACAAGAAACTGCACAGACTGAGGCTCAATGATGTACTCCTCTGAACACAGCAGTGTCAGGTTATACACTTGAACCAGGTACGAGTCTGCAGGCTGTGGCAAAGGAAATAAAATCAGGCTTCATTATTCTCTTATTATAATTGTACTGGCAGTGAGTTACCTTGTTGTCTAGCTGTTTGTAGCATGCAAATCCAAGAGAGATGATGGAGCGAGAGCGAGCAGCGTGACATATGGCCTTATATCTGTCCTCTATAGATCTTGAACAAATAGAGCAAAAATAATTAATATTCTGATTTCAGACACTAAAAGATTAAAATGCACACAATATAACACTTAACAATATTCTTACTCAGCTAGTAAAGATTTCCTGTTCCCAAGACCACTCAGCTCCTAAAAAATGAGTATTAAACACATTTCCATAAATGAAGTACAATAAAATAAAACAAATACATTAACTCTGGTGTACCTTTAAAATATAACACGATACTTACGGTGTCAAGAGCAATAAAGGAAGAGGTTTTCAATGCAACAACCATAGCAGGCCAAAGCTCCTTAAAATTGTCATTGTGAACATCAATGACTGGAACTACGAAGGAGGACATCACTTTGTAAGAACTGCAGCTTTATATTCAAGCCGTTTTAATAATGTTATTAAGATAGTTATTGCGTAGCGTTAGTTAATTAACACTTTGGAGCACGTGAAAAGTGAAATAAAACATAATTTGAAGATGCAGAAATCGTAAACATTTCAACGTGCTTTTGGGTCCTGTGCTTGGTCATGTGGTGGCTAAAATGCCTGAGTGAAAAAAAACGCGTAATATTTGTCATTAATTAATTCACTGATTGCAAAATGTCAAGACATTATGCTATTTGGATTGAATATACACTTAATTTTACAGTTAGCCTTACATTTCCTATGGAACTTTAGCACATTGAGCTGCTTTTGGAAAGGCGTCCACAATAGGCGCACGTAAACATGACGTCACCAAACTCCACTGCGAAAGGCTCTAGCGCCATTTTGGCTCAAACAAAGTCAAAAATATTTTATTCTTCAAAATTATTTTAAGAAAGAAGCTTAACTGCAATGTAAATTGAATTGGGAACTACACATTTGGTTTCTAGAAGGAAAGCTGCGCTGCATGTATAACTTTTTCTGCTTGTTGTTAGTAATTTGAACGATTAAAACCCAAGTAATTCATTATTTAGTATCGAACTCTGGGCGCAACTCGCAACTAAAAAGCGCAGTTTTCGGTTGTCATTGGAAGCGTTTGTTTTGGCAATGGGAGGTTGCTCTGCTCCACATTGCTCAAATTCAACTAGTATTGGCAAACAGCTCTTCAGATTCCCCAAAGATCCATTGCGCAAGAAGAAATGGGTGGTCAACTGTCGACGGGATTTTGAACCTACTCCTCACTCCAGACTGTGCGAAGTAAGAAGGCGGCCTTGACTAACAGCTGTGGTTATTGCATGTCATCATGTTTTATTATATTTTCCAAACCAGGATCACTTTGAGCACAGTCAGTTTGAGGAGGTAGCCAGATCTCCAGCTGGTGGGAAGAAGCTGAAACCCAATGCAATTCCAACAATCTTTAGCATTGGAGAACCCCCTTATCCAATTATCACAACGTCATTCATTACCATCCCGCTAAAACCAGAACCAGGTAAGTTGTCCACTTAATCTGAAAGTGTGTTGATCAATCCTAATGATCTAAAATGAAGGTTCTCTTTCAGTTGAGAAGGATTTGAATGTGGGGGACCATGGCTATGCAAGGCGCAACCCACTGCCAGGGATGGACGAGGAGGACGGAGACTGCACCAGAGAGGACCAGCAGCCCTGCACCCAATGTCAGCTCCTCAAGAAACAACTGGAGCAGGAGATGCAAAATTCAGCGAGGCTACAAAAAGAGGTTTTTATTTTACACATGCTATTTGGAGAGATATTTATGTTATTGTTCACATGTAAATGATTTATATAACTGAGTGAAGGGGAACACACACTATTAAAATGTTAAATATGTAGTTACCTAATAACAAATATTGCAAACGTATTGACTATAATAAAAGTAAAATTGATTGTCTTTGTTCTTGATTATGAAAAGTTTTATAGATGGTACTGACTTTTCCTCTATCTCCATTAGGTTGAGGAAATGAAGAAGCGTTTCTATCGGCTCGACCGCATTGAAAAGGGTCTCCAGAACTTCTTGTATGAGGATCAGATCCGTGCTCTGTCCCTCACCAAACGCTCCCGACGTGCTGTCTGGTCTCCTGAGACAATCATTAAAGCTCGGAAAATTCGTACTGCTGTTGGTACCAAGGGCTATGAGTACCTACGTGAACTGGGGTACCCTTTACCTTCTTACAGGACGCTGTGTAACCGACTGGAGACTAAAATCATGGTGACCACAGACATGAGCTGTGAGGAGCTGGCTGAGCTCAGCCTGGGCCTCATGGCGACCTGTGACAGTCCCACACAAGGAGTCGGAGACAATGATGAAGAACTCATTGGTGTTTTGTCCTGATTGCTGAAAAGCACACTGAAACCATCTGCACAAACCAAAGAATATACATTTTAAAGGTCCCATGACATGGTACTTCTTGATGCTGTTATATGGCGCCTTAGTGGTTCCCTAATACTGTATATGAATCCTTCTCCAAAATCAAGCCTCAGTGCATGAGAGAGCCTCTTGAAGGCAGCCGTATTCAGAAATGTAGTTCTGAACACTTTATTCTGGGTGTGTTGCTTTAATGCAAATGAGGACAGAGACAGGCCAGTGGAGCGGGTGGGGGTGTGGCCAAATATGCCACTGTTTCCTGGTTTAGCGGTACGATGTGCGCTGTCCCTACTTCCGTGTTTTAAGCGCGAAGGAAGATGGGACAAGCGTCCCATGAAAAAAAAAACTCTTATGCAAATTTCCACAGAAAATAAAATTGAACCACTGCTGTTTCGGAGGTTCGGATAAAGGATATCCGAGCCTGGAGAGACACTCTACGTAACTCGTAGCTCGTTTGCGATCCAAATTCTCTGGGCGTGATTTCTAGAGATAGGAGGGTGGACATCCAGACAGGGGGTGGAAACCGTTCCCCGAGTGTGACGTCAGAAAGTTCCCTTTTCCAAAATCGCCTGTTTGGGCTGGCTCTTTTTCAAACGCGGAAAAGGATCGCAATTGCTCAGTTTACACATTTCACAACTTTTATCCTGGGGGGGGCTCACATTAACGTTCAAAAACCTCAAAGTGAAAATTTCATGCCATGGGACCTTTTAAGTCACTTCATCTGATCTGCAAAAAAAATATCAAAATTATATTGTATGATTTTTTTAAAAACAGTATTTGTGTAAATTACTGGGGCAATAAGTATTTCAACCCTTGAGTCAAACAATTTTAATATGTAGTACAGAAGCCTTTTGTTTACAATTACAGAGGTCAAACGGTTCCTGTAGTTCTTCACCAGGTTTTCACACACGGCAGCAGGGATTTTGGCACACTCCTTCATGCAGATCTTCTCTAGATCTGTCAGGTTTCGGGGCTGTCGTTGAGCAACACGGAGTTTCAGCTCCCTCCAAAAATTTTCTATTGGATTTAGGTCTGGAGACTGGCTAGGCCACTCCAGAACCTTGATATGCTTCTTAAGTTCTATTTTGGTCTCATCTGACCACATGACTTTCTTCCATGACTCCGCTGGATCATTCAGATGGTCATTAGCAAACTTCAGACATGACATGACATGGGCTGACTTAAGCAGGGGAACCTTCCGTGCGATGCATGATTTTAAACCATGACGTCTCATGCATTACTGATTGTAGATTTGGAAACGATGGTCCCAGCTCTCTTCAGGTCATTAACCAGCTCCTCCCGTGTAGTTCTGGGCTGATTCTTCACCTTTCTTGGCATCCTTGATACCCCCACAAGCTGAGATCTTGTGAGGAGCCCCAGTCTGAGGGTCATTGACTTTCATCTTTAACCTCTTCCATTTTCTTACAGTTGCTCCAACTGTTGCCTTTTTTCACCAAGCTGCTTGGCAATTGCCCCGTAGCCCTTTCCAGCCTTATGAAGATCTACAATTTTCTCTCTGGTGTCCTGTGACAACTCTTTGACCTTACCCATGTTGGCACTGGATTGTGGAGTGCACAGGTGTCTTTATGAAAGCTAACAACCTCAAACAGGTGCTAGAATCATGAGCAGAGTGGAGTGTAGTGAGTGGAGTTGGACCACAACAACAGGTCTTTGAGGGTCACAAATCTGGCTGATAAGCAAGGGTTGATATACTTATTGCCCCAGTAATTTACAAAAATACTGTTACTTGCAAAATCACAGGGGGTTCAAATACTTCCAGTATATGGTCTGTATATGGTCACTTTACATGAATGTATGCAAATTAGGGATGGGACAAGATCTCGTGAGATAAAACTGACAGCAAAAATATGAAATAAAAGATTTGAGCCCAAATTTATTTAGTATAAATTATGTCAAAATCTCATCTTGTTTCCGTGGACCCAATCTTGTGTTGTGTCTGGTCTTGTAACTCATCCCATACCCCCCAAAAAATATGTCTTCACAATTGCATATGTACTAAAGTTTTATTCAGGGGTACATATTTCTGCTGCCTGTGTGCCCCAGTAATATTAAAAATGATTCTAGGCAATATTTTTCTTTGGGTTCACATTGGATTATTCAGGTTTTGACAAGTGACAAGCCTGACTACAGAAGAGGTGAAAACAGAGTTAACTATAAACCTTATTAAGCCATATGAATTTAATCATACAATTCTTTTCATCAACCCACCTCAATTTTAAAAATGTTATATTATTATTAGGCTCAGTATCCAAATTCTTGCATTCATAATGGGTGATATAATTTTGATGATGCCGTGAATGTGGTGACAGGAAACACTAATTTGCACACAACTGCAATGTCAATATTGACAATGTTTTAAATATTAAAAGCCACAGAAATTGTTGGATATTTTCTATATTAAGATGAATTTGTATCATTTATGCCCTTTAACCATGTGCATTGGATTATCAAGAGCCTGATTAACTGATTTTGTTTTTACCATGTGCAACCTTGCTAAACTTGCGCAAATAAAATGTTTATGCTGCCCAGTGAATTGAATGTCGAAGTGGACAGAAACACAACTTTGAGCTCTTTCTTGTGAGTTCATTTGATTTTCACTGTTGATCACATGGTCCCCTAAAGCCAAAGACCATGTCTTTGACAAGTCTCTGACAAGTGGTTTGGTTTAGTGGTGATTAAAATAAGGTGTGTATATTTTATCTTATTTAATTAACACTGTAGATCTATTATACTGCAAAAGACATTTATGCTAATCTTCTTTGTGAGTCATATAGTAATAATAATAACAATAATAATATATTTATTTTATGTTATGGAATTGACTATTTTAAAATGCTCGGAATTACTCCTCACATGCACTGTTGTTTCTCTCTCCCCTGTCACTTCCTCTTTTTAATTTGGGGGAAGTGCTTCATCATTAAAGTTTATATAAAAGCAAGCAGAGTGCAGAGTGGAAGAAGGTAAAACATGTTTGTTCATATTTATGTATAAAAAGATGTTTATATTCCCTGAATTACTGTGCTTTACATTTACTATATCTTCACTTATTTATTTACTTTTAAATAAAAAAACATAGTCATAATATAATGAACTGGACATTTATACTTAAGGTGCATTATGTAGTTTTTCTGGAGAAGAGCACTTGTCCCCATGGAGATGTAATTAGCTTACATGGAGTGTTATGCCATTCAGCATACTTATCTCCATGGAAATAAGCAGGCGACATCACCCGGTCAAGTTACAGACCGGTTCTATGGAGAGGGGACCCAGCTCAAAGTGAGATTCCCTGGTATTGTGGAGCAACTAAAACTGTAAACTGTAATCAATTAAATACAGTATAGATACAATTATACCTATGGAACTTCCATGTAAAACAACATCTCCATGGAAAACAGCATAGAAAAGTTGCATAGTGTAATTACATAATATTAAATTTTCTTGAATGTTTTCCCCTTTATATATATTATCTTATATTTGTAGATAACCATAGGTATATTTTGTGTGGGGTGGACTGTCCCTTTGCCTCTGCTCCGCATACATGCTGTTTACTGTCCCTTCATTATTTTGGGATCAATGCTTATGACCATTTACTTCTGGATAAAAGACCCTGGACAAAAAACTTAATCCGATTGTCAAAAGCATCACTGGAGATTTTGGATGAGAAGAGACAGCCCCTTTGTCATTGATGTTTTATATGTATTTATAGGTCTCCAACGAGGGACAATGGACTCTCTCTCATCTTTGTGGCTGTGTCTGACACTGCCAACTGTGCTCTGGGCCTCACATGTCACTGCTGGTGGAGGGGGACAATACTGCCTCCAGGATCTGCAAGCCTGCCCCCTACTGGGAAATCAAGGGCAAAGGGTGATGTGGTAGCAGTGGCCCTCCTGAAGGCTACCTCACAGCTTTGTCTCCAGCAGACAAGCAAGTAAGAGCTACTTTTTTTAATATTTTTTTTAAAGTTTCATTAAATTGTGACAATGGGACTAAACAGTGCAATCCAACATTTGAAATATTCTTTATCCAGGACTAAAGCAGGGTAAGACTAGAAACTATTTCAGAACTATGCTTGGCCAAAAGGCAGGATCTCAATGTCTAACTTGCCTTAACATAACCTAATTACTTGAACTGCAAATTATTACTGTGTGACAACATTTTAAAATGGCAATATGTAACTGTTTCTGGTTAAGGTTACTCCACCAATATTGTTTACATGAGATGTTATTGTTTTGCCTGGAGAGTTCCACAGTATGGCATTTAACTTATTATCTCCGTGGAGCCAAGCAGGTAATATCACCAAGTCAGGTTTGTGGAGAAGCAATGTAACAAAAACAACAAATGAATGAATACAAGGCTGTGTTTTAATATCATACTATGGAGCTAACACTAACAACTCCTAACTTAGAAGCAAGGAAGTGGTGCACCCTCCACGTGAAAAGTTAATGATCTGTTACTAATAGCATTTGGTTTCTATTCTTGAAGAATTGGCAACCTGGAAGCTGAAGAGGAGCGTGCCCCCTGGTGTTCTTGTGCACAGCAAGGACCTTTACAAGAGCATGTGTGGGACATCCTGGATGGATCCTGGAAAGATGACAGGAATATACTCGTAAAAGCTCTTAAAAACATCATATTATATTATACTTTTGTTTTGCATTTCAAACACAGGCCCAACCTTCTTTATTTCATCCACTGGGACCACTAAAACACACACTGATTTAGCAAACCTTCATAGCTGGATTAGAATAAAGAATGTTTTGTCTTTTTTGTTGCCTTTTGACTTTCCATATACGTAGTCCTTCCATAGTTTGCCTAATTTACCCTATGTGGAAGCTACCATCAGAGCTACTTATTTTAGAAACATTTGCAACTGCACAGTAAATAAACAAACACAAAGATCAGTTTCAAAACCAGCATCTGATTGCCAGGATTGGATTGAACTAGATTTTATGTGTTTTTACACATTAATATACAGCAACATAATAAACATACATAAGGAAGTTTTGTTTTACTTTGGATATAAAAGTATTATATTATTTGGCACAATGGCATCATAAACAGAGAATTGGCCTACTGTAAAGTCTTTTGATACTAAACGTATATTACAGGCCCATTCCAGCCATAACACCAGTGGGAGCAGTTTCCTGAACATTAACTCGTAATAGCTGAACCAGACGACACCTGTCTCTTCAGCACCTACAGCGGAGGAAATGGACCCATCAGAACCACCTCCATACTCACACCACCATCATCATCATCACCATCACCATGGCAACCATCACCACCACCAGTCCCACAAGCACCACAGCAGGACTCAGATCGCAGCAAAAGGAGTCCTAAAGTCATTGTCACTATCCATTAGCTCAACTGCCAGAGCAATTAACATTTTGAAAGTAAACTAACAGAGGATTTTCACTTAGTTTTATACAGTTAATGTCACTTTTACATCCCTTGGAGTTGTAATGGTTTTACCCAATAGTATATAAGGCGCCTGTTTCAACCATTTATTGTTCTGCTGCTGGAGAAGATCTGCTCCTGTCCTCCAGAGCACTTTATTGCACTGTAGCACTTGGTCACTTTGTTTTGGGAGAAAAAAAAAAAAAAAAGATGAGGACCACGCCATTCCTGTCTCAGTCTTCATTTCATTGTGCATCTCATGTCAATCCAGCCGCTCTTAGCCTGTTCTGTCCACAGGGTGTATCATTTTGATGATGCCATGAGTGTGGTGACAGGAAACATTAATATGCACACAACTGCAATGTTTTAATTATTAAAATCTACAAAAATGTTGGAATTCATTCTATTATTCTATTAATTTTAAATATATATACTGTATCAGTATTTGACAGTGGAATCCTTGTCACAGTAATTTTATGGAACTCAATAAATACTACAGCACAAAATGAGTGTAAATGCCGTGGTAAGGTGGACAGGTAGAAACAATGTAAAAGTTTTATAAATTAATACACAACTTAGCAAACGTTTTTTTCTCTGAGAATGAATGGTTTAATGGCGCTTATATCACCCTGACATTTTTGGCAGAGATCGTCTTTTGGCTCATAATATGGAACTCAACTTTGACCCCCTCCCTCTGGTTTTGAAAGTAAATTTTACATACATTTTTCCCACTTCACAGAGCATGGAGGCAAAAGTCATTTGTTAAGTCAAGTTATTTATATGATGTTTGACAAATTCTCCCTCTAGGATTTAGTTGGTTGAAATAAAAACAGTCTGGGCCACTGGATCAGCATGTAAGTCAAGCTCCTGTCATACAGTTCAATGTCCATATTAAGCATTTACATCAAGTTGGATGCATGAAATGTAAGGCAAGGCAAAACAACAGGCTGCATCTCGACCAAAAATTGGAAAAAGCTCTGAAATCACACCGTGCTCTAGATTCTGATGACCTCACAGTGAATTTCTGTGAACACTTCTGATCAGAGATTAAAGATGAATTATTTAAAACTCTGCAAGAAACCATAAACAACTTAGCACTACCAGCCACAATGGAACAAGGTAACATTCTTAATTCAAAGGTGACAAAGATCCAAAACTTTTTGACAGCTGGAGACCAATAACATTACTTAATACAGATTACAAATTACTAATATTTTCTCAAACAACCTCTAAAAAGACAATGAATTAAATAATCTGTGAAACCGAATTAGGCTTTATGAAAGGCAGAAGCATTCACGACAATATTAATTTAATTCAAGATTCAATTGACTACAATGCACATGTAATGGATGACTATATGTTTGCGCTGTACTGTAAATTGAATGTTGAAATGGACAGAAACAGCACTTTGAGCTCTTTCTTGTGAGTTCAATTGATTTTCACTGTTGAACACATGGTCCTCTAAACCCATAAACCGATCATGTCAACACAAGTCATTTGGTAGTGATAAAAAGGTGTTTGTATTTGAGCTTATTTCATGAATACACCGTAGATCTTTTGTATTACAATAGACATGTAGAGTAATCCACTCTGTGAGTCACAAAGTAATAGTAATAATAATAATAATGTCTTTATTTTGTGTTTTGAACTATTTTAAAACATGCTCTAAATACCCCTCACCTACACTGTTGTTTCTCTCTCCCCTATCTCTCTGTCTGTTTGAACTGGGGGAAGTGCTTCATTATTAACAAAGTCTTTAAAAACAAGCACAGAGCGGAGACTCTCAGATGGGACACAGGGAGCAGAGAGGAGAAGCAGGTAAAACATGTTTAATTTTCCTTTTTAAAATTCAAAATATCAATCATATGCAATCAACTGGACTTCAGTCTTATACTTAAGGTGCATTTTGTAACTTTCTGGAGGAATGCACTTGTCTCTGTGGAGATGTTATTAGATTGCCTGGAATGTTCCACAGTATCTGTAGATCTGAAAGGGGACCTAGCTTAAAATGAGAATGCATATTTTTCTATTTTGGAGCAACAAAAACATCTGTAATTGATTAAATACAATATGAATACATTTGATACCGCACTAAGGAACTTCCAGGTGAAGCAACCATCTCCCTAGATATGAGCAGGTAGCATATTGCCACCAGAAAAGTTACATAGTGTGCCTTTAATTTTTTTGAACTTTTCCCATTCATATATTAGCCTATTTTTAACCATATGGGGTGCTGTTTTTATTTATCTGGCACTCTGTCCCTTTGCCCCTGCCCCACACAATGCCCGTTTACTGTCCCTTCATTATTTTGGGATCAATGCGTATGACCATTTACTTCTGGATAAAAGACCCTGGACTAAAAACTTAATCCAATTGTCAAAAGCATCACTGGAGATTTTGGATGAGAAGAGACAGCCCCTTTGTCATTGATGTTTTATATTTATTTATAGGTCTCCAACGAGGGACAATGGACTCTCTCTCATCTTTGTGGCTGTGTCTGACACTGCCAACTGTGCTCTGGGCCTCACATGTCACTCTGCTGGTGGAGGGGGACAATACTGCCTCCAGGATCTGCAAGCCTGCCCCCTACTGGGAAATCAAGGGCAAAGCCCCCATGAATGGGGTGCAGGGTGATGTGATAGTAGTGGCCCTCCTGAAGGCTACCTGACAGCTCTGTCTCCAGCAGGCAGCCAAGTAAGAGCTACTTTTTTTAAGGTTTATTAAATTGTGACAATGGGACTAAACAGTGCAATTCCAACATTTGAAAAGAAACTATTCGTTGCCCAGGATAAGACTAAGAACTAATTTAGACTAGGATAGGTCTAAGCTGGGGCATAGACATTATTGGTTTAAGTGCAAATTATTACTGTTTGATAATCATTCAACATTTTAAAAGGGCAGTATGTAACTTTTCTGGTGAAGGTTACCCCACCTATTTCTACATGGAGATGTTATTGGTTTGCCTAGAATGTTCCACAGTATGGCATTTAACTTATTATCTCCATGGAGACAAGCAGGTGATATTGCCAAGTCAGATTTAGTTTTAGTTACATAGTTAAAATATGTTATTGATTGTATTTGGTTTCTATTCCTGTAGAATTGGCCACCTGCAGGAGAAGCTTGACCGGAGCAACATGACAGGGGTGTCCTTCATGATTGTGAATGAGAAGAGAGCTGAGTCCAGAGCCATGTACTGGGAGCTGAAGAGGAGAGCGCCTCCTAGTGTTCCTGTGTACCAGCAAGCACCTTTACAAGAGGATGTGTGGGACATCCTAGATGGGGACAAAGATGACTTTCTGGTCTATGACAGGTACATACTTGCAAAAGAGCTTACAAACTGGATTAGAATTAAGTATTGTCTTTTTTTTTATTTCAGATGTGGTCTTTTGACTTTTCATGTAGTCCTTCCATATAGTTTGCTCAGTTTACCCTATGTGGAGGCTGCTATCAGAGCTACTTATTTTAGAAATATTTGCAACTGCACAGTAAGTAAACATAAACATCTGCAAAAAAGTTAACCGCACGCATCTGATTACCAGGATTTTAGCAGACAAATCATAGTCACCATTTATTTTTATAGGCTCATACCAACCATACCATCAATGGGAGCAGTTTCAGAAACCAGACAACACCTGTCTCTTCAGCACCTGCAGCAGAGGACACGGAGCCATCACAACCACCTCCATCCTCACACCACCATCATCATCATCATCCCCATCACCATGGCAACCATCACCACCACCCCCACCAGCACCAGCAGCACCAGCACCACAACAGGACTCAGAATCAACACAATCAGCAAAAGAAGTAGTCCTAAAGTCATTGTCATTATTCATTATTACAACTGCCAGAGCAATTAACAATTCAAAAGTAAATTATATCCTTTGAATTGTCAAAAAATCCAAATCCAAATCCACAAAATGGTGTCAAACAGGAAAAAGACAAGGATAAAACTTTTTCTTCCTTTAATGACATTGCATTTAATTTATAAGGCAAGAAAAATGTCTATTGTCAATATACAGATTTTGATTTAGGTCACATAATGATAAGGTTCAATTTTTGTTATATTTTCCTTTTATTTCTTATAAAACACCATGTTATGACATCAATGCAAGAATGACATCACATCACATTCTAACAGTGTACAGTAGTAAGTATAAAATGTTTAAGTATTAGCTGATTGATAACGTTATAAATATCTTCTTGCTCCTGTGTGGTTGAGGTGAGCAGGTGGGTCCAGTGAATGAAATCTGCAGTGAAAACCTGACACCAGGGAGCTGTGGGTGGATGTATGTGGGCATGTACTCACTCACTACCAACCAAACAGAGCAAGTTTACTTTCCGCATGGTTATCTTTCAGTCAATACTATCGCTATTTTATACTTTTAATGGAATAAGCAATCCCAACATCGTTAACGCAAACAGGCTATCAGGGTACAATATCACAAATGTGTTTTCTCATTGCCTTGTCTTTATTATGTGTGTAAAATGTACAATAAAGTTATCTTCTATATGGTATTATTAGCACAGCATACTCTGTGTCAGCTCTAAACCTGGAAAAAAAGAGGGGTTTTCTGAGAGGACATTTGACATATTATCAATACTAAATTAATATGAGCGTTTTGCACTGGTGAGGATAGGGCAACAGAACGATACATAGCTTGTGACACAGCTTTGAATGTTGCTTGGTAATTATTGATTGCATATAAAATGTGCTATCCTCCAAAGCAGCCTGGCCAATTGAGGACTTGAGCTTCTGCACAGCCATATGTCCCTTTACAGCAAGACAAGAAGGCACTCACACAGACATGGTAAGTCCTACAAGTTGGATAATTTTTTTTTTTTTAATATTTGTATTTGGACCGCGTTTGATCCCAGCTCCCACAGATGAGCGCTGCCGTTGTGTCCTTGGGCAAGACACTTAACCCCACCTCGCCCCCAGTGTCTGCAGACACTGGTAGCCCCCATGGCAGAAGAAACATCAAGGCTCGTTGTGACGTGAGCCACCTGTGGGAGGATTCTCCAGCTGAGGTCCTGACCAAGCTGAGGCAAGAAGATCATGGAGATGGTCCCCGGGCGCAGTAATGTGCAGCCCACTGCTCCTGATGACAGGATGGGTTAAATGCAGAGGACAAATTTCTCCCAAGGGAGACAATAAAGGCTAATCTTAATCTTAACAGGGACATTACAGTTGTTAGTGGACTTTTGCATTCTTTTTTACAAGCAGCCGTTGAGGGTGTAACAGTATGAAGTTGTAACTGCTCATTCTAGGTAGAAAAGAATGAATAGAATAGAATGCCTTTTATTGTCACTATTCATATATATAATTTACATCATACATACTCACAATGAGATTGAAAGCATCTCACTTCAGTCCATTTAAGTATGATATTTGCAACACAGCAGGATATTTGCAACACAGTACAGAAGAAAAAAAATAAAATAAAAATAGTGCAAAAAAAAAAAAAAGTGCAAAAAAAGTCCTGTACTACGCATTAGTGGCCAGGTTATTGCAAGTCTTGCTCATATCTTGCAGTAGGGGTGACATATACAACCATATATACACACTAGAGAGTCTCTACATTGCAGAGGGAGATGTTTCACAGAACTCAGTTTAGCATATTATACTGTATTAAATGTTGTCTACCAGCTATAGCACTGTGTTTTGTATTGCACCACAGGATATTGTACTGTGATTAGGTATTGCACAACAGGTGGATATGCTACAAAACCCAGTTCAAGATATTACACAGTAATAAATATTGCCCAGGTGGATATGCTACAAAAACTATATTATTACACTGTAATAAATATTGTCCAACAAGATATATTGCACCATGTTAAGCAATTGCACAACGGGTGGATGGGAGGAGAATGGGGAACAGGAATGGGTGAGTCAGTGCATGTGAGTGTTCAAAGTGGTTATGGTCCTTGAGAAGAAGGTGTAAGCTTATTGTCCTCTTATAAAGATCTTGTTATGGGCTGTTTACATGTGTGGGATTCTTGTCAAAGCTGTAGTCTGGTTGGCATTTTTCCTGGCAAATCCCCAAGAAGACAGTCTCATGTAGGTTAAACTGCTTATACCTTCATCCTTGCAGCCCAACTACTGAACAATGCTTTCAGTGTGATCACAAAATAAGAACTGCACTCTGGCCTAGAGGTTCAACGTTTGGGTCTTAGTTTAATTGATGTTCTTCATGTAAATATACAATAACCAATAGTTTGATAAATGTATAGTTTCAGCCAATAAAATTATAGATTTACAGATAAATATTCACTAGCACTCATAGGCAACAACTAAGACATGAATACTTTATTAAATGGCTATAGACTATGTTTTGTCATCTGAGTATAAATTAATCATACAAAAAATGTAATTGTAATGTCAGAAACTGTATTTTGCATGCCTTAATGTATATTTAAGGGCCATGTTGCTCAATAAAAATAGCATTTCATCATTAAAGGGCCCACAGTACAATATTTTCTTGTTAAGTTTCCTCATACAAACCCTGCATATTTAGGCTGAGTTCTTCTCTCAAACACAAAACACTCTGTTCCGCCTTGTGATGTGATGTGGTAATTCAGGAAGTGCTCCACTGTGTTCCAATCTAAAGGTAAAAGATAGCTGCTAACTTGAAAACTACCACTTCATGACATCACAAGGTGGAACAAAGCATTTTGAGTTGTAGATAACTGTAATACAGGCAAGTTTTCTTCACACCGCCACCAGAGGGAGCTAAAACCCTGTCTAATAAACAATGCATAGCAAAGCCTCACCTGTTTGACACATACTGAGATGTGCAGTACCACATTCTCTACAACACATTTCCACAATACACCAGAAGGTAGCAGCACTGGCTCTTGACTGTCATTCGTTCCTCTTCATTCATCAGGCAAGAGGTTTATTATCTTTTATCTGGAGATGTGTTTGGATTAGTGATCCTATAATCCCTGAATTGATCAACTTTGTCAGTGGTTTGTTGTTGCATCTTGTTTGTTGTTGCATCTTGTCTGAACATTTTTTGTGATTACTGATATGACTTTTCTTTTCTCAGTGATTGGCAAGTTGAAGAGCAAAGCATTCTGGGTGTATTGAGCACTCAGAAAACTAACAGCAGTTCTTGTGATGTCAGTTCCAGGGTGGAGTTACCACTTGGCAAAAACTTGAGGTGTTATATCAAAGGATTCTAGAAAATGGAGCTACGCTTTGAAGGGTTTGTCAATTGCTTTGAGTTCTGATATTGTTAGACATAAGAGTGCTATTATATCTCTTCTCATCTCTGTCTAGACAAGAGGATGGACAAATGGCTGCTGGTCTCTTCTCCAGTGCCCATCGCCTTTATATTCCTTGGATATTTGATAATATTATGGTCAGGGCCGAAGCTGATGGCAAATAGGAGTCCAGTGAACCTCATACCAGTGCTACTGGTTTATAATTTTGCCATGGTGTGCCTCTCATTTTACATGAGCTATGAGTTAAACTACACATTGTTATTTAGCCTGTGGAGCTATAGAATAATGGAAACAGGTCTGCAACTGAAACATTACAACCACTTGCCAAACAAGTACTAACAAGAAACTGTCATGTTTTCTGACAACAATGAAACATGATATATCTGGAAAAGGGTTCTACAATACTGCATTAAACTTGTCTATTTTGCATTTTCATTCGTAAAAGACGTATTGTATTGCTCCAAAATACTTTGAAATACATGCATACTTAGTGACTCATCTCTCCCCAGATCTAATCTGTAACTTGGCCTGGCCACTTGCTTGTCTCCATGGAAATAGATATGTTGAATGCTGTAGACTTGTGCACTATCACTTTAATTATCAGTGTTAATTGAAACGCCACTAGGTGGCGATACCTGTATCGATACCTCCATCCAATGGAGCTGCATGTGTGATTTACTGCCACTCTACATGGTGTCAGAAGTGTCTAATTATGGCGCAAGGACTCCGTCGTATTGATCCTCTGGTGTTTGATGAGAACATTGCCGACAACTGGCGCAGATTTGAGAAAGAATGGACGATTTACTGCAACGCAGGTCTGTCGGACAAGTCTGAGAAAGTTCAAGCCTACAGGCTACTGAATCTAGCCCAGGGGTCGGCAACCCACGGCTCCAGAGCTGCATGTGGCTCTTTGATCCCTCTGATGCGGCTCAGTACATTGGTTCCTCATTTATCGTGGGGGTTACATTGTATAAAAAACCTGCGATAGGCTAAATCCGTGAAGTAGTCAGCTTTATATTGCATGTATAAATATGCATGTATTTCACAGTTCCTCTGACCGAGGCGCCTGGCGTTGCTTCGCTGTTGCAGGTTTTGTTGTAGTGAGAATGCTTCCGTGCGCTCTCAGGACTGTTCCACCACCTGGACTCCAGGTTCCACCAGTTCGTTCTGCGGAAACACTGCCGCTATTTCCCGATGTGCATTGACCACCCAGAGAAGTGTGTGCACGGACATGTGCACCTGCACTCGTGGTCAAATCCATGACAGAGAGTACGCCCCAGGTGAGACGCACGGCCGCGGCCCTTCTGGCATGTGCCCAAATGCCAGACCGCTCAGTCCTCACTGCTTCAGAGTCACACTGCTCGTGATCGAACATTTAAATAAATTTGGCAAACTGAACGCATTCTGTACAGGAGACAGGAGGAGAATGACTGACAAAGACAAAGGTCTACAGTCCCTCAGCCAATCACGATGCAGAACACAATGCGTGTTGATACACTAGAAAAAAATCTGCGAAACAGCGAAGGACCACTGTATTTAATTAAAATATACAGGGGGTCCTCGGGTTACGACGGTCTCGGGTTACGACGTTTCGTGGTTACGAACGCGCCCCCATTAAAAAAAATATGTATATATTACGCGTCATTCCGTCTTACACGGTTTAGCGTGGTAAAAGATGTAAACAAACGCACGCGGCGCGCGGCGCACGGCGGAAGAATACGCTCTGTTGTGGTTGTAGGGAGAAGAAGACGGCCTCATGTGCGTGTCCAATGTGGGCGGAAGTACCTGATGTGGGCTCTGATCTGCTCCTATGAAAGCGGCAGTGATAAACAAGCATCGTAGTGGTCTAATTATTGAGATGGAAAGGTTATTGGTGCTTTGGTTGGAAGATCAAAGGCAAAATCCGGTTTACGACGAAATTCGGGTTACGACGCGTCTTAAGAACGGATCAACGTCGTAACCCGAGGACTCCCTGTATGTTATTTTAGTTCGTTCATTTTCAAAATGTAATTCTATGGCACAAAGGTAAAAAAAAGAGACATTATATGCAATGTTATTTCATTTTAAATGTCAAAAGTGTTTTGTGGCTCCCAGTGTTTTCTTTACTGTGTGAAATGGGTCCAAATGGCTCTTTGAGTGGTAAAGGTTGCCGACCCCCTGAAGCTTGGCAAAGTTTCGTGAGTTATGTTTACCAGCAAAAAATTTGATTATGGACAGGCATGCTTTTAACACTGCTAGCCAGGGAGCTGGCGAGTCGATACAGGCGTATGTCTCCACTTTAAAAATACTGGGAAAGAAATGCGAGTTTGGCGCGCTCCGTGATGAGCTGATAAGGGACTGCATTGTCTGTGGGATACAAAACGAAACCCTCTGCAAACAACTATTACGTGAAGAGAAGCTCACCCTTGATTTGGCCATTAGCATGTGCATGCTTCATGAACAATCAGAAAAAAGCTCGAAAGAATTGAGAAAGGAAAATGAAGTGTGTTCAATTCAGAGGGCTCGCTGTGGCAATTGTAATGGCCAACACTCACCTGACCGCAGCAAATGCTTTGCTCTCAACAAGATATGCAATAACTGTGGAAAACTTAACCACTTTGCGAAGTGTTGTCGCTCTGCACCAGCACAGGCCACCGTTCGCCACAAAGTGCCCAATCAACACAGGCGAAGAGCAACTGGTAGAGTAAATGAATTGACCACTGAATCAGACAGCCAGGTGGTTGATACTTTTTACTGTGACACAATACTCACAATCGCACAGAAGTGGGAAATCTACGCCATGCTGGCAATGACAAATGGAAAGGGACAACTGAAGGTCAAAGTGGACACTGGCGCCAAATGTAATGTGCTGCCCAGAAAAATGCTTCATGCTGTGGACCACACAGTGCGTGTGGATCCAAATGAAAAAGTCAATCTAGTGGCTTATGGAGGAGAGACAATCAAAACAGATGGCACTGTAACACTGCAGTGTACACAGGGACACATCAAGTTTCATGTGGTCAATTGGGATGTGAAACCCATACTGGGATTGCAAGACAGTGTTACTCTTGGTCTCATACAGCTTGGACCGGACGTCCACACGCTGCAACAGGAAGCTCCAGAAAGACTGGAATACCAAGACCTGTTTGACACCACTGGCATAGGCAAACTGCCTGTGGTATATCACATGAGACTAGATGACACTGTTGCCCCCACAGTGTGTGCTCCACGCAGGATCCACATTGCCATGAAAGATAAGGTAAAGGCGGAGCTGGACCGTATGACTGCCCTTGGTGTCATTACACTTGAAAATGAAGCAACAGAATGGGTGTCTGCCATGGTTGCAGCAAAGAAAAAAGATGGAACAGTGCGACTTTGCATTGACACTGTGCATCTTAACCAGGCCCTCCTCAGACCCCGTCACCTTCTCAAATCCATTGAACAAATCATTGCAGACATGCCCGGGGCAAAAATATTTTGGAGTTTTGGCAAATACCCCTTGACCGTGCCTCCTCCAAGCTCACAACATTCATGTCACCTTATGGCCGATACAGGTTTCTGAGAATGCCATATGGCATATGCACAGGCAGCGAGGTCTTCCAGAACGTGATGGAACAGCTATTTGCCGGACAACCGTGTGAGATTGTGGTCGATGACATCCTCATCTGGGGACGCACATTACAAGAACATGACGAACGCCTGACACAGGTGATGAACAGGATTCGTGCCATTAACCTGAAGCTCAATCCTGAAAAATGCAAATTCAGAGTCAACTCCGCGCACTACATAGGCCACCTGTTGACTGCTGACGGGGTCAAGCCAGATCCTGAAAAGGTCAAAGCTGTATGCGAGATGGAGAAGCCACAGGACAAGCAAGCACTACAGCAATTTCTGGGTATGACCAACTATCTGTCCAAATTCATTCTCCAGTACAGTGACACGACGGGCCCCTTGAGACAGCTGATACACCATGACGTGAAGTGGCACTGGCATGACGCTCATGATGCGGCGTTCAGCAAACTGAAACAGGTGCTGACCAATCCTCCTGTGCTGCAGTTCTTTGACACCTCAAAGCCGGTGGTCATATCAGCAGACGCCTCTCAACACGGCCTTGGGGCCGTGTGCCTCCAACAAGGGAGGCCAGTGGCATTCGCATCACGCGCCCTCACACCAACTGAGTCCAGATATGCTCAGATTGAAAAGGAAATGTTAGCTCTGGTGTTTGCAGATAAAAAAATTCCATGACTTCATCTACGGCCGCACCGTTACTGCTGAAACAGATCACCAGCCCCTTGTAACTATCCTGAGAAAACCACTGCACACCGCATCACCACGCCTACAGGGTATGATGCTAAAATTGCAACGTTTGGATGTGATGTACAAGCATGGCAAAGAGCTGTTTGTGGCAGACGCATTGTCGCGTGCACACTTACCTGAGTTTGAGCCCCCGCTCCTGGATGACTTACTAGAGGTGATGACTGTCCAGGTTCTCTCTTCACGTCGCACAGATGAATTACGAGACGCAGTGAAGAGTGACATCACCTGCCAACAGCTCTCAGGAGTCATTGTACGTGGCTGGCCCAGCACTTCCAAGGAGCTGCCACAACAGCTGCGACCATTCTTTTCCATGAAGGAAGAGTTGACATTGGCGAATGGACTGCTACTACGGGGGCAAAGGTTAGTGATACCTGCAGCACTGCAAACATTTTACGTTGGCCAGCTACACCAAGGCCATCCTGGAATTGAAGCCACCAAACGCAGGGCTCGAGAGACCATGTACTGGCCATCAGTGTATTCCGACATCGAAAGAGAAGTGTCTCGGTGTGCTGCATGCAATGCCTTGACAGCCCACCACGCAAAAGAACCAATGCTACTCCATGACATTCCTGAACTACCATGGTCATTTACAGCAGCTGACATATTTGAGTGGCGTGGCAAAATGCATTTGGTCCTAGTGGACTCGTACTCAGGGTGGTTCGAGCTGGACTACCTCCCCAACATGACCAGCAACACTGTCATAGCGAAGTTGAAGCGACACTTTGCAACACATGGTGTACCCCACACCCTCATGACAATGGGACCCAGTTCACTGGGAGAGACTTTGCAAACTTTTCACAAGCATGGGACTTTAAACACATCCGCAGCAGTCCCTATTACCCACAATCTAATGGTCTTGCTGAGCGTGCAGTGAGATCCGCCAAGCACTTGCTGGAGAAGTGCCACCGTGATGGCATGGACATCCAAGCAGCCATTCTACACACTCGCAACATTCCCTGTGATGGACTCCCGTCCTCTGCTCAACGCCTAATGTCTAGGCGGACCAGAACCTTCCTGCCAGCCACCACCGACATGCTCAGACCCACCATCCAAGTCAATGTGGCTGCTGCCATCACCAAACACAGAACGAGGGGGAAAGCATATCATGACCGCAGTGCTCACCGCCTCCCTGCACTAAAACCAGGCCAAACAGTCAGTGCAGACTGAACGTGGGTTCGATCAGGTGGGAAGAGTGGAAGGCCCAGCCCAGCTGCCTAATAGCTATGTGATAGCCTCACAAGGAAAAAGCTACATCAGGAACAGGCGACATCTCCTACGGGTTAATGAAGACTCACCGGCAAGCTCTGAGGAAGATTTGCCACTGTTATCCACCTCGTCGGCGCCTGATGGAGAGAATGCCCATGACAACAACACACCACCTACACCTCCTACATATCCTCCACCTCCTACTATCACACCAGTTGTCAATACTGCTGGCCCATCTGAGAGAAAGTTGGTGGTGACACGGGCAGGCCGAATCAGCCAGCCAAATCAACGTTATCAGGACTACGTCAGTGCCTAGTGTGAAGTTCAAAATCAACATCAAGATTGGAAAATGTATCCTTGAGTTCATTCGTAACCTGACTGCCTTATTTGCTTTTGATGCCCTTTATATTTATTTTAGGTGTTAAAGGTCCCATGAAATGTTCACTTTCTGAGGTTTTTGAACGTTAATGTGAGCTCCCCTACCCTGTTTAGGGCCCCCCAATGGCTAAAAGTTGCGTAATGTCTAAACTGAGCATTTGCGACCCTTTTCTGCCTTTGAAAAAAACACAGCTCAAATGGGCGATTCTGGACAAGCCACCTTATTGACGTCAGATCGAAAAAAGAAATGCAAATTCAGTTCCACCACCGTCTGGATCTCCACCCCCTGTCTCTGGAAATCACGCCCAGAGAGTTTGGACTGCGGAGGAGCTACGCAATGCGAAATGCGTTTTTTTTATTTGCCTGGAGGCACGTGCGAGTGTTTCTAGGCTCGGAAGTCCTTTACCCAACCCTCTGGACCTCTGAAACAGCAGTGGTTTAATTTTATTTTCTATAAAAATGTGTTTTTTTTTTCATTGAAAAGGCTGTCCTTTCCTCCTTCGCGCTTACACACGCGGAAGTGGGGCCAGGCACAGCGCACCGCTAAAACAAGGAACCAGCGGCGCATTTGCACCCCCCCCCCCCCCCCCCCCCACCCCCCCACTCCTCTAACCAATCTGTGTCCTTCTCATTTGCATTCAAGCAACAAGGCCCAGAATGAGTTGTTCAGACAGAGAGATTATGACTCTGACTCTGTACATGTGTCTTTCTCATGCACTAAGTGTTGATTTTGAAGAAGGATTCATTTACAGTATTAGGGAACCATTAAGGAGCCATATAAAAGCATCAAGAAGTACCATGTCATGGGATCTTTAATTTATGTTCTGTAATAGGCAGCCTAGTCAGATATTTTTTGCATGTGTTTCTGTTCAGATTCTGTGACTTGCCTATCGTTCAGGTTATGAAATAGGTTGTTAAGTCTAGTTACTTTAGCTAGAAGAAAGGGGATGTAGACTTGTGCACTTTAATTATCAGTGTTAATTGAAACGCCACTAGGTGGCGATACCTGTAGTAAGAGCTGGCAACTTTAATAAACCAGTCTATGGTATACATCCAATGGAGCTGCATGTGTGATTTACTGCCACTCTACAAATGCCATACTGTGGAACATTCCAGGATACACATTAATATCTCCATTGGGACCAGTAGGTGGAGGGCCCTCCACCAGGACAGTGAGTACTTTAAAGGTGCACTCTGTAACTTTTCTGATGGAGGGTCGACCACTTGCATTTCTTCATGCAGATGTTATTGTTTGCCTAGAATATTCCATAATATCTCCACTAGAAAAGTGACACAGTTCACCTTTATGGACAACACTGCGTATCGGACTTTCAGTGTCCATAATGTTGGGGCTCATAGGCCTGTGTGCTTTGGCCACATCATAGACATTATCTCTGAAACAGAAAGTGATTTGCTCATGAGTACTTTGACATAAACAAACCAAAGCAGGGATGAAAGCCGCTTTTGTGTTTTCAGTTCACTGCCTCAGCCTGGTAGGCCAAATACAGTCTGTTGTGCCAGCCTGTGGACTACAGTGACATCCCACTGGCAATGAGAGTAAGGCCTTTTACTGTGCCCCTACGTTAGACTGGTTAAGTATGAGAGCTTTCAACATTCTTTTTTTTTTTTTTATAACCCACCAAAATATTACTGAGAAGAAGCCAAGTACATTACTACTACTATTATGACTATTATGACATTGATAACATGAATATTTCTAACCAGGAATACTGTGAACTCAAGTTCGATATTAAGGAACAAACTCGATACTAAATACTGGTTCTGATACCACGGTGATAATAAAAACATTATTTAGACAGTAGAATATAATTTTCAACATTAAATCATATTACGTTTATATTACCATGTTGTTTTATATCTGCATAATCCCTCAGTCACAGGTATGTTCCATCGTGGTGTACTGGAGTATTCTAGTCTACATGGTCTTATAGTTGTACTGATGAGAATAATCAAGATTATTCTCAAGATACTCTGGAAAGGTTTATTTCTTTTCTGTAAATGTGACTTTGTTACAATACTTGCTCAAAAGAGTATTTCGTTTTGATATTAGTTTTAGTAGGCCTATTGATTAATATCTGATTTTCATTACTTTTGACAACCCTAGACTCATGTGGAAAATACATTTTTAAAGTTTAGTGTATTTAGTGTACAGTGAACCCTCGTTTATCGCGGGGGTTAGGTTCCAGAAATAGCCCGCAATAAGTGAAATCCGCGAAGTAGGACAATTTTATATTTTACAATTATTCTACATGTTTTAAGGCTGAAAACGCTTCACCAGACACATTATACACCTTTCTGAGACTGGTATTAACATTTTTCTCTTGTTTAAACACTCAAACTTTTGTAGATTTTCATTAAAATATATTAATAGTGGGGGGGGGGGCACGTGACACGCGGACACGTGCGCGCGGACACGTGTGCGCGGACACGTGCGCGCGGACACGTGTGTTTGTTTTGGTACCACATATCCATGCCATGTGCGAAAGTCGAGTGGAAAGCGACCTGGATATCATTTTGGGCAAGACTCAAGCCAATGCTAACAGTGCCAAACCGCTAACAGACGCCTCTGAGCACCAGTCCTCACCACAAGACCAGGTAAGACCAACCTGCGCTCACAAGAGTTGGTTGCATTTCACCCCGGCTCCAAAATCAGACCGCTATCAATGCGTCGCCAATACTCCACAGCTCTCTAGGACGGGGTCGGGTTCGTTCTCTCAGCGTGACGGGGAAGAGCCACTGTCTCCTCTGTGCGCGCGAGTGTCCTCCCCCCGCTGCGGGCTCCCTCGAATGCGGCTCTCCCCGCTGCGGCTCCCCCGGACGCCGCGCGGCCAGGCGCCAGGCCCGTCCATGTTGATTCTTGGCTCTTCCATTTGTCCGGCTCGCACTCAGTCTCTTCCATGGCTCGTGCAAGTAAACAAAGGCCACACCTCCTGTCACCCAGGCGCTCTCGTGAAGGAAATCAGAGACTCTGTCCCTACCATCCCTGGTCTAGACCTGGTTTAGTCCTGGTTTAGACCTGGTTTAGTCCTGGTTTAGACCTGCTTTAGACCTGGTTTAGTCCTGGTCTAGTCTCTTAGCTAATCAGGGCGCAGGACAGAATGTTACACTGTAAAAAAAAGTTACACTATAAAAAAAATGGAAAAAAAAAAAATGGAAAAAAAAATGGAAAAAAAAATCCGCGAAACAGCGAGGCCGCGAACAGTGAACCGCGATACAGCGAGGGTTCACTGTATCTATAATTTAATAATCAAAGTCACATTGAGGACAAATATCTATCTGGTTACTTTTATGCTTTGTCATTTTTGTAATTTTGAATTATTCATTTTTCATATAAATGTGATTATTATTCTGAGAAAACATGTGAAATTTAATGGTGACTTTCAGTTGGCTGTTGTGATGACAGATGACCTGAGTGCGCTTTGCGATACTGTGAGTAATCACTGTGTTTAGAATGTAGTCTATTTATTACCAGTGGAGCTTATCTGTAGGGATAAAACATCAAAGCTATTTTAACCGAATACTGTAAAGCTATTAACCAGTAACTAAATACTGACTTAACAGGTTAATAGATCTGTTAAAACTTGAAATTATGCATTTTTCTTGTGTTCTGTGTTCTGTTAGATTTTTCATTTATAAAAATATCAGTGAGGAATGAAGTCTTTCTGGATTGCTTTCTGGAAATTAATATTGAAAACACAATAGAATATTATGATCAGTCAAAGGAAATCACCCAACCCTAATTAATACCATGAAAAATTACCAAGCTTTACAATTTCAAAACTTGGGCGTGTTTTTTTTTTTTTTTTTTTTTTGTATTAAATTATCTAAATTGGTATAATAGTTTATGGTGTATGGAATGATATGTAACACAAGTATAACAACATCCTCACATAATGCAGTCCAGATCTGATGATGCTGTAACATAAGGCCGTCTAATTGCTTTTCATTGTTTGGACTGGCATAACAAGACAGATTAGCGCCACTGATGTTGCTCAACTAGCTACTGGACCATCTGTTTTCCACTTATGAACCGTATGAGGAGACAATGCAGTGAGGAGAGTTCCCCGTCGGTCTATATAGAGCAGCATATATAGGTCAGTGTTGCAGCTGACCGGGATTATGTAACTGACCAGTGAGTCTTTGTTAACTGTTGGACTCACCACTTGGTTAAGATAGTTGAACTAATTAAAATGGCAGAGTTTTGTATAGGACTGGAGGTGGTGATAGGAGGTGGCATTTGTTATTTGAGGCAAATGTAAGAATAGTGATAGTGATAGTGACTGCGTGCACATGGAAATCTCCAAACCGATTGCAAAGTGATTGGGGTCGTAACGGCTGCATGTGCACAGGGATTGGTTTGGATTGGGATTGGTTTGCCCCATCTCCCGGGAACCCCTGGCCTAGGCCGATAGCAAACCACTTGGCGTCGTCATGTGAACGATTTCGGATCGGATTAGCATACTGCGCATGGGCACCAGGAATTTCAGGAATTTTACCCGGAAGTTGTAAGAGTGGTAGTACCAAGTCAGTACCAAGTACCAATTGTTGTTTCAGACGAAAACATGGCTGCGAAGAAAGCAACAAGCACGCACTACTGGACTGAGTTCGTGCTGCACCAGGTGCGAGAGATAAACATTTAAAACTTTATGGACGGACAGCGCACAAGAAACGTCTTTATCAGAAGATAGCGTTGAAGATGGAGCAGGCAGGTTTTGTTCGGACGCCTGAGCAAATCAAAATCAAATGGAAAAACCCCAGGGCAGCGCATGCCACAGCCAAGAAGAACACCGGGAGAGCGCATTACGATGACTCAGGACAGCGGTCCTTCACGGCACCAACAAGCCCCATCTTCCACCATATCTGGACTATGAACGTAACGCACAGGGCAATTTCAGAAAAGAAGGAGTTTACCGCACACTCGCTTGACTTTACTTATTCCTTTATTGGGCTTAGCCAAGTAAAATCGAAACGCGTTGTTTGCTCTTAGCACAATAAAGTGTGTGTGCGTGCACGAGTGTGCGGTAAATTTCGTCTTTTCTGGAATTATTCAATGTTCCTGTTGTTACCAGCACCTGGAAGCTGTGCACAGAGTTTTAAACTTTTGAAATGACGCACAGGGCACTTTTACAAACATTTTGAGTTATCTATTGTGACCTTATAGTATCAGAAGAGAGTGTGGTTTTTTTTTTAAACTGTTGTGTAACTTGTACATATTAAAAATCAGTGTGGAAATTTACTTAAGTTGTAATTTCACTACCCCAGACCTTACATAAATGAACGATAAACTCATAGCTACAAATGTAATGCCTTTATTTGTGGCACAAAAGATGCAAGCAAAAAACAACAAGGCAAAACATGATTAAAACATGTGTGGTATAGGTCCCAATCCTCATAATTTTCGTTGTCCTCGATTGCTTGTAGTATCAAACGCAGACGACACGTTTCGTGTTGTATTAAAGAAACCAAAAACGCTGTTTTGCCGTTCATACGAACAACCAAACTCTGCAAACTCCGTCAAACTCCTCGAAAAGCCATCGCAGTATACTGCCAGATAGCTGTGTTGTGTTGTGTTTATATTGAGCAGTCATCACCCGGAAGTAGTTGGACTACAGCGCCACATAGCGTTGCGGAGCCGGCCAGGTCGCTGACCTGAATCTGATTGCGCAACATGCATGTGCACTCGGATTGGACGACAGACCACCGGCCGAGCAAGTGTGAAAAAACCAACCCAATCCTGATTCAATCCTACCATGTGCACACACCTAGTGATTCACAATTGAATTTCTCTCTAATTTCTTACAACTAGATAATGTCACGTTGTGTCCATAGAAAGTAATTTTGGGGTGCGTTTATGTGCACATAATAAAACTATATAAATCTAATAAATGTTGAAATAACTAAATAAACAATTGGTGAAAATGTATAAAATAATCAGGAATTTCTGAGCTGGCACACTGGACCAAAGAAACAACTTAATCCTGTAATAAATGTGGGTGGTATAGAAACTATATCTTTCTCATTGCAATATGTGGTTAATGAATGTGTGTCTGTGTGTGTGTCTGTGTGTCTGTGTGTGTGTGTGTGTGTCTGTGTGTGTGTCTGTGTGTGTCTGTGTGTGTCTGTGTGTGTGTGTGTGTGTGTGTGTATAGCAGTGCTTCTCAAATAGTGGGGCGGGCCCCCCTGGGGGGGCGTGGCGTATGACCCTGGGAAACATGTTTTTTTGCTGTACTGTACTAGAACTAAGTGTAATTGCACATCAACAACAGTAGTTGGCAGTGGCGTTCTCACATGCGATTTACGCACAGTCTCACCATTAACAGAACATCCTCTGTCACAGAAAAAACACGTATATTCCACTGATTCGTGTCCTTTAGTCCGACAGAAGCTGACACATCAGTGGCACAAGGAGAGAGCGTTTTTTTTCAGTGCTTTTAGCTTATGCAAATGAGGTGGTTTTAAGTTTCATTTCTGTAAAACGTAAACAAATGTGCGCAAAGCTGCATTAAAAACACATTAATATTTGAGTCCTCAGTGCAGTCTTTGTTGTAAGTTTCTTTCTTTTTTTTGTTTATAATGTTAATAAAAGGATACAATGGTGTTCTAATAATTTTCTAGACAAATAATACTATTTATAGTCGCGCGCAGGAAGGGGGGCGTGAAATTTTTTCTTCTTCCTAGGGGGGGCGTCACAGAAAATAATTGAGAAGCACTGGTGTATAGTAACCTGGCTCATAACACTCTTCTGGAGTTCTACACATTTACAGCTCTCGCTGAAAGCAATGGGGAAAGCATGGAATGTCATGACTAATATTTGAATCTGATTGGTCGAAGCATCACAAAAGCAGCAAAAGGTAACTTTGATACATTCATCCATCAGTCATTGAGAGAAAAGCACAGACATCTTCCTTGTACACAAATGCACAAAGCTCTTACCAAGCTCTTACCTTCTGCACACTCTTCACAAACAAAATCGTCTATATTTTCACTACCCCCATTTTGCTTAGTCCATATATTATTGTCCAACCTGACAGACATTATCATTCATATCATTCACAATAAATAAAACCATACCTCTTTTACATTTAATCTCTTCTGCCAACACGGACCCCCAGCACAGCCAGTGGCCCTCGTTAGCCCATCTGTCATGATACTGAAGAATAATTATCTATGTCTTCCGTTAATATGATGCTTCTCTCCCCCTTGGGGGTATGCCATGATATCTTTTTTTTAATGCCTGAGAAGAAATCTCATGATTTTACATTTATTCATGATTATTGACACACAGAAAACAACAATCCTTAATTTTCTTTCATACATGAAAACTAAACTTTCTGAATGATAAAAACATTAATGTGACATAAACAGACATAAAATACATTACAATTATTGTACAATTGCTTAATTATGCTCTACAAGTCTCACAGTTACTATATGGTTATTGCAACCCAAATAATGTTAATTACTGATTAAATGAATCATCTTGACATCCTCATATGGGCTGAAAATCAGCAACAGTGGACTACATTAAACACATCTATAAATTTTACAGGACCTGCCATTTTCCATACTTACCCTTTGGTTCAGCTGCTATTTTCCTTCCTTTATCTCTCCCAGCATATTGGTTTTGACACTGTTCGGTTCCAAACTCTACAGGGGGCAAAATAACAGAACAGAGCACAGAATAAAAGTGCTCTTTGAAGTGACTGAATCAAAGTTCCAAAGGCAACTGCTAAAGCAAATCATTTTAATACCAATCAGCAGAATGGGAAAACTTGACAAAGTTCAAAGCATTGGCAGCACACAATAAAGAGCATGCTGTGTCTTCATTGATGGGTCAATGCAGATGGCAAGGTGAAGAGTTTGTAAAATACTGTTAGTGCTGCATGGACTGTGCAGCTGCAAGATCCTTGAGCCGCAGAAGGACAGGCTGTATCTTATAGGAATTTGGATAGAAATTCTGTAATAAAAGTTTCTATATGAGAGAGATTTGTATGATACAAAATGTCTATCCATGGTTTTCAGCTTTCTGCTATATCCAACCTACTATTAAAAGATACAATATTTAGTTTTTAATCAATATTTAGTTATTAATCACTATGGCAGCAGCTTGATATTTCATCATTCTGAAACGTATGGATAGTTTCAGGCATTGCCACAGTAAGTAATCTAAGATATTATTTTATTTTTAAGTCATTTTTCCTTAACCATCTAATCTGTCTTGGGCTGGTGTAAGAATTACAATATTTCATCTGGGACTTGAAATAATTGCAAGATTGTGCCACTCTATCCATGAAACTTAATTGTTTAAATATTTCAGTTTTAACTGAATTCAAGACTGAAAATTAGGACCAAGGTAAAACAAAAGGGGAAGTTAAAGGATTATGCATTATTTAAAGGTTTCAGTTTCCTGTTTCTAAGCACCATTTTCACGATTGAAAAGATATAATATTTTGTTTTGAATGGTTAATTGCTATGGCGGCATTGCTGATTTTCATTACTCTGAAAGCCATGGACAAAGTGTACTATGAATGCATAATGCCTCAATATCCAACACATTGCTAACACCCTATGCGCTGTACTTTATAACCCAGGCTCTTGTGAGATGTTATAGCTGTATTTCATCGGCGCTGAAGTCATCAATCTGCCTCCATCTTAAAACAAGTGTATTGGAGTCTTATGAACACTCAGAGCCTGCAGCCCATTTAAAGTGTATGTCCCTGGGCCTTGCTGCAGGCAGTGCTCCAGGTTGATTACTGTTGAGTGCTCAGACAGGACGGACTCTCTGCCACATGGACACTTTGATCCAGTTATGATATGAACCAGATGATTTGATAATTTCCAAAAAAGCATAGGTATCACTGTAATTTGAACACACCCTCCCTTTTCTGTAAAGCACTTTAAATAGGCTACTTTATATACGAATTGTGCAAAGAAAATACATTTGCCTTGCCATCATTTGCCTCTGGATGGGCCAGTGTTTCTGTTGTAGCTTACATTACAGAGTTGCCATATAAACTGACCAATATTAGCAATTATAGGAAAAGAAGTTATCATATACCATTACCATATAGCACTATTCCCAGATCCCAATTACAGCCTATCTCCCCATAGCCACATTTGAAAATATATTGAACCTTGTAGGCCTGTCTATTTGCATAATATTAGCCCTATGGATGATCACAATTATAAAAGCATCCTTCTGCATTTATTTTCCAAATCTTGTGAATGAACCAATGCATCAGTCTCCATGGTAACGCTGTCTCACCCTGTTTAGGCTGCGGTCAGCTAAAGACACACTGTAATTAATAATCAGGTTAGAACAAGAGGACAGTGAAGCGCTCTCCAGGCCACTGCTAACTTTGGAGAGCACACAATGGACACACACACACACACACACACACAGGCAGCATATGCGCACATGGCATTGTTGATAGTGGGAGAGGTTGGAGACCGAGGGCCGGATAAGTGTGCTTGAAGGTGAGCCACTGGGTTGTTTCATACAATGAGGGTTAACAAGAGGCTGCTGCAATCTTAGCATAATGGGAGCGCACTCAAAAACAGACAAGCTAGTGTTAATCAGCCAACCAGCTAGCTAGTGCCTCCTGTCAAGTGTGTGTGCGTGCAATTACCTAGCATGGAGCTTCAAGTGGGTACCTTTAAAAAAAAAAAAAAAATCTCAGAAGGAAATGTCAATTGTCTTCGCGCCGACATACATTTTGCCAACTCATGCAAAATCATGCCTGGTAATAAACACTTATAGATTGGCTTCTGTCCAGTCTGGCCGCCCATCTGTTGGTGAAACTGTCCCTGTTTATTATACAATGAAGAACTTAACACCACCTGGACATGATCATAATTTGATCAATGTGGAAAGTTCAGAAATACTTTGAGTAGGCCTATTTTTTTTTATCTGGAACAGAGCATTTTGAGTTTTGGATATGGAAACTAAGAGACTAATAATGAAGGGTATCTCAGACATGTGTGTATGAAACCAAACACACACACACACACATACACACAATGTGAATGCGAGTGAATGCATTGCTTTGAGAGGATTGTTGTTTTGTGAAGGATTGGGTCTATTGCAAAAATGAAGTCTAAATGAGAGAAGCTGACATATAGGTCTATAATTTGGCATACACTCAACGTTTAGAAATGATTACGATTATACTGTTTCCACTTCCTTTCTTTGTTTGTCCTCAATAATTTCACTCTCTCTAAAACACCATCATACCAACATTTACTCCATGAAAGCTTATACCCCCACTGATCTCTCCATATTTTGGCTTGACTTCTCCATTACTTCCTTGTCCGCCTCCACCCTCCCTCTGCTCTCCTTTCCCCACCTCTCTCCACCTCACTTCCACCTCTGATGATTGCCGAGCACATTTCATTTGACATGAAGACAAAGGGCTGCGTACACATGTGGCTCCTGTGCAAGTCTTGTGTAATATGAAATATTAATGTGGGCATAATTTGGCTGTGTGGATGGAGAGTGGTGGGGGCTTCATAATCACCAGTGACTGCCGCTTGCTCCCCCAAAGGATGCTAAGGCTGTCAGAATGGATTGAGAAACACTACAGATAACAACAACAGAATGCTTACTGTGGCCTATTTCTGTCTGTGTGCTTAATGGCTGCACTGGCACAAGGCCCGAGCCGCCGAGACACTTCTCCCTTATTAGACTTCTCAATGGTAAAGGTGCAAAATGTGCATCCGTCAGTAGTCATGGTTAAATCTGCTGTGATAGACCTGTTTAATTACAACCACATCAACTATTTAAAAGCTCCCGCAAGAGGAATTGGCATGTTTCAAATGCAGTTGTGATGTTCTCCAAGTATATTATCTGTAATTGAATTAGAAATAAGATTTAAACTGGGGTGCACTGCGGATATATTCCCTCAGCAGCACGGATCTGGGCTCTGTGCTTGAGCCTCTTGTATGGCTTTCTTTATTCAAGGTGTTTTTGTTGTCTCTGGGGTAATAGGCAAAGTACTAAAACACATCTAGCATTGCCTTGGTCACTCATACAGTGCTGTCTCTGAAAAATGTCTCAAAATGAAAATTCAGGCAAAACATCCTTCAATTTTCAAATATTGCAATTCACAATGTCTTAGCGAGGTCTCTCTGTCTTGTGTAAACAACTTTTCATTTTAAAATCTAAGAAAATGCAAAAATTATATAATATATTATTTCCAATTATAATACAAGTATATAGTGCCGGTACATACAATTATGTAATATAATAGCTGTTGCTGTGCTTTACAACTCATTCATAAAAGCTAACAGTTCACGTGGTCATCCTCATGCTTCTGAAGTCATCGTTGTAACACCTGGCCACTCCCACCGCTCCACATGTCTTTACTTTGTCTCATTATGGCTCAAATATTCTTGCTTCCCTCTCCAGTGCAGCCCTATGCACAAACACTACACACTTAGAGAGGCTGCGGTTGCATCAGTAGTGAATTAGCGTGCCGTTCCACGTTATTAAACATGACACTCGGCCCAGATAATGGCGCCTTTCTTCATCTCAATTTGGAAGGCTAATCTTATTGCTTTGATTAGCAGTAGGCTCATTTGCATATCAAGGCCTTTGCTACTTTAATTCCTCCATTGCAAATCTCCTCTTTATAGGAGCAGATAAAAGGATTCTATCTATATGTATCTTTCTTTAGCATCTATTCTTCCCACACTTTCTGTTCGGAGTAAACTTGCTTTGTCTCATTGCTTTGTGTAGGCTCATAATCATTGCATCTTTGTTTTCTTGCATATAAGTAACATAGTATCATATATTAACTAAAGACCAAACGATGACTTCATTCTCAGGCAGTTGGGCATTAGGTAATAGATAGTCAAGTTCTAGTTACACATTGACTCAAATTGAGTTTATTGCATTAAAGCATCTTGTAAAAATGTCTGTTTTATAGTATAAGCAACATGGCGCATGCTTCCTCTGTAACTGCTCAATGAAAAGGCCACATTGTGTAACATGATGCAACACCGTATATTTGGAGTTCATATTTTACTCTTGAAAAAGTGTTCTTTAGAGTGTCAAGGATGCCACTGTGTTATAACTAAAAAAAAATAAAAAATAAACATATTGTTACAGTCACTTTAGAATTATGTCTTAAAGAGCCCATATTACACCCTTTTCTGATCTATGTTATAATGTACTTTCCTCATCACAGACATTCATAGAATTGTGTTTTGTTTCATTCACACGTTTAACACACAAACCCTGCGCATTTAAGCTGAGGTCTTATCTCAAACAGAAAACACTCCATTTCCAACTTGTGATGCCATCTGGTAATACAGGAAGTGCTCCATTAAACTCAATACACCTTCACTAGAATCTTTTGGATGATTTCAGCCCTGGAATTGCCAGCCTCTATTGAGTAAACGGTAACTATTAACTTGAAAATTACTGCTTCATGACATCACAAGGTGGAACAGAGCATGTTAAGCTTTTGGAGATGTAGACTGACTAATATGAAAGGTTACTCAAACTTGTGTGAATGAAACAAAACACAACTCCAGGTATGTTTTTGTGGAGGTAACAACATTATAACATGGCTTAAAGCTCACAAGAGGAGTCAATTTAGCATGATATAGGAACAGACCATGAGCATATTGTAAAGAAAATGAAATTCACCCAACATAAGTGGTTTAGTCACAATTTAGAGTGACATTGTGAGCTTTTGTCTGATATTACACTTGACATTGACATTGACATTGATTGTGTAATTAACAATGGCTAACATAGACATATGACCAACACACTCCACACACCATATCCAACAATTTGGTCTGCTACTCACGTCTGTATGGGGCTCTATCAAGGTTTTCAATCAAACGCTTGTCAATAAAAGTCATATATTATGCCAAATTGACTCTTGTGAGCTTTAAGTCATGTTATAATGCTGTTACCTCCTCAAAAACCTATCTGGAGTTATGTTTTGTTCCATTCACACATGCTTGAGTAATCCTGCATTATTAGTCTGTCTACATGCCCAAAGCTCAAATACACTGTTGTGATGTCATGGAGTGATAGTTTTCAAGTTAACAGCTACCTTTTACCTTTTGTTCAGTAGAGATTAGCATTTGTTTTCTGTCTGAGAGAAGAATACAGCCTAAATATGCAGGGTTTGTGTGTTAAAAATGTGTGAATGAAACAAAACACAATCCCAGATATGTTTGTGATGAAGAAACATCATTATAACATAGATCAGAAAATAGAGCAATAGTGATTTATGGTCATTTGCAAGTTGTACAGCAATATTTGAAACTTATAATATAAAGGACTGTGGCTGTATACGTACCAGATAGGACCAATCTGACCCTCATGTTTTTCGAGGTATACAGGTAAAATTTAAACATCTGAAAAGCTCTTACACACACACGCATACAAGGAAATCATACCCCAGAAAGTCCTAGTCCAGTCTTGGAATTGAACCAGGATCTTCTGGATATGAGGCAAGAGTATTACCCGCAATGTCACTCAATGTCATGTCCAGTGCGTATCTGTAAAATGCTCTCTATATGTGCCTTCATATTGAATAAAAATGTTTTTCTTCATCCAGTCTTTTCTTTTATTTATGTGTCTATACTTCACATAGATCACTAGGTAGTTGAAAATCTTTCCGAGCACGTCGCAGAGTCGCTGAGCCTGCTGTATAATGCCTTGATTGTAATGACAACCTTTTCAAATTGCCGTTTGTGCACTTCAGACCACTCGGCCTATGTTTGAGTGTGAGAATGTCTCAGATAGCGATTCTTTGATGTGATATTGGCCAATACGACGTTTTATGTGTCAATAAAATGCTTCAAGGCCATGTCGACTTTTCACAATAGACAATAATCTTGAGGAAATGTCTGTATCGTGTGAAGATAAGTGCAGCATTAAAAACATTTTTTACCCATTGACTACTATTCAGCCAGTTAAACAAGCTTTCGGTCCAAATGCACTAATTCAGTCTGATTCTGTTTAGATGTAATTTTAACTTCTGTCTTTGTGTTGTTTTGTTGCCTCCATTGAACCGACATATTTAATTTCCTCCAGAGTCCAAATTAACCCAATTGTTTCTCTTAATGGTGTGCTTTGAAATCACAGAGGAAAAGAAAGACAGTGTTGACTTGTGTTTGGATGTTTTTGATCACAGTTGTGCAAGGTGAGAAGGCATGGGGCAGGCAATACATGAATTGTTTCTTTATTCTATTGTATTATTTAGCAATAGGTGTGACTAAAAACCTTAAATTTCACCTACCTGGGGCTGTTGATTCATTGACGCTTGTTCATATCTAATGCATTTTATAAACAGTGTGCTAGAAGTGGATTATTTTATGGTCTGTTATGTTTAATTTGAATGTCCAATCCAATGCACTTTATTTTTATAGCACACATTATAAACAGTTCCCAAAGTGATGCACAATAAAGAATACAACATATAAAATCTAAAATAACACTCACTTTAACTCTACTTGTCCTCAATAAGCTAAATAAAACTATTCAAAACTATTCAAATCAAACAGGAGCAAAAGTATGAGTAAATAAGAAGGGTAAGTCATAAAAATCAGAGCTAATCTAGCTATTTGGCTATAACATCTTTATCTTTGTGTCTTATGTGGTTAATGTCTATTTACACTTGACTTTATGCCTTAATGTATTTTTGATGTGTCCTGAAACAAACATACAAACAAACAAAAAACTCAATTAACCATGGTCCTTGTAAGAATGTTGTATATGTCTCACTTTTTTCATACTATCCACATATTCTACTTACTCTTAGTCATAATAGTTCATGTTATAAATCCAAATAACAAAATTGGTCTGAAATCGCATATACCAATTCACTGGAGTACTAAATAATTGCTATCATCATTATCAAATGTCCTTGAAAGTAAACCCACCTTGTAAAAGCCAGTACACTGTGTCACTGAGTTTAAGTGTTAAAACAAAGGTCTTTATGTGATTTTGAGTAGTAAAAGAACAGATCATAAAGTGGCTGGAGCGGGTTCACTGACCTGGATGAGGCAGTGGCCCTGATGAGCAGTCAGCAATTTACCCTCTATTCTCAAACTCCATAAACTGCCATTATAGTGGGTTATTGGCCTCTAGCTCACAGCGTATTGTGGTCATCTGTAGCTGTAATTGTACTCTGGTGTGGTCACATGTATTAGACAGGGGAGGTGGTACTGTATATAAGCAGGTTCACCTCTCCTCTGGGCACCTTGCTCTTCCATTGCCTTGCCTCAGCACCTCACGCCTCCTCTCACTACATCCACAAAATGTCCTTTGCCGGAAGATGGGAAACTGAATCTCAGGAGGGATATGTGGAGTTCTGCAAGCTCCTTGGTGAGAACATGAATTTAAAAGTGCACTATGTAACTTTTCTGGTGGGAGGACTGCCTCTTGTTTGCTCGCCTGCCTGGAGACATGCAGGTTGAAGCAAGTTGAAATTGCAATTAAAATGGTAATTTAATAAGTTATAATGCTGTACTGTAGAATATTCCAGGCAAAGCAATAACATCTCTGGGGGAGGTGGCAGACCCTCCATTAAAAAGTGCCATAGTGTACTGTACGTTTAAAAGTGAAAGCTCACATAATTGCATTTTAAGATTACCAGAAGTCATCTCTAGGAATGAAATCTTCAAATCAAACATAAACCAAAAGCAGGTTCCTTAAAAAAATATATAATTTTATGATTTATTGCAACATACACTGAAGTAAAAATTAAATCAACTTAAAATTATTCTCTAAGAAAGTAACAAAATACCTGGTCTCCATAGGCATCCCTGACGACATCATCGAGAAGGGCCGTGACTACAAACTGATCACAGAGATCACACAGGACGGAGACACCTTCACCTGGACACAGCTGTACCCCGCCAACCACAAGGTCACCAACAGTTTCACCATTGGCAAGGAGGCTGACATGGAGACCATCGGAGGGAAGAAGTTCAAGGTAACGACTATCTGCAACTAAAGCTGGTCATTGCTTACAAGTTTAGTCCTGCATTAGTTTGCCATTAGTTTTTTTTTCTTTCTTTTCAATTTTGTATTGCTCATTTTATACCGCTGAACATGGTACTTTGAATGCAATATCTTTTATACTGATTCTTGTTTAATAAGTTTGATTCAAAAAATGTGTATATTTTCTCTTTATTACACTAGTATTTTGTGACTTGGTGACACATGGACCTAAGGGATACAGGGCATAATTTACATTTACTATTTTTTACTATTTTACATAGTTTTATACTTTTGAAATTGACCTTTCAAACCTGAAGTATAGTTGTATTCATAATAATTTCCCCTTGTTTATAGGCCACAGTCAACATAGAGGGAGGCAAGCTGACAGCTGCCTTTCCCAACTACCTCCACACCACGGAGCTTGTTGGAGGCAAGCTTGTCGAGGTAATGATTTAAAAATGTCTACTACTGTACTACTTTAAAATCTAAATGCATAGGACATCCATTATAATATTTACATTAATATCTTTCTGTCTTTCTGTTTCCATAGACTTCCAAAGCTGGCTCTGTAGTGCTGAAGAGAACCAGCAAGAAGATCTAACTTTGACCTCCTGTAGCTAATATCAATAAACTGTGCTTATGATACCAACTGAACTGTGCTTTAATGTCTTTACTATGGAGTCATGTCATAAAAGCATTTAGACCTCTATTTTTTATGTCTAGAATGTGCACATGTTGAAATGGCACTGATCTGGAGCGAAGCCAAACCCACTTTGGCCATGATAATAAATAGATGTAAACTTTTTATGGCATAGCTCTAAACTGTAATATAACGGTCCTTGGCCTTTTCACAAAGTTTCATAAAAATCAAGCGCCCATAAACATCAGCAGATAAAATAAAACCAATACTGTAAATGAAAAAGGAGTGTTTTATGGCTCAGTGAAGTAAGTAGAGAATATCCTGCCAGAAGTACCACTTTGTGAGCATATATCAGTCTGCAGATCTACTACAATTAAGATATTAAAGGAAAATTACAAGACAAAGCTATTACCAAACAATAAACATGAAACAGATCAGAATAGAAGCATAGTTCTTCTAAAATACTGAAAAGGGTGTCTCCTATAAGAACAAGACTGTTATGAAGTTAGAGTGTATGAGTATGTTTTCAAAATAATACCATTTTATTCATGGTACTGTCTATTTATCTTTAAAATTCAAGTATTATCTTAACAATAACTAATGCCCAGTTTTTGGCTAGCGACATTTCCCTTTCTAGTTGGACCCAGTTTTCTAACCCATCTTTATTCTTCAAACAAATTCTTGTCTTTTCCTCCATCTTGCCCATATCTCCATGGCTGTGGGCCAGGCAAACAATCAGTTAATTAACCAGCTCAGTCCCAGGATTATTGAGGAGTCTCTCTGAGGAGCTCTGAAAGCCCTCTCATGTCTCCAAATTTACAGCTTCATTACACAGACCGCAATAAGGTACAAATCATCTGAATAAAAAAAAATAAAATAAAAATAAAAATCGCCGGACTACCTCCATCTTGTGTGCGCGTGCGTGAGTGTCTTGGCCTTGACTGGAGAGCTGTGACTCAATAGCTCCCTAATGAAAACAAAATCTGTGTTTTTTGCCTCCGAGGTGGTGATTGTTTTGGTGTGATAATGAGACATGCCCACTTGCCAACGCACAGGCAATCAAGATCTTACTCTCATGAAAAATGAGGGTTGGAAGGCAGTGTGCAAAGGTGTAATTTGAACGTGTTTGTGTAGCGTGGCGCTGGTGCAATCACGCTGCAATATCACTTCCTTTGTCCGCCCAGACAAACAGGCCTAATTGGCTATTTCCTTGTATACGGCTTGTGATTGGCCATTTTGCCCTTTTCTGATTGGTCTCCATCTTGGCACCCGAGATCGGAGAGGAAATGGCTGCTTCAAAGTCTGTGGCTTCATTATATAAATAAATGCATCATAATTATTATAAAAATGTGTCTACTGTAATAGCAACTGAATTGGATTTCTCGCATTAGAATTTGATAATAATTGGCTTAAGGGTTTGTGTGTGTGAGTCTATTCCTCTGTTTTTCTGATGCAATTGCATGTTCGTAGAGTTATTGTCAGGTGAATGACAAACACTGAGATGGGTCTGAGACAAGCAACAGCAGGGAGGCGATAATCATTTTTTTCACCCCTCAATTCAAATCTAATGTTGTCTAATGTTGTCCATACAAATGTGTACAGACATTAGCTGCTTAGATTATCTTAGAATTTCTTTAATAAATCTACATATCTTTATTATGTTCAGATTTCCAACACCCAACTGCAATTATGCAAATGACCACAAACCACATAGGATCAGTTATAGGATGTCAGTTGTACACTTCAAAGCTTAAAATAGTACATAGTGAACTAGTATATGAGGAAGACAATACTGCCTAAATTCTACATCATACTTTCAATACATAATATAGTTAAAGTCAATTTTTTTTTGTTTTTTTTATCACATGTCTGTATTTCATCTTCTGAACATTTGCATTTTGCTGGTAGAATCTAAATTTAAAATATAAGTTCTACATAAAGAATTACTGGAAGAGAGCATTAAAATCCTTTACTGTTTTTTAAAGACAGTTACAGCATAAATAAACTACAATCCACAAGAATGCGCTCTTTAGCAGCACTACCAGTCTGCTGTTGGTCGGCCCACATCTTCATATCCCTGCAGAGGCTGAGCCAGTGCCCTGTGCAGCCCAGCTCCAGACCTTTCTCTGGGGGACACTGCAGCTCTTTGTTCCCCTCTCATGCCTCACATTCTCCAGCACTGCCCTGGCTTCTTTACATGCCTGCTCTGTGGGCAATCGGGCCTGGGCCAGCAGCCTGCCAACTGGGGATCCGAGGGTCCACGGAGACGTCCAGTCAGTCAGACCAGCCTCCATTCATCCAGCACTGCGCGGCTGGCTCCTTGTCGCCCTTTGGCCCAGAACAAGGCCTCTCTCTGGGGGACAGTAGTCAGCTTTGTTCCCTCTGTCATGCCTCACATTCCCCAGACCTGCCCTGGGTGTCCCCTGAAGGCAGAGGGCACAGAGGAGGAGTGGTCTGTGTGCGCCCCCATGTTCTTCACTCCTCCGCTGATATCATGGCTCCATAATGCCCCTCCATCACCTCCTTTTAGGATGTGTCTCTACTGCTTTTACCGCTGCCCTTTCTGCTCTTTCTTTCCATCAGTTTAAAATCTGGCCATAAAACTGACAACCAGCACAGTGACACGATCAATTTTTCACTTTGAACAATTTGTGCTCAGACACACTGTGCGTTCTGTAGTCATAGGATTTATGTCTTTCTTTTTTTGCTTTTTTTTCACGAATGTTGGACAGTTTACACATTTTACTTATTGTGTTGTTGTTGTTATTGTGTTTTTTTTCTCTTTTCCTTATTGAGTAATGTCAACTCACCACAGCTTATTTTGGTATAGTCATTGACTCAGCTCACTTCCAGGTACTTTCCATTCATGTTTCACCAACTGCTTTTAAAAGTTCTTGCCTCAAGGGTGACAAGGATCACCATAGCATATTTATACAACATATTCACACATAGACTCTTAAATTGTCCTTGGGAAATTCAACCAAACTTATTGGTTACTTATTGCTGTGATTACACAATAAGGTAATGTGAAAATATTTCCCAGTCTCCTGTGTGAGCTTATTGTGATTTCATAATAATGTACTGGGGACCCGAAATAAGAAAAACGGAGAAAGCGGAAGAAAATGAAAAAAAAAAAGAAAGAAAGAAAGAAAGAAATAATGTACTGTGAATATACTGTTGGTTAATGTGAATTCATGTTAAGCTATTGTGAAGACACAAGAGCTTAATATGAATTCACATTTTGTTACTATGAATTTCCAGTTATGCCTTTGTAAGATTTATACCTTGTTATTGTAAATTTCTCATTATGAGATTCTAAATTTCATTATTCTACTGTTTTTTTCCATATCATTCTACTCACGCTCAAATTTCACATCATATTCAAAATATTATTTGCTGTTGTGCTTTAACATCATACTATTAATGTCACATTACGTAGTGCTACACAAAGACATACATTTAGAAATCAACCATTTGACTTTATTAAACAGATTCGTCCCACAAGTTGAAACAGTTAACAGTAAACAGGAAATTAATTCATGTAATCATACTAATTCTAAGTCATAAAAAAGTATCATCCTGAGAAGCTTTTGTTTCTAGAATTCCGGTTGAAGAAATGTCACAAATCTCTTGTTGATGACTTGCTTGCTAATAATGAAGAGTATATTAGCCTTGACAATTTAACAGAACAATATAATAGTTACATACACCATAATAGCATGATAAGTAAAAGTCTAGTTACATGGTAATTACTTATGGAAACTTGGGACGTCTGACACTCTAACATGCACCCATGTAAAGACCATGACCTGTAAACATTGTAAGCATTTACAACAGGAACGTCTCAGCTCATGTTATTACTGTGCTGCCCAGTAAAGACCAAATCTCTTGAAAAAAAAAACAAACTTGAAAAGTATAATTCATTTTCTTGCGAGCACTCAGCATTTTGTTCTGCCATATGTTGCAGCTGTACAGCAAACTTCTAATCCTTCATTCTCCTTGTCTAACACCTGAGATTATAGCTATTCACGTCGAGTCCTACCAGCGCACCTCGTTTTAGCTGCTTGCACAACACAAAACCTTTCTCCGAATGCCAGCCCTGTCTGTACCTACAGCCCACTTCTATTGAGACAGGAGAAGGGTGGGGGCGTAGGCCATAATTAAAGATGGCGGCCTTGCTGTCACACAATGGCAGTGCACAGTGAAAGCTTTTTATTGCATGTATTTTTCTCAATAGGAGAGTGGGCAGTCTACCCTTGGTGAGCGTTTAATTGGTTTAACAGCTGGAGTGGAGGAGGAGGTGGAGAAGAATGATGGACCAGGAAGACTTTGAGAGAGAGAGAGAGACAAAGGGAAAGTATTTTGTTGTGGCTGATGCTTTTGCTAAATGTATTAAGGTCAAATATGTGTCTTCTACTGAGTTTAATAGTCTAAAGCCTTTTTAGAATGACTATGGTTAGAATTTCAAAGGAAAATTAATTTAATTAGTCCAGCATTGATGACTGATCACTGTATACTCAATAATACAGTGACCACAGACATCTTTAGTTCAGGTGTCAGGTGTCTCTTTCCAACAAAATTTCACAATGTTGAACAATAACAATTTTTCCCCTTTTTGTATGAAACATCAATGTTCTCAGTTGTTCAGTTTGTATAAAATTACAGTCTAAAATCATTCAAGCTCTAACCAGTGAGTCATCTGTTGCTCATACTATTACAGACTGCCCGTTCCTCCATATAGGAAGAGACTTTCACATGTCTAATTTTGTATTGTATACGCTGAAGATTACTGCTGTTTTTGTTTCACTTCTGACAAGATTCACTTTTCAAAACCATCATCCACACCGTTGCTAGTGCTATTATGTCTGAAGAAAAGAAATCCAGGTGTGAGCTTTTTAGCTATTACCACAAAATCTCCACAGCACCATCATGCATATAGAGATTATGAAAACAGTGTATTCCTAGTCCTTTTTTTCTTAGTCCTTTTCTAACGTTTGTGTATTCTGACAAGTGTCTTTGTCCTGTGGGTGCTAGTGTGTCCTTTAGGTGGGTGCAGAGTGGGGCACAGCCTTAGGGCGAGGTGAGGCCATCCTGGTCCTCCAGAGCTTTGGACTAATGGAGATGTGCTGTCGAGTTTAGGGCCAGCCCTCAGGGGCAACAGCAAGGATTAAAAATTTAATCCACGGCACATTAACACAGCAGATTGGAGATTTCAGTTGGGAAGCATCATGGCCTATAGTATATTGCATGCTTTTACGTTTATTTAGCTGTATTATTGGGTATCCTTTGATGTTTATTTTGGGGAGTACTGTACTTTAAAACTATAGTAAAAATAAAACATCTTCTTTTAGTAGAATGTATTAATGTATCAGACTTTGGAAATATGAATTGAGTCATATGGCAGAATATATTGCACAAGCCTGTTTCATTGAAGGCTATGGCCAAGCTGTTGCTGTTTGTTTAGGCTCAGAAATCAGTTGTTTCTAAAGCAAGCTGAATAGAGAGCTCTGTGGAAGACGTGGCATCAGATATTGAACGTTTTAGTAATTCTGCCTATATTTATGAATTGCAGTTTCTTGTTAAAGGTGCCATTTTGAAGTGTTTTGGTGGTGCAATGGCTAGTATTTTTTTCATCGATCTAAAACCAATGGATACACTATGAGAATTTTCATAATTTAAAAAGGGAGCAGTTCTCAATAAGACAACCCCACCCCAACCCTGTAATTACTGATGTAGGAAAATATACATCAAACTCCCCTAAAGTCATTATTACTGAATATTTCATGTGAATTGCACATTGTGAGCCGTATATAGGACTGGACGTTAAAGATGTGTGTTGTGTTGACGAGGGATTTCCTCCAGCTCCTTTCCTCCGAGACAAAGAATCTTATTTCACACCTCATTTCATCTGCCACCATGTTGTTGTGAGACCTTGTGTTTAGGCTACATTGCATTAACTTACATTCATTTGCAGGCACTTCCCCTGACCACCTCCAGCTTATAGACCTATACTCTCCCTCACCATATAACCCCAGTGAACGTGCTGATCCGATGGTTTAATTGCATTAGGAGACTGGAGCCTGACACCTTGCACTTTTCATGGTGTGTATCATTAGCGAGAGTGCAGTGCTTTATGAGTATTGTGACCTCGCCAAAGAGACAATTATACTGGCACATGGCACAAATCCATCGCAGCCCGTCGCATCACGTCCATTCATCCATTGTGAATGAGAGTGGAAGGCATTTAAACGCAATTTTGCACAGTCAAGCCTGATTGGATAGTAGTGGCTTGTTTATCTGGACACAGAAAATAGCTCAATACTGTGCACAGAGACAGACCTAAATAGAAGGGAGCATGAAATGTGTTCTGCGTCTGATTTCATTCAATAAGAGATAGTTGGGAGAAGATTATTAGAAGTGGCCCCTGTATGACTTTGACTGCATGATATATAATGAATATTCATAATTAAGTATGTGTGTAAGAGTCTTTGTTTGGCTGTCAAATTGATTATCCAGTAAGAAAGTAGAATGGCCTCCTTGCTTTAGGTTGCTAGATATTACAACTAAAATCTGTTGGTATCAAATTTAAAAGTCTCTATTCCATCTGAATCCTCACTACCAAAACTCCAGCTCATGCAGCCAATCATTAATCAGAGTGCAACCTCCAGTCATGAACTGTGAATACTGGAGGTTCTGAGCTTTCAGATGAGGCATGGTCTGTCACTTTTAGAGAAAACATATACAGTATGTGTTCTGTATACAGGTTAAGGCACTAGTAAACCTGGTTTAGTTGTGATTTTAGTACTTTTTAAACCAATGAGTACTCCAACTATCCTCCCTTTAATGTTAACTCAATTGTAGTGTTTACAACAACAGAATTTTAAAACATAATTTGCTTTGCATAGAGTCTAGAAGTGTGTATCATGTGAGCCGTGGCTTAACAAAAGTGAATCACGGATTCTTTATGGTTGTGTGATATATAAACTAGAGGTGATGTGATGCTTGGATGCGGATCTAATGGTTTTTGCATATTAAACTATGCTTGTCAGAGTTTGTTTTCCACATCAGTAAAAACACATTTCACAGTTTCAATTGCTTAATTACTCTTTGTGCTGTGAATAGTGGAGGAATATGTTTAAAGGGACATTCTGTTACTAATAAACCGGAGGGCACATTTTAAAATGATTACTTAATGTTTTGAATCTAAAAATGAAGTGATTTGTACAAAAGTCCTCCAAGAAGCCAATTAAGAAATTAAATTATAAATGTGTTTTCTTGTTACTCTTGAGTTACTCTTGAGGACATAACTCAAACATAAGAACTTTCATTCTACAAATTCAACAAATAGAGGTCCCAAGGAAAAAAACAACAATAAAGCCCATTCAGTCATGTTTAATTCTTCATTCATTAAACTGCCTTAATGTTGTAATTATTATGGCATGTATGGCCAAAAGGTATACATATTTATTCATTTTCTTTGTTTGACTTCACTTTATATTCAGGGTCTTGCACATATTCCAACTGTCTTAGCTTTGTCCTTAGCTGTGGTTAATAAAACAGCACTAGAGAGTAGCCCATACTTCCACATAAACATGTTTATTTTATGTGCTCTGTGTATGGGTATTACCTTGGTCATATTCAGACCATAACCAAGCCAATACTCCCACCTCATAACCATAAAGTACAATGATGGGCTGATTTACATAATGGCCCTGCTGTGAAAATGGAAACTGATTTACTCCTTAATGTATCTCACAAAAGGTAAGTAATACAAGCACAGGTGAAGCTACACATCAGGAACTCAAAAAAATTACCTTTTCAGTAACAATAAGGGTGCTCTTTACTCCGGAATGACATTTCATGCACTTTTAATGGACCATTAAACTTTGCAAATTTGTTAAGAATTTTATCACTTACAACATCCCCAATGTGAAGGAGTCTGGACCAAATATTTGCTTCATATTGCTAACTAATGAACTAACATATCTCTGTGCAATGTAATACTCTATTTATTTATTTATTGACCTTTATTTAACCAGGATAGGCTGAGATTAAAGAGGGGGTATTACACTTATATGAGGTGTTAACTGATAACACATCATGTATTTAGATCACCATGTTACTTTTTATTGTTTTGAAAATGCTATATTCACTGAAAACATTGTATTACGATGTTTATTACGTTATAGTTTTTGTTTTTTAAATGCTTTGAACCCCCCCCCCCTTTGCTCTCACACTCCCCTTCAGAGCGCTCTCACATAACAACAGGTGTGCATTTCACAAATGAAACAACTACACATCACATCAGGTTTGTGAAGTTGTAATGTATTGTTTTGTATCATGCTGAGCATGTGATGGAGCTGAGCTTTGGATAGGCTCATACTGCTAACCGTAAGCAGGGTTTGAATAGGGCCTGAGAGAAATCGCAAAATGACTTGCATGGATGACAAATGAAACCTCTTCAGGCACGTTTTTGATGAGGGAACGATGTTATAGCATGGTTGGAAGGTCCAAAAAGTCGCCTTAAAGATTCACTATGTATAACTTCCATCTCCTACGTCATGTCAGCAAACCAAATTACAGTTGAGATCTGCAGAGAGGTACGCTTTTTAGAAAATAACCTTTTTTTGAATATATAAAATATGTAGCCTATGTTTAATGCCATACTGGATCATTCCAGGCAAAGCCATCTCATTTTCACATGGAGACCCCCACCAGTTACATAGTGCACCTTTAAAGAAGGAGCTACATAATCAAAGCTCACTGATACTGAATTTTCTTTTTTTTTTTTTCTTTTTTTTAATAAAAGGTGTAACATTGATCTTGATGTGCTACAATTCATTTTAAGACATGAAAAAGCTTACTTGACACCCTTCAAAACAACCTTTTTTGTAATGAGTTTCTAGGACCCGCTACTTTGCTTTAGAAATGTCAGGCATGTCCGCTTCTTTATCCGTACCTCCCCAATCTCTCCTTTGTTGGCACCTTCTTTTCTCCCCTTACTGCTTTTCCTTATAGAGCCTCTCCTTTTTACACAGTTTGTTTTGCTGGCCTATTCTCCAACTGGACGTCCCACTGGGGGCCTGAGAGCGTCGACAAAGACCCACGGCCCAACAGAAAAGAGCTGCAAAGACAGAAAAAGAGATGGGCTAAAAACACAGGGTTAGAGGTCGTACTGAGAAGACACACAGGATAACAGAGCAGAGAAAGAGCAAGAGGAAGACTTAAGATGGAGGTTACTGGGAAGGGAGAGGCCAATGAGAAGAGGGAGAAAAATGGTCCCAACTACCCCAGTTTCATTGGTGGTTAGGATAATGGTGGACAGCGTCTTTTGTCATGATCTCCTCAAGATGTAACATACACAAAGTGGGTAAGTGCAGAATGTAGCCACTATATTCTAGTCAACGCTATGGTGCTGTTCCAATAGTAAAATATATGGCATGTTTGCTGAAGGCTGGAGACAAGATTTAGAGACACTTTGTTTGCATTTAAGAAAGCAAACAATTTATATCAGCTAACATTTTCCATAAATAAAACACGAATAATGAGTCATCAAGACATAGTCGGAGCAAGTGATCTAGCTGTCTTAGGGAAACACTTTAAATGTATTATAAAAAGAATGTTGGTTGTATGGAACCTGTGCCCTTGTACCACACAGTAGAGGTAAGAATCTTTGGCTCCTGGATACATTAGTTACACAACATTAATTCATTACACAACATTAGTTTAAACTATAGGGCTTGGAAATGAACTGGAGTCAATGTATGGAGCAGCAGTTTTCACATTTTTAAATAACAAAATCTAAACCAGGTCTATATTACTTCATATTATGTCTAACTTAGGCTCAAACTGATCTAAAAAAAAAAAAAAACTAGGTCGTAGCAGTTCTGAACAAGAACCTAACCAAAGAAGAAAATGTTTCAAAAAATGATAAAGGACGTTGAGTACCACCAGAAGAGGCTCATGTAAAACCAACCATTTTTGAAAATTACTGTTTTCCCCCTAAACCTACACAAATTGAGGTCCAGTTCTAAAGGTCCTATATTGTGCAAAATTGACTCTTGTGAGTGCTAAGTTATGTTAGAATGGTGTATCTCTTCAAAACCTTACCTGGAGTCTTTTCATTTACATGTTTGAGTAATCCTTTATTAGTCCACATCTCCAAAGCTCAAAATGCTCTTTTCCACCTACTGATGTCATGAAGTGGGAGTTTTCAAGTTAACAGCTTTTGTTCAGTAGAGGAGGGCAAATGCAGGAAATCAAAATGATAGTGAAAGTGTATGGAGTTTAAAAACATAGTGGAGCATTGTCTGTATTACCTCATAGCATCCTGGCAACACATTACACAGTGGAACAGTGTTTTCAGTTTGAGGCAGATGTGACGGAAAAACAACATCATGTATTTTTTTTTAAATAAGAAATTAACATTACAACAGATCAGAGCGTTATATGGGGCCTTTAATCCAAACTGTTGCAAAATAGGTCTACTGTCAACTTTTTAATTTTAAGGCTGCCAACAATCTGTTTGTGATTTGTGTTATAATACTTGTCTAAACATGACAGTCACAAACAAAAGACATGCTGCACTGCTCTCAATTTACACCCACACAAACACCTCAATATTCCCTGATGTATAATACTGTAAATAACTTCAAACTTAATTTTATTATTTTATTTATATTCATAAGAAACAAATACAGATTTTTATGCCAAGCAATTATTATTAAAGAACACATACTGTGCTTGAGCCTGCTATATAGTTATAATCTACACCCGTAGATCATAATGGTATAATTTGCACATTTTAAATCGCAAAATTCATCTAAAATAACTTAGTAAAAGAAACAAGTCCACTGACCTCCGCATTAGAAAACTGCGGTGCCCAATGGGAGCTGATGTTGCAGTAAAAATCACCAAAACAACTGTAATTGATGGATATTTTCAACTGTAATTGATGGATATTTTCATTTGTACCAAAATTACTATGCAACACTGCTGATACGTGTATCACTGATTACAAAAATACAACTGAAGAAAAAAGTAAGTACAGCGCAATGGATGTATGCTGCCGGTGGCACTGAAAACAAGGGTTGATTGCAATATGGCGTCTTTAAAATGAATTATTAAAGATTGCTCAAATACATGCACAAATTACTCTAAAAACAATTTTGACAGATAAAAAGAGGGCGAAACAATTATAACATGGTCAAAAGTTTTGAAAAGTCTATTTTGCATAATAGGTCTGCTTTAAAGGGATATGCCACCCCCAGGTCAAATTTGGGCATCTCCCCACAGCCCAGAGACTAAAATAAGTGGTGGAAAGCGTTTTCCTGCTCACCCAGCCATTGTCCGAGTCTGTCAGCACTGACCGCCGCGGTATCTGCTGCTACTCCGCGTTAGACTGGAGTCTAATGGCGCCAGAGAAAGATTTCGGCCAAAAGGAATTAATTTGCTCGATGCATTTCCCAATTACTTTCTGTGTAGTGCGCATTCATATCGAGTGCAAATAAATGTGCAAATCAACACAGAGAGCTTGACTTGGTCATTTTGGGTGGGAACTATTTTTCAGTGCGGAAAAAGAAAACCGAAGCACGCACCACGCTGCGCAACAGGGGAACTCCCTTCCTGGTGCGTAACAGGGATTCCACTGGCAGCATGCTGTGTGCTTCGGCTTTCTTTTTCCGCACTGAAAAATAGTTCCCACCCAAAATGACCAAGTCAAGCTCTCCGTGTTGATTTGCACATTTATTTGCACTCGATATGAATGCGCACTACACAGAAAGTAATTGGGAAACGCATCGAGCAAATTAATTCCTTTTGGCCGAAATCTTTCTCTGGCGCCGTTAGACTCCAGTCTAACGCGGAGTAGCTGCAGATACCGCGGCGGTCAGTGCTGACAGACTCGGACAATGGCTGGGTGACCAGGAAAACGCTTTCCACCACTTATTTTAGTCTCTGGACTGTGGGGAGATGCCCAAGTTTGACCTAGGGGTGGCATATCCCTTTAACGCTATTTTTTTAGACATTACAATGTTTTTTTCAAATATCAATATCAATATGATATCAATATCACAATCAAGATTTCTCAAAAAAAATCTTGTTTATGGGCTACTTCTCTATACAAGAAGCTGAAACCCACCCTGATGACTTTTTACGATGAACCCCAAAGACAAAAATAATATCTTGAATTGACAAGAAATGAGCTCTCTTCTTAACACTTATCAGTGGTATACACTCAATGTACCCCTGATGCATTGAGGGAAACTGAAAATCCACTGCATTAAAGCTTTAGAAAGAGCCCTACAAAGTGATGCAGTCACTATAGCCCATAGCTCCCTATAATCACTAAGGGGTTATTTTGGACGCAGCCATAGAAGTGGAAAGAGTATAATGCAGAGGGAGACAAAGATATAAGAAAGGGACAAGGGGACAGAGGGAAGCCAGGATGGAAAAAGCTATTGGATTTGACAACAACAAGAGCGTCCAGCTGAGTAGAAAGGTGCGTGGAGAAAAGGAGAAGAGACAGAATTGATGAAAAGAAAATCAAGCTTGTGAATAAGAAGGGGAGGAAGGGGATCGTGTTGCCTAGAGGCAGCTTTGTCAGGCCGTATATTGTAGTGGATGGAGGGTCATAAGTAGCTGCTAAAAGGCCTGTGCCACCTCTGCAGAGCAAGTGGGGCTCATCAGTTGGATCTATGTGCAAAATGGACAGGAAGTAAAGTGTATCTAGGGTTAGTGTTTTAGCAGGAGGTGGGTTGATTGGGCACAGCCCCTCCTACTGGATAAGTATAGACGCACAAACTGTTCTGAGTCCGCACTCAGAAGGAGCCATCGTCACCTCAGTGACATCAGCTTCAGTTCACACTCACAAAAAAGTAATGTGTTCATGGGTTTGAACTTCCTGTTTATAAGCAACATTTTGAGAAGATTTGAGCATTATTAAATAAAATTTAAATTATGTATAATGCTATAGCAACAGTGCTAATTTGTTATCACTCTGAAACCCATGAATGTCTCTAATCTAAAAAGTGCAACATGCAAAAGTGAAAAACTCTTTCTCTGTAAGTGTTATTATTAAAGGTCCCATATGCAAAAAAGACTCTTGTGAGCTTTAAATCATGTTTGAATGTTACCTAATCAAAAACATACCTGGAGTTGTATTTCATTCACACATCTTTGAGTAATCATTTATTATTAGTCTGTTCACATCACGGTAAAAGCACTTCCTGTATTACCACATGACATCACAAGGTGGGGCAGAGTGTTTCCTACTTGAGCTCAGCCAAATGTGCAGGGTTTGTGTGTTAAACATATGTGAATGAAACAAAACAAAACTCCAGGTGTGTTTTTGATGAAGAAACAACATTATACCATGAATCAGAAAATAGTGTAATATGGGCCCCCTTAATGAGTTGTTTGGGTATAAATGTGGTGCAAATGCAGGGTAAGATAATGCATTGGCAGGGAACTGGCCCACTACAGACCAATCGCCTTGACCTCCCACCTCATGAAGACCATGGAGAGGGTGATCCTTGGCCAGCTCCGCTCTGTGGTGAGCCCCACCCTGGACCCGCTGCAGTTTGCCTACAAGCCAAACGTAGGAGTAGAGGACGCCGTCATCTACTTGCTGCAGGGGGCGCTCACCCACCTAGAGACCGCCGGGAGTGCTGTGAGAGTCATGTTCTTTGACCATCAGGCTGGCGCTGCTGCCGGCCTGATGAGTGGATGGACATCTTGCTGCCTGGACCATCGACTACCTCACTGACCGTCCACAGTATGTGTGGCTGCGCGGCTGTGAGTCAGAGGTGGTAGTCTGCAGCACTGGGGCCCCCCAGGGAACTTTCCTCTCACCCTTCCTCTTCACCATCTACACCTCGGACTTCACCTACAACACAGACAGCTGCCATCTCCAGAAGTTCTCTGATGACTCGGCCATTGTGGGCTGTGTGTCTGAGGGGAACGAGCTGGAGTACCACTCGGTCATCAGTGACTTTGTGGACTGGTGTGGGCGCAATCACCTGTGCCTTAACACCAGTAAGACAAAGGAGCTGGTGATCGACTTCAGGAGGAGACCACTACCTCACTCACCGGTGAACATCCAGGGGCAGGACATAGAGACTGTGGACAGTTTCAAGTACCTGGGTGTTCACCTCAACAATAAACTGGACTGGTCCCACAACACCGACGCCCTGTACAAGAAGGGCCAAAGTTGCCTCCACCTCCTGAGGAGACTGAGGTCCTTTGGAGTGTGCAGGCCTCTGCTCAAGACTTTTTATGACTCTGTGGTGGCCTCTGCTCTCCTCTACGCTGTCGTCTGCTGGGCCCTGACCAGCACAGAATGGGACAGGAAGAGACTCAATAAGCTGGTCAGGAGGGCCAGCTCTGTCCTGGGCTGTCCTCTGGACTCTGTAGAGGCGGTGGCTGAGAGGAGGGTGCTGGCCAAATTCATGTCCATCATGGACGACACCTCTCACCCTCTGCACCGGACTGTAGAGGAGCTGAGCAGCTCCTTCAGTAACCGACTAAGGCACCCCCAGTGCAAGAAGGAGCGCTACCGCAGATCCTTCATCCCCACTGCCATTAGACTGTACAACTCTAATATATAGGCCAGATGTGCAATATGCTTTCCATGTTGATGCTTGTATTGTTATTATTATTATTATTATTATTATTATTATTATTATTATTATTATTATTATTATTATTATTATTATTATTATTTCCATTATTACTATTATTGCTTATTATTATAACTTTTTTTTTTTTTTAATTACTTACTTTATCCCATTCCTGCCTGCATGCACTTTCTTTCTTGTTCAAATGTCCTGGAGCTACTGTGGCAAGTAAATTTCTCCTGTGTGAGATCAATAAAGGCTTATCTTATCTCTTATCTTATCTTATCTTATCTGAATGAAAAGTAACTTCTGGCTACAAGCAGTGCATTTGCAATGTTGCTATGATAGTGTGCTCTGTCATCTGAATACAGATTTGGTTTCTCTGGTGTATTAATTAAACTCAATAATAATGCCACATAAGCAAAAAAAAAAAAAAAAAAATCAATAAAAGATACCATACTAATCATAGTAAAATCCTAATAAATATAAAAAGCAAATAATATCTTGGACTGAATGCCCATAGTGCATACCTTGGTCATTTTTATCAAGAGAAAGAGTCATACTTGTGATATACTTTACGTCACGGATGTATTCAGCAATATTATAATATACTTGTGTGGCTAACAAATGATCGTTTTGCATACTTAGCCTACCTCTCTTTTCAGTGGAAGAAACTTGATAATGCCTTCATTGATAGCACCTGAATCTTAAATAGTATTCACTGTGCCCATAGATTTCTAAGGTGTTTCCATTTGAATACTAAGGCAACAAACCTTCAAATTATTTACTATGTAAGGACTATGACAATGTGTGAGTTCACTGTATATATGTAACAGAAATTATCTTTTATAAAGCAGACCCTGGGTAAATAAATACAATAATACACAGGTGTTGTTACACCTGTGTATTATTGTATTTATTTCATTTTCTTTTATTAAACAGTCAGAAGAACACAATGGCCTTCATGCTGTGTGGACTTCTCTCTACCCCACAATACATTTTTTCTTACAAACACAGATTTATTCTTCCTTTGTTTCCAACCACTTAAAACGCACAAAATCAAATTTTTCTTTTGCCCCCCCCTCCGCCCCCCCCCCCTGATTTTTTACAAAAATCAGGTCACCATTTCAATAGCACATAACACAAAAGAACACACAGCATATCTACTTTGATATTTTTTTTTATAATTTGTGGCTTTTATATCCTTGAAGCAGCACAAGATAGATTCATTTGATTAGAGTGGCTGGTGACAAGTGCAACAAAAGAAAAGAAAGGATATTGAATAGTGGATGTTTGGCGTCTTTGTGCTTAAGATGTGAGTGTTTCGAAAGGAGAGTGCGAGATTTTGAACAGGTTTCATGATTGTGTGTGTGTGTGTGTGTGTGTGCGCGTGCGTGCGTGCGTGTGTGTGTGTGTGTGTGTGTGTGAGGCTCAAGGCCAAAACACACAATGACAGACAACAATAATGTCGCACAGTAGATGGAGACATAAGAAGGGGCAAGGCAAAAGCTACTCAAAGGACTGAGCTGGATAGCACATAGAGTATTGTATATGAGCACGTTTACCACAGGAAAAAGGGTCATTCACTAGTAGTTGTTTTCAGACTTTTCAACCAAGTATTACCTCAGAAAAAAGTCATCTTTCTGTGTACTGCCAGCCTGATCAGGCCTAAATACCAAACCATTATCTGCAACAATCTTTAGTAATTCAAAGCTAGTGGTTTTCAAACTTTTCACACATTCTGAAAATGTGTCCATGCGCCAATTCTAGACAGGGATTAGATCAAGACTAAACCAGGTCAATAAACCAACAATATAATATCACACCAGGAAGCACTGTTATATTATTTTTTTATTTTAAATATCTAATTTTATACTGTTAGTTTTATTGTGCCTATAAGCTGAGTTTCAGGCAAATTTCAGTTTTATTTTGAGACAATTAAATAAGGTTCTATTCTATTTTAAATTAAAAAAAAACAAAACACAATTTCCTTTTTTGTTCTTGTTCCTGGAACTTTTATAGTTGAAGTGTAACATGAAGTGCATTATTAGTGTATTATTATGATTTGTTTTGACACACCTATAATGTTACTGTCTTCCTTTCCCCCCTCAAATATCAAACAAGAGTCCACAATGTAAATTCAACACCACATGGAAAGAGTTTAGCTAATTTGGCTAAGTTCCTTTATTCAAAACAATAGCACGTGGAGCTACAGAGACTTGGTTCACTTCTGTTTAAAACATCAGATAAATAATAGATTTGTTTACTTTTAAGACCCTGGATTAATTACTTCACCAGGAGTGTTTGGATCTCCTTGCTAGTGCCATATGTTGTGTGTATGTCCCGTCAGAGAAGAAATATTTGAATGGATATAGTGCTGGAGTGTAGACAACAAGGAACAATTCATTTTGAGTAGACCATGCTTTTTGTTAGTTATTTTTTTTTCATATAACATTCCTTTTTCACTTTTGCTCCAGCTCTTTGGTAAACAAACCAGAATCTATGTCTTCTATCACATATTAATGTACCATTGCTTGCATAAATTGGTACATATGACTTCTCTTTACTGAACCGCTGGATAGGATGAGAGAAATTACACACAGCGGGTTTGGAGTCAGACAGAAAAACAGGAAATGTGGAAGTGCAAGGCTAATAGTAAGGGAGGAATGAGTGAATAGGAAGAGCTAGTAAGAATGATTGCCTATTGACTTGATGAAAGTGAGGATGCATCATTATATAATTGTAAATCCTATAAAGATAGGCTGTAATAGGGCCCTCTCTCTCCCCAATGCTACTCAGGTAATTCATCCCTCCCTCTCTTTCTCTCTCCTCCCCTTTTCTCGCCCTGTCACCCATCAATCTTTTTCCAATTACCTACTCTGTCTATCCACAAATCCATCATAATCATTTCCATGGTAACGGGTTGCATCCTCCATTGGCTTTGGGTCTATTGTTCGATATAATTGCACACCAAAAACCAGTCTTTAGAGTAGAAAGGGGAGACACATCAGGATATTGTCTCCGAAACTAATATCTCTCCAATGCGTCCAAAGAGTCAACTTCAAAAAAGGAGATTGCCTGCTTAATTTCATCAGCACTGACGTCCATTTGTCAGGCGTTTATGAGTCATTTTGTGGCTTTAGAAGTGAGCAGTAGTGTCTTCCTGCACATTGGAAGCTTGATTGTCAAATCATAACTGGTCTTTTAAGGTCAGTAACTATGTTGCTTGTAATGAAATGGAAGAAATTCTATTAAACTTCTATTGTATTCAGACTTACATGTTATTGACTTAACTAACACTGTATACCTATGACTAGTATTTTGTATTACTATTATGAATGCTTCAGGTGAAAGACTAAGAATGTAAGATTTGTTGTGGAAAGTAGTTGGTGGTTAAAATCTCACGTTCACTGAGAATGAGAACAAACTTTATATGCATTAAGACACCCAGGTTAAGTTGAGTTTGTAGTTCTGTGTGTAAACCAGTTAAGTCTGGCTATGCCTTTGACACACCTATAATGTCTCTTAATTTTTTACCTGAATGTATATTACCAACAAGCAGCAAGACAGTCACAATATGGTGTAAATTGCAGTGAGTGTGTATTGGGCGGTCATATCTCAAAGACTTCTCACCTTCCAGTGAATTTAAAGAGGCTATTCATAGACTTGGACCAAGAACATTATCAGCTCAGGCGATAAAACAGATGATTCATGCATGGTTCTTTAGTTATCAGTATGGGTGACCTTTAGTTTTGTCTGGAATCATTTACAGTAAAGACATGGGACTAATTACTTAGAAATTGTGCGTATACGGATGTTTTGTCTTAAGCTTGTCACTAAAAATAAACATTGTTACTGAACAAAGAAGAATTAGGTCTAAAGACAGGCACACTACATGTCTGGTCCTGTGAGGGCCCACTGCAGTTTGGCCGTCTGACACTAGTGAGCTATCTCATTCACACCAATATGTCAGCATGCAAAACAGCACTCGCACACACACACAAACCTCAACCCAGAGAAATGAGTCTGGGCATTGTTCCTGTGCAACCGCAACAAAAAGTAAATACAGTAACATTCAACATGCCTTCGGTGGAGGGAAAGCTTGTGGCAGTGTGGCTCTTTGAAAGGATGTTTATTTGTTCTTTTGTAGTAATTCATATGCAAAAGACACATAATGATGTAAATTAAATTTGCAGGACACTGGTGAATTGTTATTTATTAGGGAAAACAGGGATCATTATCAACGCCTATGTAAAAAGAGCAAAGGAGGCAGACTTTGTTGTTTGAAAGACAATCTGCAAGACAGTGTTGTTTTTTCATTGCTTTGAAGTGCAAAGATACTGAATAGCATTTGAAGCCATGCTTAAACTAGGTAGTTGTTGTTTGTTTCAAAATGGCATATCCCATATCATAACATACTGTATTTGGGTGTTTATTCATGTGCCAGTAGTGCTGGTTTAAAATGCCCATTCTGGTTTTGATTGAGTCTACTAAGTGTCATGAGTGGTTGGGCTGATCCAAGGCTCACATGCCATGATGATGAGAGAGAGAGGAGTGTTTTGTTATTGTGAGGCTCAGTGACGTGTAACATCCTCTAGCAGCCATCAATCAGACCGCACAGCCCCCTCTACCTCTCTCTCCCCTGTCTGCACACACATCTTGTCAAATGCAGCACACAGGAAGTACATGGCACATGGCACTCTGCTGGCACAATAAGGGACTAAAGACTATAGCATGACCCGTAAAGTTGATCAATAAAAAGGCCTGGTTCAATTAATAAATTTATCATAACATAACATGCTGTAATACTAGCCTATAATGAATTCCTGTTTATGGGCTACTACAATGTGATCTGCATAGTCTAAAGCTACATGCTATTGGCAATGGTCTTTTTCCAAGTCAAACGATAAACAACAAATAACTGACAGTGATCGCCACATGATGTACTCCCGCTGAAATCTTCAAAAGTCCTTTTATTTTATTTTGCTTTAAGTAGGCTACCTAAATTATTTTAAAATCTCAGTGCAATCCTTTCCCTCATCTTGGGGACTTGGGAAGTCCACACTCCAGACCTATCATTGCCATCCTCTGATCCTAATTCACCACAGTATTTTTGTTAGCTATAAGCTTATTACCAAATCTCTTGGTGTTACTTTTTAACATCATTCAATTGAACAACTTAAATGATATATGCCATTTTTATGGCATATAGGCCTTATATTTTTCAGTTTCAGATGCATAATTAAAGTAGGCCATGCACAGAAAGAATGCATTAGGCTAGCCCACTCTGAAATTAGGCATTCTGACTCAGACCTAAATCATAAAAAGTGTTTTATTCCACTGTAGAAAAAAGTGTTTGTACCACTTTTTATCGATTTTCTGTGCAGATATAGTTGTGTTTGTGTGCTCTGTTGTATATGTTCCACATTATCTATAGTAAATCCTTATAGATGGTGATTTCTTTGCCTTTATTTCGAAGGGCCTGGCCGGATGTGTAGCACTAATGAGTTGTGTGAAGCTGGCGGCATGGTGTCTGTGCGTGTGTGTAGTGTGTGTTTGTGTGTGTGTGCGTGTGTGTAGTGTGTGTTTGTGTGTGTGTGCGTGTGTGTGTCTGCTTCCTGCTGCTGCTCGGTGCGCACCGCGTCCGTCTCGCCAGTGTTGAACAGCTCGCCATGGCGGAAGGACGCCGAGAACAGCCCCATCCCCTCCTCTCCTCGCCGCCGGCCAGCAAGCGACCCTGTCTGCGCCCAGCTCCCCGGGGTCCCGGGCCAGGGCCGGGCCACGGCAGCGGCTTACAGAGCTCAAGGTATCGCTCCCCGGAGTCTCTACTGGACTGCGCCGCGAAGGCAGTAGCGGAGAAGTGGGCCTTTGAAAGAGTAGAAGAGCGCTTTGAACGGATCCCGGAGCCCGTACAGCGCCGCATAGTCTACTGGTCTTTTCCGCGGAATGAGAAGGAGATATGCATGTACTCTTCGTTTCAGTGCAGAGTCGCGGGGGAAGAGAGCTCTTCGGCGGCTCCGAGCGGAACAGGGACTACGACTTCCGCGGCTACAGCACCGGGAGCTGGTGGAGGTTCTACCCCCGGTACGACAGCCTCCACGGGGGCAGCTGGATCGGTGGGAACCGGAGACGGACTGCCTTTCCGCCGCGGTATCAGGCTACTTGAGACTGGCTGTGTGGAAAACGTTTTACAAGTTGGTAAGTGCGATAAACAGTGTTCGAAGAAAGCTTTTGGGGCTTGAACACCGCTGAATGTTGAGACTCCGCTGCTACGGACCTTTTTTCTGGGAATGATTGATTGAAGTTTTCCTTGCCGCGGTGGAAAGTATGCGAAGCGTCTATCTTGGCGACAGATAAACGCGCCCTGTTTTAAACCAGCTTTCCAGTGGAACATTTGAGTTATTTTCAGCTCAAATCGACTTTGCAAAAAGGGGAAACGCTGTTAATGCTTCGCTAGTGCAGTCAACCAGCTGCTGTTTAAATATTAAAGGGCTCCTATTGTGCCTGCTCGTTTCAGCCTGGTGCCTTTTGCCCGAGCGCCCCACAGACCCGTGCGCCCCGGTGAGGCTGCTCCGTGCCGGGTCATGTGTTTTGGGGAGTCCGCGCTCTACGGGCTCCGTCTGAACTCCGGAGAGGAGCAGGGGGAGGCGCGGAGCAGGCTGGCTGACAGACGCGGGTACAATAGGACCCTGAGATGTAGCGTCGGAGCATTCTGTTTGTGCGCGTTCCCTGTTGGAAAAGTCGTTTTTCCTCAACTCTGCGAGAGCTTAGGCAAGGGACAAAGACGGTTATTGGGTCTCTTATTATGATTAATCCAACGTTAATCCCCAAAATCCTTCCAGTGTTTTTTTGTTTTGTTTATTTGCTGCTGCTATACTGGTCGGACCGGACAAAGAGCGCAGTCGCCACCAGCGTGGAGAATACACGCTTGTGCTTGTTTATGTTGCGGTTGTCTCTTGAAGTTTATATCTTTTCCGGTGCAAAGACTTGAATGTGTTTGTTTGGTTGAACTGGTTGGAAGCCTCGCATTGCCCAGCCGCACAAAAGGCTTTCCAGTTGAAATGATCGATACGCGTCTCGCATTTCTAGCTCTGCAGAGAAGGGTCTGTTTCTAAACAAAGGGCCATTCCGCAGAGCTCCCCATCTCCTCCACGCATTCTCATTAGCTTCGCACCCACGGCCACAGAGCGAGCTCAGGCACCAGGGAAAATTGATGGGATGAAGCCAATGGTTAGGCAAAAAGCAGCTCTTTATGGCATCACCGGGAGGATTTTTCTTAGACCAGATGGTAGCAAGAACCACTGGAGCTTGTCTAGGGGGTTTCACGTTGCTCTAAGGTATCTGGGGAATTGCTGAAAACTGGTGGCTAGTGCCTTTTCAGTGGGACTGCTGGATCTAATTGCATCCTATGACTGCTCATTGATTCCAACCCTTAAACAAAATGAAAGAGGAGATGGATTGGTGCTTTTTAGGAACTCTCTCTCTGTAACTTATTAAGTTTGTGGAACCATATTTCTGTCAGTTTACATACTAGACATGATTTTGTTGGGGATAGTTTTCAGTTTCAATTGCTGACAATGTTGTGGCCTGATTTTTTTTTTTTTTTTAACACATCCTGTTGCTTCAGATTTTGGTTGTAGCCAGGTTTACTTCTTGATAAATACATTGTTTTCTATATTCCTTTCATAATGATGACATGACATGAAGGCAGTGCTTCCAAAAAGATTGAGAATGTTGGTTTGAGATATTCATAGTAGAGCACTATGTCATTTTATAGTTTGGCTACTCTGCTAATAAATCCTTCGGAACACCCATTTATGTACGTCAAGAACTTTTGGCAACAGTTTTAAAATCTGAAAGCAAACACTCCAGTCTTACCTGCCTCACCTGTAAACCGCTCCGTTCTTCCCTCAAGGTCAGCCATAACAGTCAGGCGCCCACAAGGTTTTGTCTTTCTGTCAACAAAACATAACATGAGCTGAATAGCAGTGCTCAGATAAGATTTGGGTTGCTCTTCACCTGACTGAAACCTTGGGAACTGCTTATGCTCTTAATTTGCTAGTAAGAACAATTCTCTTTCACGTTTGTTCTCCACAATACCACAGTGTAGTTATCAAAGATCAAGTTGCAAACCTGTAAAAGATTGCATTTGCCTGACATGACATAATATAATCATCACTTACCAGAACAACATTACTTGTTTTTTAAGGAAAGTGAGATGGCCCATGTAGCTTGTAATAGGACCTGGCTGGGAAGACAAGGCAGCATGCTGACACATGCATGTTGATGATGCATGGTTTCAAGCATGGCATCTCAACAGTTTTACTCCACAATGCATTCCTACTATTGTATAATCAATTGCATGTACTTTTCTATCAGTAATTATGGTTAATAATCTTTCAAGTAATTGTCGTCGTAAATGTAATATGGGTGTTGGAGTTATAGGTACTCTTTTTGTGCAGGCTGCGTGCCAGCACTACAATAGGTTTCATCTCCATTTTTTAATTGAAACTCATAGCCGTAGACCACTTCTTGTACACCTTTTTCCTGTTGATTACAATTATTGCTTTTCTTTTTAGCTTTTTTCCCCAAATCTCTAGCTTGTCAAGATAGGTTTGGGGTCCAGGTTACAGTGAGTTGAAGAATGGGAGATGTTTTGCTGATGCAATGAATGGCCCTAGCCATAAGACTGTAAGCACAAGATTATAAACGATGGCACAGGCCTATAATAACTTGATATTTTGCTAGAATTAAAACCTCTAGATGTAGGAAAAAGCTAACAAACCAAACTTGAAAGATGAGAGTGATTGTACATCTAGACTTATATGCTATATGCAGATTGTTTGAAGGATCATATTAATTTACATGGTCCATAAGGTGAGAATGTCAGTTATTGTCTTGCTTGTGACCCCAAAACCTCTTGTGTTGATAATAATTTTCTCCTAGCTCCAAGTCATAATTGGAATAATCACAGCTAAGCGTATTTGTGTTGGTTAACCCCCCTTTGCCCATGCCTTATAAAGTCCTCAGAGAGCGGGAGGAAGGGATATAAGTCTAGGCAGAGGGAAGGGGGTTCCTTTAGCTTTGAGTCAGGCTTTAGGATTATTGGGTCATGCTTTGTTACCCAGCTGTAGAAAAACCTCTTGTTCACAGAAAGGGGGGGTAGATAGTAGGATTTCAGTTATGTGTGTGTATGTGTGATGTCCCTGCACATTACATAAAGCAGTGAAGGGTCCCGGATGCCTTTTAGAAGCAGTGGTGACTTCGACACAGTGTGGCGGTGAAGTTGAACGGGATTAAAGCTAACGCAAGGGTGACTTGTCTTTCTGCTATTCAAGCTAAGGCTACGTCCACACGACAACGCTCCTGGATTTTTTTTTATGCGGGTTGAAAAAAATTCACGTCTATACACATGTCGAATCAGTAAATATTTGCGTCCAAACGAAAACGGCGCGCTGAGTGAAAACGATGTAATATATATGCCACATTGATATGTGGTGCTGTAAACAGGAAACGGCCAGACGCAATGCTACAAAGAGTGCATGCGCATAAAGTCCGCAAACAAGCATCGCAAAGTCATTGTGAGTGCAGCGAACCGACTCACTAGCCTCGGCCTCGGTGTCTCTTGAAGTTTCTTTTCGACGCGGCACGTAACATAAAATAAAGAGTCTTGAATCAAAAGTTTGTCTTTTGATCTTTACTAAAGTGAAGGTCATACAGAGAGGATAAAAGAGGAATAAAGAAGGAAACGGAAGAAGGAATTTCTAAGACTTGTGGTTTTGTGCGTGTTGTGTAAGGCTCTGTATGTGTTGTGACATCCTTCTTGACGTCCTTACGTTTCGTATAGTGGTGAGTTCCCGCCTGTCACTGGGAGACCGGGCTTTCTTGTACTTCTTGGATCCTGACAGGAATCACCCTAGGTGTCGATGTTGACGGTGCTACTTGACGTTCTTCTTTGCTGTCCGTACATGCCTTGTAGTGGTGCGTATTCCCGTCTGTCACTCAGGAGACCGTGCTTCATATGCTCCTGACGGGAATCCGTCTTACTTACTACTTGTTACGTGACGTTTCACGTGACCTCCTTGTTCCGTGACGTCCCACGTCGTTCCGTGACGTCCCACGTTGTTACGTGACGTCCCACGTTACGTTGTTACGTGACGGTCAAAAGACTGTGTAGCTTCTGTGGCCAGAGGCGTCCTAATACCCCGTCAACCCTTGACTCGAGGTAACCTCCTGGCCACCAGACCGTGGCTTCTATCCACACTACCTATGTAGCGTGGTCTCTTTCTTCGTGTGTGTGTGTTATGTGGTGTGTCTTGTCTTGTGTCTTCAGTCTTGTGTCTTCGTGTTGTGTGCCGTGTGTTCCCTACTTCTGAATATATACTGAACTAGATCAAAGATCAAAGTAGAACGTGAGCCAATTAGAAGCAGCGAACACATCAAAGTGGGCAGACAGCCAATAGAAAGACAGATACATAGAAAACATACAAAATGGCTCTTACAGTCATCGTTTTCCAAAAGCTGCGTTTTGCTTGTCCACACGACAACGTGACCCTGGCGTTCTCAGATTTCTCCACTCTGGGACCTGCTTTCAAAAAAACAGTTTTTGCCCCCCCAAAACACCGGCGCCGCGTGGACGAAAGGCCAAAACGAATACAAACTTCTCAGTTTCCACCAAAAAACATTGTTGTGTGGACAGCCCTAAAACTATACATCTAGAGGACAAATGCTCCTGTGATGAACAGATCCACCACAAAAGATGCATAATTACTGACTCCAAAATGACTGAAAGAAAAAATGCTTTGAAGTACAACTGAAATAGCTTGTACTTATATCCAGCATCATGCTTATCTGCTTGTGATCAAGAATAGTTGATATTGAAAACTTACCTGAACATGCTTCATGCTTGCTAGCTCCCGCTCAATAAACAACTGGGCATATAATTTCAGTAGTTGTTTACATTACTAACTGGATCACACCATCACACTGTGTCAGAACTTCAAGCTCATTCATGCTTTTATGTTTGTCTTGGGGCTTTTCAAGTCTCTGTGAATGTAATGATTGAGTTATAAAGCTTGCTGAATGATGTGTACTGGAGGGAGGAGCCATTATTACTTCATGTGTCACTTCCTGGCAGTATGGTTGTAGGACTCCTTGTTGTGGAAAAGCTGGCTCTTTCTGATTATAAACTCACTCTAGTTTCTCAACAGAGTCCGGAGGAGTCTGTGAGCTCATCTTGCCTCATCTCTTCTCACACGCTCTGGTCCCAAGACTGAAAGATTGATCGCACTTCTCACTTTTCATCTTCCTGTCCATCTCTCTGCCTTGTCTTTTTATGTACACCTCAACTGCTTTTTTTTCCATTTTCTGCACCACATTTTGCTTTCATGTTCTTTAATGTGTTTCGCACGTCTCTGTTTCTGTAACTTGCATCAGTATAAGATGACTCTGCCTTTAATCATATTCTGTCTGTAGGATCTTGGCTAGATTTCTTTTCCCCAGTCCCATATACTCATCTGGAAAATTAATGCAGTTCCCGGTTGAGGAAGTATGCATTGGGAGGGGTGTGGACAGGGTGACTGGTGTTTTGGGTCCGCTGAGGAGTGAGAGAGGCCAGACAGTTTTAAGCGACACCTCTTGTGCGTCGTTTCCAAGACTCTTGAGGATATTGGTTGGCTCACGCTTCTCGGCAGCCATGACTAATACACCATAGGTTTACTATTCCTGTGTTTTGTCTCTAAATTAGATATTAGAAGAACATGCTGATGACTAAAACTGAAGTGTTGGCCTGTAGACAAAACATTGAAAAATATAGATTTTCTTCGGGTCAATAAATCAGTCCATCTACCTAAAAATAGGTGATTTCATTTCAGATATTCAGGTCCAGTTCTTGCATTACCCTGGTCATAACGTGAGGTTCTATTCACACACTAAATCAAAACTGAAACTAAAGCTACTATCTGGACTATACATCATAAGCACACCAGGACAACCGAATCAGGACTAGCTCAACTCAGCCTGATTCTGTTCAAAATCAGGTTTAAACCAGGAGATTTGACCAAGGCTAAATCTGGTATTAATACAGGAGCAAAAGCAGCTCTTAACTAGTGTCAGTTTTACTCACAATAATTGTACATTTGCCTGTTGTTGTGTAGAGCATCAATTTAAACTTTGTATAGGCTTCTTTCATACAGAATTTCAAGAACAACACTTGGCACTCACACAAAGACCCAATCAGCCTAGTGAAAACCCATCTACAGTTGAAAAGGGATTGGTAAAATAAATCAAGCTTGCACTCTTGGCTCTCTTGTGAGGGATGAGGACACTAGTGTTGCTCTGTTGTTGTATTCATCAAAGCGGGTAACACCTGTACACATGTATATGAGAGACTGATTATATAAATATATTAATCAGAAGAGCTTGTTTGAAGGCTGAAGCTGGAGGGAAACATCTGTACATTCGGGACACAAAGGAGAACCAATTGGCAAGCCCTAATCCATTTGAGATGACCTTAGCCAGACAATGTTTTGCTGTAAAAAGGTCAGCCATTGCTTAAAAATCACAATGAGTGAATTTTATCTTCTGCACTGCCTTCTGTTTGGCCTAAGGTGTTGTGGTTGCAATTTCCACCCAGACTTGTTTAGCACAGCAAGGGAAAAATGCTATTTAGTTAGCATTAGCACTGCCCATAAAAACATGGCCTCATCTCCAATTGGTGTTAGAAGGATATGGATGCATCATTACTCCCATTTTACAGCCTTCATCCTGTTTGTTTCTCTCCATTTCCAGCCTTGGGCATAGGTGTACAGCCACTATAATAATGGTGGCCTTGTCTTTGTATGGCTTTTCATGCTGTTTGCCTATTTTATCCTGTTATTGCACACTTCCACACCTGTTTTTTTATTGTTGTGCAGCATTTGGCCATTGTGCATTTTTTCCTAACATGGCGTATAGGTGCAAAACTGGGCTTAAAAGCGGCTACTCATTTGATGGCAATTGCCTAACAAATGTTGGGGAGAATGTCTATTTGTAATGCAAAATGCACACAAATCTACTTTGAGCATGATGTGCAGTTTGCCTCTCAACTCCCCAAACCCTTTCCTTTATGTAATATAATCTAATAACTCAACCCACGGGGGATTAAGTGACATGTTTGCATTTTAAATAAAAGCTGTGCCTGTGGCGTTGAACAGTGGGGAAATCCAGGATGACTGTAGAAGTGGGGGTGGTAGTAGCATTGTTACCAAAAAGAACAAAACCCCTCAAAAGTTGCACAATTTCTGTGCCAAAATCAAGTGAAAACCCTATGCAATTTAGATTTTTATGAGACTGCACAAGTGAAAATTCCTTTGAGATATATTTGGGTGATGAAATCATCTGTTTGATTCTCGGTTAAAACATGTTTCGTCATTCCTATGAAACGTTTGGCATACTTTTTTGCTGAAGTACGCTGCCCCTACCTTGTGCCTCATAATTTAATCCAATAAACAACATTAAAACATGCAGTCATTTTTGTAAAGTCTAAACCTATTTGGTCTTTCTCCCTTTCAAACCAGTGGGAAAAAAAGCTCTCTTCCGCAGCGCTATTGATTACTTGATGGTTGGATAGAACTCATTCAAGCATTACATTTGTCCAAGGTGTGTATCAGGACTTGTGTGTCTCAGCTTTTCATCAGCTTGAGGCATTTTGAGATCCTTTTAAAGTTTGAAGTGAACAGTTCTTGAACCAAGCGACGATGATAATGTAGCCTGGACTTAGTTGAAGACTGTGGGTGGAGATGTCCCAGTGCGCAGACAGGCTCTCTTTAGGCTAAACTAATTGCCTGCAGCTTCTAGCTTCATTTAACATGGCATTGATCTCCTCTTCTGACTTTTGGTATGAAAGCGAATGAGCACATTCCCCCAAACATTCAACTTAAAAGCATTTAATTAGCTCTGACGTGAATGTTCTGCTTTGCACATTCCCCCTTGTCTTTTTCTGTTGGCAATTTGATACATCTCCTCTGGTAGATTTTTAAGATTAGTGAAATCAAGAAATACTATATAGCCTATAACAAAATATGGTGTGTGAAATCATCAAGCGAAGACACCAGTGCGTTTGACATTGTAGCTTTTACAACATTTGTTTTGATATGCAGGTAAAAAAAGATTCTAATGTTTGATATTCAGATACTTTGGTTACTCATTTGAACAAGTATTGATCCCAAAGAAATAGACAAGAATATGACAAAAAATGATATTGAATAGTTTTCCAATGGTCATGACTTTTTGCTGAAGTCATAAAAACTTTTATGCCAATATTAAAAACACTATATATTCTATACAAAGTTGTGTTTTTATCATTATAATGAAATTAGTATCATGTCAGGCCTTTTTCTTGCTATCAAAATAGTGTTAGAAATTGTAGTATTGTGACAACCTTCATCTTTTGGCCCGGTTTTCTCTTTGTTTCACCCTTGTGCTTTTCTTTGTGATGTATCCAGTGTTTCTTGATCTCCATGCAGATGTTTTGAGCTTTCTCCTTTTGAATGCTGTAAATTTGGCTCTTGATTGTGGCCCTCATCTCAGCTGGAAGTGGACAGTTGCAGATCATAGATATCAGGCCGACTTCACAATGTGTTTTGAATACACACATGCTTGTGTGTTGCAGTCAGCCTGCACTTCCTCAATTGTGCCATTACCGCTGGCCCATAGGAGGCTATTGTGTGTGTGTGATGGCCATTATAGCCGGATTTGAGACTATTTCCATACATTTGGTTGGGCTTTGATCTCACAGGCGCCACACTCTTTCAGCACATGCTTTCTACGTTTTCAAGTTATTCTTAAGCACTAATGACCTCGACAAGTGATTTGAACTTAAGTCATTGCACAGTTTTATCTGGTCACTTCTTTTTACTTTTCACGCTCGCCTTCTGCTTTTATCGCCATCACTCTTTTACCCCAGTTGTACAGATAAGACTCTAAAGGAAGCACTTAGCTCCTAAACTATGAATAATTATATCACTTAGAGACCTAGTTCCCAATTATGGTTAGTCACATTGTCACTGTGCATTAGCAAATTGGCCGTGGCCTCCTGTATGGCTGGTAGATTTCAGTCATTTGGTGTGTGAATCTTTGCACATTGCTTCTTAACCCTTAAAACAGAAATAAAAATAAAAATATTTAGTGTTTGGATCAAACATTTACAGCTCAGCAAAAATAAACACAATTGGAAATGGCTTTTTGACAAAATGGATGGTCCTGATGTTGCCTGAAATAGGTTTTTGATTAGACTTGTGTGTCAATACTGTTTAACTGTATGTTTATTAAAAGCTTTTGCGGCTCTTTATGCAACTTTGCTGTTCCATTTCATTATCGTACCAACAACATTTTGTTATTATTCCACTATAATAGCAATATTAAGTCAAGAATCATTCTTTTTTCACAAGATAATTTTGGTATTAACCATTGCTATTACTACCTGGAGACAAATAGCCATTATTCCAGAACATTTTGCTGCCCACCTGCTCCTAGCTAGATTTCAGGAGGTTTCACCAGCTTCAGACTTGCCCGTACCCCATTAGGCTGAACCCTTAGCAACAAATGAATGTCAAGATGGCTGCAGGAGGCTGGCATAAAAAGCGGGGCATAGCCTGGGTGTGAGATGGGAAAGAGGTGTGAAGACAAGGGCTTCAAATGTAGAGGTATATAACCAACCTGTCACCTCGGCTTCAACCATCCCCCCACTCACACACTCACGCGCACACACACACTCTCTGCAATCACCAAAAAGAGCCAAAGGGGCAGGAGGGCTCTCATTAGGCTCCCAGCAGTCCATCACACACCAGGGGTAGAGCTGAGGAGAGGAGGCAGAGAGCAGGGGGCCAGGGGGATGGGGGATGCCCCAAGAAAAAGGGGTAGGACCAGACGGGAGAATGAATTGATAGGAGCAGTCAAGTATACCCACACACATACAAGCACTGGCAATATGCACCGTGATTAATGTGGTCAGCAGGCGTGAGAATGAGAGCGGTCAGGACCCCTCACCCTGCACACACACACACACACACACAGCTCTGTGCGTTAGAGTGTGGGTCACTGCAGCCTGCCTTCAGCTGGTCACACACTCTCCCCCTAATAAGAATCCGCTTCGCACCCAAAACAAAAACAAAACTTTTTTTTTTTTTTAATTTAATAAGTGAACCATCAGCCCTCAACGGAGATAACAAGTAGGATTTCTCCAAGTATTTGTTTTATTTTTGAAGTAAGTAAGTTTGATGTAGCACTTGGTTGCTTTTCAGGTAGGCAGCACAATTTGAAAAAATGGAAAGTGCCGATTGGAAACTTTCCCAGTCTGACCTTGCTGTTCATTAAAAATACTTTGGTATAAATCTATCCTTCCTGGTTCAGCCCATTGTTTCTTTTGTGATTTTAAAGTCTAATTTCCACCTAGTTAAATTTTGCCTCAAAAAAGGGAGCAGGTGGTACACTAAGCACTTTTTCTGCCACGCAAGCAGAAACACAATCTTTATGTGTGTGTGTAAATCTGTGTTCAAAGTGTGGAGTGTTATCAGTGGGATGAAACACCACACTGTAACAATGGGATTAAAGCCATGTGTTTGAACCAAGCAATTAAATCCAATCTTATCTCATCTGCTTCAAACACCAAGCAGATCTCCATATATTTTTTCAATTTTTCCTCTCTTCAGCCTGTCACTGCTGATGGAGTGAGTGGTCATCCAGAGTGTAATTGGCTGTCTCAGCACTGCTTCACTGTATGCTTCATCTGGTACAGTTAAAGTCATTATATTTTACCATTAGGAGTCGAACATGTCTTCTTTCAGAGCACATGGATGCAGAAGAACAAGTGTAAAGGCAAGTGTGCAAGTGGTGGGGGGTAGCAGTGTGATTGGAGAGGTTTTGTCAGGGTAATTCGCAGTGATTGGAGTCTCCTTAACGCTGAGAGGCAGAGCTGCTTGACATGTGCGTTTTGTCCTCCGTGTTTTCTTTTTACTTGGCTCAGTAAGCAAGACTTTTTAATTTGCAGTATGTATGTATAGTCTATAGGAGGGGAGACTTGTATGGCTGTCCACACAGAGCACCTGATTGCAGAGTCTGTTTGGAGCTATTCCCAGAGCCGACAGATTGTTTTACAGTGACCTGAGCTGGCTGCTCCAAAGCTGATGGGCTTTTGGTGAAAGAAATGATTCCATGCAATTTGAGTCCAGCTGTTTAGCCTTTCAAATCTTATGAAAAAGAGCAAAGCTATTGTCAGTTGGCTTTGTTTTTCACAGGTCTGCATTTTCAAGTCAATAATTTCCATATGGAAGCTTGGCCCAACATAATATGTATACATTTGAATCATCTGCCATCACCACATACATACTAATGTTTCACTTTACCAAACCAGTGCATTTTTCTAAGACTTTACTTTTCAGTTGCATGGTTTGGTACAATCAAAACCCAGACAGTAGCAGCCATTTATCAGGCTGCTGTAGAAGGGACACTTGCTTGGCTAATTTGATACATTCCGAATATTGTGGTCAGCTTCCAAAAGAGCAGCTCGGACTACAGTCGCAGACTGAACAGACGGACTGACCCTGGCCTACACCCCTAGGGGGGTTCCCATGCTATTTAACCACTGCTTTTGTTGCAGTGGCCTGGCACACCTTTTAACTTACAAAGAGCATTTCAGTTGGAAGCCAGTGGTTACTATGGGCCCAGGGGCACACTGTCAGAGTCTTATGGTGGGAAAACCATGGACCATGGTCGGACACTCATATTCACTTGTCCACTTCCTGCCCTTTTCCTTTTCTTCATCCGCTTCAGCTCCTCTTTTTTCCAGACGCCTGTTATGTCTGGAGCAGTGACCAGTAAAATCAATTAACTACTGAACTCAAAATAGAGTGCTATCAATTAGCAGGTGCAATGTGAGGAGCATGCTATAGTTCCACCTTTGTGTCTCCTAAGGTGAAGACAGGCTGTGTATTTAGTTGCCAGGTGACTCATTGAGCCACCTATAGACATTAGCTGTCATCCAAAGACAGGACTGTAAAATGGGTTTGATATCAAATACCATAAAGTCAGGAAAGTCATTTTTACTGAAAGCAATGCTAGGCTACAGAGGGCCTGCCAGGACCAGCTCTCAGTGCTCTTGGCGCTCAAGAGTTTTTTGGAAAGCTAGGTTTCCCAGCGACTACATGAAATCCATAAATGTGCTCTTCTTTTTCTTGTGTGATAAAGCCCATCTCATAACCACATAATAACTAGTCATGTTTACACACTAACTCTAATAAGTGGATTACATTCACATTCTGGAAAGTTGCATAACGACACGGTCTGGATTAGTTTAATTGTCTTAAAATGAGGATCAGTCTAACCTGATTAACATGCTTTGAATCTCCAACCAATCTTAGGTTTATACTTGCATTAAAAAACGACTTCCTCTCCAAATGATCAATGTGTGACCATGCTGACTCTTGAGATAAGATTTTTATCAATAAGCCACCATTGGCACCTATTGCATGTTTCTTAGCTTGTACCAAAGATTCCTCCTCAGATTCCTTAAATGCACTTTCATAAAGTAAGTATGTGGATGGACTAGCTGCACATTGTGTTAGCAGGTATCTCCGTGTCCTGTTCCTTTGTAGTCCGTCTCCCCCTCACTACTCTCTGTTGTGTCATGTCTGTCTGCTAACATCAGGGGGAGTTCCCTTCATCTGTCTCCCTGCTCTCCCTCCGGTCCTCTCTCTAAAAGGACCTCTTCCTTTATCATCCGTTTTGAATGTGTGTGTTAGCCAGTGCGCAGGCTGCTGTGACATTTCTATTGAGTTCAAAGCCTAGAGTAGGGAGTGTTTGACGGTACGATCTCAATGTCTCGGCCTGTCGCACACACATTCAGACTATAAGCCCCTAAGCATGTAAACTTAGAGCTCCTCTTTGGTACCATTTTACATTGTGCACTTATTCATTCCTTACTAATGATCTTTGCATTGGTTTCCTGTTATAGAAACTTAGTCAATGGATTCTTTTCTATCAGAAGTATGCCAGGAGATATCTGAGCAGCAGGGCTAGTTTCACACAGGTTGCATAGGTATTCTTGTAAGGGAGATCAGATGATTGTGTCCTATAAGATTAGCAGGGTGTAGCACTCGAAGAAGGACAATTACAAGTAGGACTGCACACAATACTTGTATTTACATTCTTTCACAATAGCTAGTCATGGTGTAGTCCTAATAATAGTGGCTTTAAAAGTGTACTATGTAACTTTTCAGGTGGAGGAGGTGTTATTGCTGTGTCTGCAGTATTTCACAGTACAGCATTAAATGGCATTAAACTCATCAATCTTATGGAGACAAGCAGGTGGTACCACAACATAGTTACATGTCAAAACTGTGGAGAGATGTGGTATATTTGATCAGTAAGATCGCTAGATGGATAATGCCATACATTGGAACATCCAAGGTAGATGCTCATCTTTTCACCATTGCCTTTGACCCACATTAATTTAATTTGTTTTGTTTTATTTTATTTTTATTTTTTACTCCTTTCTGTAAAGCGTCTTTGAGTTTTTTTTGAAAAGCGCTATATAAATCTTATGTATTATTATTATTATTATTAGAGTAATAATGTAGTGCAACTTTAACTGATTTGAACTTTAAATTAAAATGTATTTCTTCAAAATCATAAAAGCTCTTTGATGCATGCACAGGAGTTGCATGCGTAGCAATCTGATTTTCAAAAATAAAGTGCAGGTCAGGCAACCTTCAAATCCTTCTTTAAGCTGTAAGCCCTCTTCTGGGAGGCTAATAAATTGAAATTTAAATGTCTTGTGGGAAAGCTTATTTTATCCCAAACCTGCACTGTTCATTACTCTGCATTTAACACTAACTCAAGTTTCTCATCCATAGAGACTGGTAAAATTCTATCTTTCACTGTCCCTTTTGCAGTTTAAGTAGGGAAAAGTTCTTCACCCATATAACTCCTATTGAAGTGAAAACTACAGCTGTTTATGAATGTATTTCTTATTGGAATGGAGATAACAGGATTAGGGAAAGTGCATCCACAAGTCAGCAGGAAGAAGACAGCCCCTTTTAACCTCCTTCGCTCAAGTACACAATAGCAGCCTGTGTGTGCCTAAGACTTTGGGATAGTGCAGGTTGCTATTGGTGTCCTCTCCAGATGGGACCTGTGCTACTTTCAGCTAAAATATAGCTAGTCTGCAGAATCCCCTCTGTACATTCTTGGGCTTCAAGGTCAGGGTTGTGTCCAGTAGCACAGTCTTGCACAGGATCACAGCTGGGTTTGGTGGATTGGGCCAAAATTATAATGTTAAAACTGAAGATGCTACAATATTTACACATGTCATTTTGGCAAGTTTAGACTCTAGAATGAAATTGTGAGAGTGGGAATAGACATTCAGCAAATCTCTCTCATGGAGCTTAACATGAGCTGCGATGATACCTTCTGTCCGTAGGGCAGCACTTGAATTCACATTCTAGTTTTAAATAATTCTGTGCCAACTGGAGATGGACAAAGGCACATTTTAGGTTCAGTTATTCACCAAGATGTAGTTTTTCCATCGTTCATAGCTCGGGAGAGAGGTACATTGTTTGGAGAGGTTTGAACAAGGTCTCCATGTTTTTTGACAACTTGCACATGTGTTTCTGAAGAAAAATAATGAGGTCAGTGCAATGATCAAAGCATTGTTTGTACATTCATTTAGCCTTTTCACTCTTAATTCCTCCTGTGTTTCTTCGCCCTCTCTGCCCCCCCTCTGCTGATACAGGGTCTATTGCGTTTCTGTCAGTGTTACTGTGGAGAGGCGGGCAGCGTGGCTCCAGGAATGCACACCCAAATTCCCACACACACACACGCACACACGCACACACACACACACACACACATAGTGGCCTGGCAGCTTCGCAGGTCATTGTATTTGGCACGCGTCCACACTGGTCCCTGTGGTCCCCTGCCTGACTCCTGCTCTGGCAGACGGCTCCTGCTGAGTAAGGAGGCCCTGGCTTTTCTTTGCTGCTTCTCTCTCTCTCTCCTCTCTCTCACTCACTTTTTGTATTTCTTTTCAAACTTCTCGCCCCCCCCCTCGCCTTTATGTCCACTCAGTAGTGTCGTTGGGTCCCTTCTCACATGTTTAACACATCCTCTGCCCACACACATCCCCACTCACAAGAAAATCTGTAAACTCAGGGCACTCCCGTTTACTGACGCCGACCTGGTCCTATCAAATCCTTTACGGTTTTACTGCTAAGCCTCTCCACATGCTTTTGAATTGACACGTTGTGACTAGATGTTACGTTTTAACTTCAGCCATTAGTCACGTCTTTAGTTTTCCTACTGGCGATGGTGTCTCAACAAAGAAGATTCAGAGGTGGGGCGTGTGGGATTGAAGCAATACCTCTACATACCCTTAAGCCATAGACAGGATTTCACAATTTCTATAGAATAGTGACTCAAATGCTTACTTGCAGATACAGTGCTAAGCTCATAGACTTCATTGTAGCTTTTGGCCATTGTTTATCTCTGACCAACCCTAAATTCACTGAAGACGATCCTCCCAAGTGTTGATTAAGGGATATGTACATTGAATGACAGATGAGTCGCTGGTATAGGTGTTGAGACGTTTGCCTACTGTCAAATTACAATGCGTACTCTACTCTTAAGTCAGTTTGATAATAACAGTATTTAGGGCAGAGCATTTAGGGCCTATACAAGCCAGGCAGCATTTTTACCATACACTAGCAGAGAAGTTATAAAACGTGTTTCAAACTAAAGTAGGTTCAAGCTAATTTTTATTTTCTCTTGACTCTGTAACTTTTCTGGTAGCAGTTTAGCCAGCTGTTTGCATTCAAAACGTTATTGCTTTGTCTGAAATGTTTCACAGTATGGCATTAAACCTTTACATCTCAAGAGCTAAGCACATGGCATTTTCAATGATTGTGGGCAATAATAACACCTGTAATTAAGTAAATGTTAGTGGTTATATTTAATGCAATACTGTGGAAAATAACATCTTCATGTCCATATAAAAGTATATTTGCATGTCCTTCTTTTTCTAATCAACAAATATACATACAACTAGGGATGTACCGATCCAACTTTTTCAGGTCCGATACTGATCTGAATACTATGGCAAGTATCTGCAGCTATCTGATATTAACCAGGCCAGTGTAGGGATTAAAAATGGCATTTTTTTCTCCCAGAACACAGTTAACTTATTACACAATTACACAAAAATCTGATTGTGTTATGTAACTTGTGTCCTGTAAGTAACTACTGAACAGCTTTGTATGAATTAAAGTTCAAACATCATGAGATGTCCAAGGCCTACATCAGTCAGTAAGGAGTGCAACCAGGATTAAGATTAAGATTAAGCCTTTATTGGTCTCACACACAATGACACACAGTGACACACGGGAGAAATTTGACTTCTGCATTTGACCCATCCTTTTTCAGGAGCAGTGAACCGCCTGAACCGATATCATGCAATCGATACTTGATCCAGCAAATTTTTCCTGGATCAGCACCAGTATCGGCACTGGTGCATCCCTACATACAATATTAACATTACCGGTATTATTTTTTTGTTGTGAAATCAAAGCTGTGAATGGATTGTAGTAGCCCTGTTTAGTACTGTAGTGTGTTACCTGGAGTTAATTTCAAAACGTTGTGCATATTCGCGCCTGTCTGGACATTTCATTGTCATACCAAGGACGAGTGGGCCAGTCCTATGCCAAGTGGTGCCAGGCCAGTTGGCTGTTTTGTGCGGTGCTCTACATTCAACCTCCAACACACATTGTTGTAAAGAACCATTCACTGCCTCTCCCTGTTGTCCTGTGTGTGGATGGATATGTGTTTGTGTTACATAGCCCTGACCTTGCAGGACAATCTATAAAAAAACGCATAAGTGGACAATTGAAGAGCAATAGAAAGAATTGGAGAATGAATACTGCACCATGTAATTATGCTCTTAATGTTCACTTGTGGCTGATCGTGCCAACTTGAACTCTCCTTTCGTTGTTGTTAGTCCACAGAGTTGACCAGTACTCTTTTGTTGAGCTGTGTTTGTACAGTTGCTAAGGATTCATTTATTTAATGCGTTTAAGGCTTCACAATATCCTTTATTGACAACAGACAATGCAGAGCTGGGTGCTATTTTTATTTTATTTTTTATTTTTTTGGTCTTATTGAGAATCTAGGCAAATTTTATTGTCCAAAATCTGAATTGAGCCACAAACAACTTGCTTTTACTGGCAGAGGATTGGCTGTTGCATATCTCTCAATTAAAAAGTCCCAATCATTGACCATTATAAATGATTGAATCTTGATTTAAATTAAAATGTGATTACTTGCACAGTCCTATTTGTATAGCCCAATTTCATTAGAGACTTAGACATCAGTCAACAGTCTGATTTTCCTTCTGTCATCTACTTTTAATGTCAGATGTGTCACCCACTTACATTTTCTTACTTAAAGCATTAAAAGACATTCACTGTCAGATTTTCTTTCCCTGCACTGACCCAGGGAATATTAAAAATGCATTTTCATGAATATTCATCTCCAAAGCACTAACATGTTTCCGAGTTCCACCTCCTGCTGCTTTCCTGTGTCCAAAAAGCTGTTTTTGAATTTACATAATTTGGTTCTGAAGTGCCTTTCAGATGGCCTTTCTTGTTCTGACACTTTATAGAAACAAGGGCTGCACTTCATAATCAGATGCTCATTGTCTGAGTGCTGGTTGGACAGACAACTACTGCACTTTGAGAGTGAAAAACACTTGGCGCGCTACTTCAGTGCATTCTTGATATGCCATTCTATTCCATTTCTATATAGAAAAATGTAAGTTATTAGTAAGGATCCTTAATCTGAATATGTGGAGGTCAATAATGAGAGGGAAGAGTGGTCATCTGTTCATTCATGTTTAAAGAAAGGGTACAATGCTATCATCAGAGCGCATTCAACCAAAAATGACTCAATTATATGATGTCCAGTTAGTGTATTGTACAAAAGGCTATAGACTAATCAGCATACATTGTTAGTATTGTATGACTTTAAAATAGGAAGTTAAAGCCACCTACCCATGTTTAGTCAGTAGTGGTTATCACTCACAGTTTGTATTGTACAGATGGAGGGTGAAAAGGGATCATTTGTAATAGCTTTGGTGACTTTAACAAATGCCAATTCATGTTAAGTTGAAACACTTTTATGCACAACATCAACTTTATGATCTTGTCAGGCAGAAATGCTGAACAGTTTTTGCCCTGTAGGACTGGTTTCACAAGAGTGAGTTTTAGTGCCGAGGGGAAGTAACAGGAAATAGAGAATGACTGCTTCTTAAAAACTGTATACTAGCTCATTTGAGGTGAGATTTATGAGTTTACACATTACGAAAAATGAGCCTGGGTCAGCTGATGTTTAGCCAGTTGTGTGTCTATGGTGGGCAGGTTATAGGTTCAAAATTGGCAATAGTTTTTTTTTCATATGATGTCATTCTTATTATTGACTAAAACAAATGTGTTTCAACCAATCACATGCAAACATATTACTCAAAAGTTCAACCTCTTCTCAAACATTTTCAGTAGGAGATATTGATAACATTATATAACATAGTAAAACATGCACACCAGGTACTGTATAATTCTTTTAGTTGTTTAGCGAGTTAGCAGTGCAATGGAAATATTGCTCCACTGACTGACCATTACTGTCCATCACCACGCAGTATGAATCCATTATTTTGTGAGTGCCTTGGTGCATTATGTGTCATGAAAAAACAGCCAATGAATGCACATGGAACGCCATCACGTCTGTCAGTTTTATAACAATTGAGTAATAAATGTGTTTGGCGAAAAAGATTATTGATCGGAGAGAGAGCTCTATTTTGGGGTGCATCACATAAACAGAAACAGAACGGGTGAATGGGAGCTCTGAGTGATTGGTGAGCCTGGTATTGTGCGCGCCCCGGTGCCTGTCGCAAAGGTCTCTGTCCCTCTCTCTCCCCCTGAGCAGTGAATGAATGTCTAGTGATTGGAAACCTTCTCTTTTGTAAACTCAAGTCTGTGCCTGAAAGCATTGTGGAGCATTGTTTACCAGGCTTTTCTCCTTTGTTCTGCCTTTGATATGTGTGTGTATGCACGCTCACTTTGTGTGTGACAGTTGACATTATCAGATGATTGCTCCCACGGCTCTGCTCAGGACACACACACACACACGCACACACACACACGCACACACACGCCCTTGTGTTCATATGACAGCTGACATTATTGTACTGCTCTGTGCCACAAGAAAATATTGGTTGATTGTTGTGTGTGTGTGTGTGTGTGTGTGTGTGTGATTATGGTCGAATTGTGTCCCGACAACTATCTTTTATGTGGAAAGCAGCAAGGCCAAACTACAAAGAAGTAATGGCAGACTCATCAATGAAGATGGCATTAGCATGAGATTATTTTCTAACTCTTTTGCATTTGGTTCACGGAAAACATCACTTTAATATGCTTGTGGTATGATCTGCATATGGCCTTACAGTGTTGCAGCTCATGGTGTGGTCTGTTGCAGTGGCAGATGCTCTCATTTGAAATCTATAAATGCACCTCTATGGAGAATAATGCTCACTTTGTTGAGCTTGATCCCAGCTTAGACAGCTGATTCAATGGAGTAGGCAGCTTGTACCCATATAATGCTCTTGTAGCTCTGTGTACTCATGAGCCTCTTCCACAAAGCTCTATTCAGCCCTGTAGCTTCTACCTGAAAATGTCAGAATCTTCTCCTCTTTGTTATTCCAATGTTTACATCAGATGTTTATTTTAATGAATGCCATATTGTCATATTTATCGTTCTCCCCCATCACTAGCTGCTCTCCCCTGGCTACCACCACAAGGCTCCTGGCTGCTGCCTGCTTGCCAGTTGCCTTTCACCCATTGTGGGCTAACAAAGGCAGGCGAGGCCCCAGCCTTGAGGCCTAGCGCCTGGGTCTTAGAGGGGGTGGTGCTAACCCCATGCAAATCTATGGAGCCGTCATAGGGGAGGGCACACATGGGGGAAGCCAAGAAAAAGCAGGTCACGCCCAGATTAAAATTCGACGTGTACCCCCTGAACGAGTGTCTGCCTACGTCAGCAAGCTGTCATACAGTCATGCAGTCATGTAGCACCTCCGCTGTGGGCAGTGGTTTACATCACTGACTTTACAGTTAGATGTTGTGAGCAGATGAAGATGATCAGGACCTGGTCTGTGCTGTGCTTCAGCTGTGCTCTACACACCTTCAGGCTGAGGTGGGAGGGAGGAGGCTCTTAATGGGGCAGTAGCGTCATAATGCATGCAAGACAAAGCTGATTTGGTGATGCATGCTTCCTTTGTGTTGTTTAGAGGGAGGGGGGTCTTCGTAATACTCGGTCAAACAATCCAGTCCCCCTCTGTTTTGGGCCCCATCCCCATATGGTGGCTTGGCTTGATGAGTGCTTGATGAAGTCAACCAGAAGTCCCAGGCCCCTGTCCCCTGTATGTGTGTATGTGCACATGTATATCTGTAATTGCTCTCAGCTAATGGAGAAATGGGTTTCCCATTGTGAGGCTGCTGCAGCCATGTGTGTGTTCTCAGGTTGTATATAGGCAAGCTGTTTTGGCGATATTTTATTATTCATGTTTCATGCACTGTTGTGCAAAGAGAGGCTGATCGGCTCTGTAGGGGTGGAGGCCAATCAGAACGAGAAGAGATTTCTGAACTCCCAACATGCCGCAGTCACCATCAGGAAAAATGTCACGACCTTTACATTACTCATCTTCCTGCAGAATAAATGCACTATAGTATTTGTAAATAATGGGATGTGCTGAAGCTGCCATTTTTAGACAATCAACATCCACATGATTATTTTAGATGCCACCTTGTTATAAAAGTCCATTTAATCTGCTTTGGGTGCATGTTTGTGGCTAATGTCTAACTTCCCTTTGAGGTTTTCTGAAATCTTGTCCTTCTCTTGACATGATGAGGTCAAAATGCTCTTCTAAAAATATCCTTGAAGTTACTTTTGCGTCCAGACATCAACTTGGCTCCTCTCGTCAGATAACAAACAAAAGTACTGATTAATGATGTTTATTTGCTTTCATTTGTGCTGTGCTCAAACTTCTTATGCTAGACTTTCTGCCTCACAAACGCACCACAGAAAGCTTTTTTTGTTTTGGCTTTTTGTTACCACCTCACTGTTCCTTGTGTTGTCTGTGCCAATTCAGAATGGAGCCATTTTGTCTCCTTCAGTTCCTGAAATGAAATATAAGCCTCTTAAATGCATACTTATCTTGGCCTGCAGACTGTGCTTGAAGAATAAACATGCACATCGCACACACACCAAAAGACCATTGTGATGCCCGCTCTTGTTGTTCTAACACAGCGCCTGCATGCATTTGGCAGATGGTTGTGTCTTTTGCGTTTTGCATGCCGCCGTATTAAACAAAAAGGAAGGCTGAGGCCACGACTGGTTTAAGGAAAAGGGCAAAGTGTGAGGGACATGCAAAAGAAGGAGACAAAAGAGCAGCAGAGGGAGAGACGAGGACAGCAGGCCTGGCGTATGAGAAGACAACCAGGAAATGTATGTGTAACCCAGAGATGAATGCAACACACTAGTGATGGATGATGTTGACAAAAATATTTCAAATTTTTCATTATATTACTAACAATATATATATATACGATATTTTAACAATGCATCAAATGTGCCGGTGAATGTCTTGGTTAGGGTTCAAGTCTAGCATGAAACGTGAATGGGCCGTGAAGTGCATAAATCTCTTTATGTCTTTGTTTGGGAGATTACACTAGACGTTTGTCTTATTTGTTTGAGGTGCTTTTTAAGATGATAAAGTTGATGTTCAAATTTATATCTATAACATCAACAGTGATGGTATCCATTTTTCAATATATCCCCCACCTTTAGCACACACATGGAAATGGTTGCTTTAGGGAGATACTGTATTAATCAATAGGTACCACAATACTGCATTTTTCAAAGCAAATTTATGGTCTATGAAGGGGATAAAATTAAGCTTTTGTTGTGTCTAATTGTTATTGCCTTGAGCCATATCTGAACTGAGTTTGTACACAATTTACATATTCATCTGTGATTGGTCCACGGGTGTTCACTTTCTGTGGGAACTGACACAAATGCCACTTAGGCTCTAATTAAGACTTTTGCATACAAAGTACAGGAAGCAGCTGTGCATATTTTTCCATTTTGTTTTTTGCCTTTTGAATGTGCCTTTTCTTATTAAACTAGACAATAACACCCGGGCTTTATCACCTGCCGGGGAGTGACACAAGTCTGTCTGCTCCAGAAATTGCTTTCGCTCATCTCTCTGTAAAATACGGCACACAAGGCCAGCACCACAATAATGCCAACACACACAATCCCAAACAAACAGCTAACCTGATACAAAAGAAACACATTTTTGGGGGTGAAGTGAATCACACCTTAATGGCAAAGGACAACACAAGACTTTAGAACCTTTCATTGAGTTTTTAACTTTGTGTATGGGAAGGTGTTTGTGAAATATTTATGTTTTGCTTCCACCATGCATAACCTTCAGGCTCGTGTGGCAGCGCATCACAATGGTTTGAATCGACCAAGTGACTCTCCATTAACAGTCCAATGTATGCCTCCGCCGCTAGCACTTCTTTGGCTTCAGTGCTTTTCTTTCAGTCGGAAAAACCTTGATTGAATTTTATAAAGCGTTGGGCAAAAGGACACAGGGACTCATACCATCTATCTATTTCTGTGTCTATTATAGCTTTTATCTCTGACATACCTGTGTGGAGAAGCACAGGACCGTCTTAAGTGTTCCTACTTCATTCTGATTGTATTGATCAACTGCGCTGTCTTTACCTGGATTTCACCAGTGTAATGCGGAACCTCAGCCTCTTTTTAGTTTAAGGCCAGTCTAGTGGTGCTTGGACATATCGTCTTGGTTTTCTGTTTGTATGTTGGTAGTTAGAGTGTTCTCATTTGATTCTAATACTTTTTCATATTGTCCACTTTGCAGTGCAAAAAACAAATATTGGGGCTGCATAATTTTGGAATAAAAATATATATTAATTTGTAATGCATGATTTCAAAAGGGTTCTGTTTAGAGTGCACATTGTAAACGAGCATTAACATTTGAGAGAAGATTTAAATAATCAGCAACAAGAGTTTTCTATATAAATACAAGGTATTTTGCTCTTTGCAGAGTATCTATAGTTTAAAGATCCCATGACATGGTACTTCTTGATGCTTTTATATGGTGCCTTAATGGTTCCCTAATACTGTAAATGAATCCTTCTTCAAAATCAACATTCAGTGCATGAGAAAGACACATGTACAGAGTCAGAGTCATAATCTCTCTGTCTGAACGACTCATTCTGGGCCTTGTTGCTTGAATGCAAATGAGAAGGACACAGATTGGGTTAGAGGAGCGGGTGGGGCATCCCCCCCACCCGCTCCTCTGCGCCGCTGGAGCGCTGCGCTGTGGCTGGCTCCGATTTCCGCGATTGAAGCGCGGAGGCAGAAAGAGGAATTTAAATGAAAAAAACACATTTTCACAGAAAATAAAATTAAACCACTGCTGTTTCACAGGTCCAGAGGGTCGGGTAAAGGACTTCCGAGCCTAGAAACACTCGCACGTGCCTCCAGGCAAATTTAAAAAACGCATTTCGCATTGCGTAGCTCTTTCGCGGTCCAAACTCTCTGGGCGTGATTTGCAGAGACAGGGGGTGGAGATCCAGACGGTGGTGGAACTGCATTTGCATTTCTTTTTTCGATGTTACGTAACAAAGGTGCCTTGTCCAGAATCGCCCATTTGAGCTGTGTTTTCTTCAAACACAGAAAAGGATCGCAAATGCTCAGTTTAGACATTTCGCAACATTTAGCCATTGGGGGGGCCTAAACAGGGTTGGGAACATTAACATTCAAAAACCTCAAAGTGAAAATTTCATGCCATGGGACCTTTAAATAATTACAGCCTTTGGTATTTGACAGGGACAACTAGCATTGCGTTTTTGATTCAGTTGAGCATTATATTGTGCGTTATTGCCCATTCTCAGCAGTAATATCCCAACTACATGTGTCCTACACTTTTTGCCACTTTGCCACTTTGAAGTGCAGTTTTTGAGAGCATCTTTTCAGACCCTGTCCTTGTGATTATACAGCATATTATAATTTTTTAATAACATTTTTGACAGAATTCCCTGAACTCTATAACCTCCCTTCCCCCTTCTTCCTGTCCATCTTTTTGTGCTGCCCCCGTCGCAGGAGAATGGACCAAATCAGGGGATCAATTCAGTGTAATCATGACAAATGAGTCCCGGTGGTTAGCAAGGACTTTTTTGTGCATGCCTTGTTTCGTGTGTGTGTGTGTGTGTGTGTGTGTGTGTGAGTGTGATTGTGTGCGTCTGCTTTCAATGCAGAGACAGAAAGGAAGAGGGAGAGGGAGAGAAGAGGGGGCTGCTGGGAAATCACAAATGAATCAATCAGCTGTTATCGCATCAGCAAACAGGGCAGAAGTGAAGGATGTATGGGCCGATGATGGATAGGTGGGTGTTTGGATGGACAGAGGGGTGGGGAAGATTCAGTGTCGTTGCACAGATAGATGGGCGATTGAATACCAGAGCCATGTGGGTGCTTGTCTATGACTCGAAAAGGAGGCTGTGTTAACCTTGAAGCCGTCAGGACAGATGGGACACGGGACAGGCCCAGAGACGTATCGCGGGGTGTGCCGAAGATGACAGGATGCAGGAAAAGATGAATTTTTTAGCTGAGGTTTTGGAAGGGAGAGAAAAGTAATATTCTTTCTGCTGACGACATGCTTTTATTGATCAAAGGTACAAATCTGATCCAGGAGAGGAGGGAGAATTGGTTAAAACCTACAATTTGTGTAGAAGTGAAGATTTAAATTTTTCTTCTATTTTCTCAAGTTGGTACCAAGTACGGCGAAACCTTAGTTTCAGTATGCTTTGATGAATACTGCAGATGTATAATAATTAGCTAAATAATCGTAAATGTAAGAAGTTCAGCTGAATCACCAGTCTTCGTACTAAACTA